>JAHHUM010000318.1:0-334949 GCA_036173005.1 Crenichthys baileyi
GGTTCTGCTTTTTTCTCTACGGGAGATATTCTATCCATCGTGCTTTTCATCTATGGGTTTTCTACTGTCACTCTCATCTTTGCTGTCATTGGTGGGTTTGGTGTCTGGAAAGAGAAGAAGTGGGCTCTCATAGTGGTGGGTAAAAGAAAAAAACACTTTTTGGTAAAGGCAAGAAACTATGTTAAATAACTGGAACCCAATAAAAGATCATCATCTGATACCTTTGTATGTTGTCAGTTTGTAGTTGGAATGATCCTGGGATGTCTGGACTTTATCGTAACAGAAATAATTGGTATGGCTGTACTCTCAAAGGTGGTGTCATCAGAGTAATTAGGTTAAAGCTTCATCTGCTGAATATTCTGTGTATGTATTTAGTGATTCGCAATACAACTATTACTGTAACTTCATAACTGTCCACATCTCTCTCATCTACATCATGCTTTGATATGTTGACTAGGAGGAAAGTATCCTGAAGAATAGATACCTCAACTTGTTGCCTCTGTCTAATATGAGTGACTTTGACATATTGGAGCTCGACTATGCACAGAGTGAAGTAAGTATATAAACTTTGGATCTTTTTTTTTAATCAAAACCGTTTTGTATCATTTAATTAAACTCTTGGTCATTTCAAGTGTTTTCTCCTCAATGTTTCTCCTCAATGTAGAATTTCAACATCTATCAGTAAAGTAAGTAAGTAAGTAAAGTAAATTAGACTTTACTCCAGTAGTAGTGGCAGCATTTCCTACTTTGACTGCCAAACTTTGAGGTTCCGGATTCTGCACAAATGTGCAATTTCCCAGCCACTTAACAAAGGATAACAATTCAATACAATATATGCTTTGCCAAATTGAGTGTATGTGCTGCACATGTCTTAGGGGCATCACTACACAGCCTCTGTTTTGGGTTCTGACTTGTGCGGTAGACCTCAGCCTTAGATGCCTGTTCTTGTGCTTTCATAATTAGTGGATCTCTACTGTTCTTCAGTGAAGCCTTCTCAGACATAATAAATGATTTCTGAATTAGGACAGTGACACATGCACCAGTGTACTGCCTTGATTGATTTTATGAAAGTCTATGGCTTGATCCTATACACAATAGGGGTTGCAACTCAGCATCAGTCCTACACATGGAGATTTCATCAATAGCTCAGTGTTCATGTGAACAACAATTTGAGAAGCCTATTCGAAGGCAGTTTCATGACTTTACCATCAAGTGTGACACGTACCACTGTTGTCCTTGTCATATTTCTTTTTAAATGCCTGACCAACATGCACAAATGCTCTCAGAAGACCAGAGGAAAAGTTTTAAAAGATTATTGTGTGGCAATGATGAGTAATGGTGTTGAGAGCAGCAGAGGAGGAGATGAGAGCATCAGGAGGAATTAGACTATGAAGAGCTGGGGTTTCCAGTCGTGGAATGGAGATAAGAAGTTTTTATTTAGTTGCAGACGTCATGGTAACTTGAGATCCAGGAACGTTCATGGAGGAAGAACTTGGTCCCAGCTTGGAGCCTGCCTTGGGATGGGAGAAACACAAAGGAGCCTTTAGCATGGGAAACAACACACAGAAATAACATGCGAGCTCAGAGGGCTTTGGTTACCACATGGGTTAACACTCAAGCGAAGAATGACTGGCAGCCAGCTCCTCATATACACCAGCAGATGGCTTGATGTACACAAGTACACAAGAATCTTATGAAATACCAAGGGCACAGAGAAGTTGTGGAAAGTCGAGCCTGGTCAAATGAGTGAGTAATCACCTAAATATCTTAAGCCTTGGATGCCCAAACTAAGAAACCGCCTCCAACCCTTCATGGTTAGTAGTTATTCCTAGAAAGTGCCTTTAGGATGTTCTAGGTGTAACTACTAAGAAATTTGCTAAGAGAAGGATAGTTGTTGGAACAGCTAATATACTGATCACTATAGGAGATAAACCACACTGTGGGAAAACCTGAATGTTGCCTGGTGTTTCTGGGACTTTAAGCTAATAAAGCACTTCACAATGAGTTAACATGCAGCCAAGTTAACAAAACACATGTTTGTACTCCCAATAACTTTGCTAAAACTGCATAACTTTCCTCTCAGTTTCACTGCTGTGGTTTAGAGAGGTCGAGGGATTGGGAAAACATCCCAGAATCGTGCAAGTGTGATGAAGACTCCATTGATCTATGTGTGAGTGTTGGTCTGTTCTAAGCTCTTTTGTACAAAATGAAATGCTTTATAAGAATTAAAAGAATGCAGTCCTTATTCCTTAAAGCAGCAAAAACACAGCTTGGAGCTGAATCCTAGTCTCCAGTCATGTACTGAGGAGGGGGTTACACTTGTTACATTCATGCCGTCAGAATACCATTTTTTGTGAAATGGATGCTTGCACTGGTCATGTCTGTTATATGGCAAGATGTTGAACTTTAATAATAAATAATTTACCTGATGATTTATGTGTCCATGTTGTAGGTAGATGCTTCTAGACACATCAGCAACTTAAACAACCTTTTTAATACCAGGCCAAAGAGGAGTTATGCCAAGGTAACCATCAAAATCTTTGTATCCCGCATTTCCAAGTTACAGTCATGTTCAAAAGTAAGTAGAACCTGGTCTCAGGATTCTTACATGACTCAAGAGTCAGCCCATGATCAGTAAGGAAATACATTTTCTGTGATTTCAGTAGTTTCTTTTTTAACAGTAACTCATCACATTTTCTTATAAGTCACATCCTAAGGCTTTAGAAACACTTGCATCATCTAAAAGCTACATAAAAAGTTGCAATGACTGATCTTTTCTTCTTCCCAGCCATGCCTTCCAATCTTAATTCAACATGGCTTACGTACAGGGGTTGGACAATGAAACTGAAACACCTGTCATTTTAGTGTGGGAGGTTTCATGGCTAAATTGGACCAGCCTGGTAGCCAGTCTTCATTGATTGCACATTGCACCAGTTAAGAGCAGAGTGTGAAGGTTCAATGCAGGGTAAGAGACGTTTTACTCAAAAATATTGAAATGCACACAAATTATGGGTGACATACAGAGTTCAAAGAGGACAAACTGTTGGTGCACGTCTTGCTGGCGCATCTGGGGGCCAAGACAGCAAGTCTTTGTGATGTATCAAGGCCACGGTATCCATGGAATGTCAGCATACCCCCAAGAAGGACGAACCACATCCAACAGGATTAATGTGGATGCAAGAGAAGCTGTCTGAAAGGGATGTTCGGGTGCTAACCCGGATTGATATCCAAAAAAAATAAAAACCACGGCTGCCCCAAATCACGGCAAAATTAAATGTGCACCTCAAACCCCCTTTTTCCACCAGAACGCCCCGGGGGGAGCTCCACAGGGTCAATATACACAGCCAGGCTGCTATAGCCAAACCTTTGTCACTCATCCCCAATCCCCAAACGTCGGTTTCAATGGTGAAAGGGAGCGCAAATTTTGGGCTGTGGACAATGTAAAAATGTATTGTTCTCTGATGAGTCCATTTATTTTTTCCCCCCACATTCGGGGGGTTACGGTGGAGAAGCCCCAAAGAAGCGTACCACCCAGACTGTTGCATGGCCCCAGAGTGAAGCATGGGGGTGGATCAGTGATGGTTTGGGTGCCAATATCATGGCATTCCCTTGGCCCAATACTTGTGCTAGATGGGCGCGTCACTGCCAAGGACTACCGACCCATTCTTGAGGACCATGTGCATCCAATGGTTACAAACATTGTATCCTGAAGGCGGGTGCCGTGTATCAGGATGACAATGCACCAATACACACAGCAAGACTGGTGAAAGATTGGGGTTTGATGAACATTAAATGAAGTTGAACATCTCCCATGGCCTGCACAGTCACCAGATCTAAAATTTTTTGGCCACTTGGGGTGTTTTTGGGGGAGCGAGTCAGGAAAACGTTTTCCTCCACCAGTATCACGTAGTGACCTGGCCACTATCCTGCAAGAAGAATGGCTTAAAATCCCTCTGACCACTGTGTAGGACTTGTATATGTCATTCCCAAGACGAATTGACGCTGTATTGGACGCAAAAGGAGGCCCTACACCATATTAATAACTTATTGTGGTCTAAAACCAGGTGTTTCAGTTTCATTGTCCAACCCCTGTATCTTCCACATAGCATACTGTTGGGATTAATATTATTGTGGGTAAGTACTCTGCTCATTTTCATTATTGTAGGATGTACATCTGTTTGTACACCACCTTTGAAAAAAGTGTAGTCATGCAGCTGCCCTAAAAAAAATCTACATTTATTTTAATTTGCTGACACCTTCTACTGCTTTCAAAAATTGCAGCTCGGAATAAGTAACTAAAGAGCACTCTTTCACTTTTCCATAGATATTGTCAATCGGGTTGTCTATTGCCCTTCTGTGTCAAATGAATAAGAAGGTGGACACTCCAAACGTGGTCTACAGCCCAGAGGCTGAAGCAGGGAACTACAGCAGTCTCACAGAGGCTCTGGAAGATGGCTGATCAAGTTTTTCTTTTTGCTATTTCCAAATGTTGATGTTGTTTTGAACAGGTGTCTCTCGATATATTTGAATATTATTGAAAAGTAGGAATTCAATTCAACACATCTCATTTTATTACACACAGTGATATATTTGGATTAATTTCTGGTAATTTTGATTTTGACATTATGCTAACAGCTAGGTAAATTCTTTACCTCTCCACTCTTGCTGGCTTTGTTTCACAATCCTCTCAGATTCGCCGTTTGTTAGTTGTGCTCCTTTTTCTTCCAGTTTTCCCTCGATTTTCCATTAATATGCTTGCATACACAGCAGTCTGTGAACAGCCTGCTTTTGTAGCCAGTGACTGCCAACTGAAGAACTGTCAAGGCAGCAGTCTTCCCCATGTTGGTGAATACCATTACAGGACGCTAATGTAACATTTCTATAATAAATAATCATAGATTTATTCTGCTCTAATTTTATATATTTATATTCAATGTCTGTAAACTGAGTGTGTAAAACCGAAGTCAAGTTTCTAGTTTGTAAACACAAGCATAGCAAATAAAGCTGATTCTGATTTGGGATTTTGTCAGTCATAGTGCTCTTTAACGTAAATAAACTCTTGAAAAATATCACAATATGTGTGTGTGTGTGTGTGTGTAACCTAACCGTTTTGAATTATTCATATAAATTTTGAAATTTTATTGAGATGCACACATTTATATTGATATATTTCCTCCTCTACAAATATGCATAAATAATTTAAATACTACACTGTACACAATGTTGAATGTGTGAATTTTATAGCACCGGATATGACTGATGTGAATGCCCTTTGTGTATCTTTATGTATCTCCTCTCTCTAGCCCCTAACTCAAACATATTAATAAAAATTTGAAAAAAAAACCAAACTCAAAACTCTTGTTTGGTCTATACATCACTCTCCTCCTCCTAACCATGAACTAGTAACAGCAGAGTAAATACCAACCCTTAAAGAGTTTGTTTATTGGGCATATGTTAGCAAGTTCAAATCCCCCCATTCTGAATGCAAATTGCAAAATTCTAACAAATGACACCAAAATGAAATTTAAGCGAAAAACAAAAATCAAATTTTTATTCCTGCTATTTACAAAATATTATAACAAGTTCACATCTTAAATAAAAAAATAAACAGTGAAATGCAGAACAAAAAATCACCATAACTTCAAACATACAGCATATCAGGCATTTATGGTTTAAGTGCACAGGTAGATGAATTTCATTTCATAACATATAACCAAGGAGAGTTTCTGGCTGCAGGCAGCTCATGCAGAAAAATCATTATGGTTGTGAGTTGTTCAAAAGTTTTCTCCGGAACAGTGACCTCAACTGGAGTATTACAACCACTGTTGACTTACTTAAACAATTACTTATTTTCACACAAGAGCTTCTCTAGACCTCTCTGCAATGCATGATTTTTTTCCCAAATTAATGTAAATGATGATCTGAACAGCATGTCTACTGAATATGCAACAAAGACAAAGCCATCTCCTCAATCATGTGGATCTGATTAGATATCATTCACTCATTCCATGTGCTTTTCACAACAGAAACTGCGATGACGACATTTCAGTTATCTACAATGTGCATAACAAGAAGTCAAGACATTCAATGAGAAATGTTACTCATTCTGTTGGTCTAACCTGATTATATATGCAAGAAATACTTGATTATATTTTAATAGAAGCACTTTGTAAACACTGTTAAAAAATTGCTACATTAAGCTTATAAATATTAATAATTTCCAATAGTTATTGTTCACTCTAATGCAGAAAGTTCAGTGTGTGCTTCAGGACAAAAATGAATGTTTAATACAAGAGGTTGCAATACAAATGGCATATTAAGGTAGCCACTATTTTTATCTGTAAACAGTGAAAAAAATAATTGAAAAAAAAGACAAAAAGTGCATTGTGTGTGTATGCAGAAGATTTAGGAATTATTAACCTAATTCCTACAAAGAAATCTGCATATAATACGAGAACATGATTTTTGGTACCCTAAGTTTGTTGATAGCTTTTTAAGTAACACTCAACAGAGATGAGCCAATCAGGCTTTTATTGGCCAATATCGATTTCCAATTTCCTTTGAGGCCTGACCTGCTGATTCCATTTGATGTTTTTCCCCAACAATTATAACACATGAAAGCAAAAAAAAAAAAAAAATACTTTGTCTTGGTTCTTTCTTAGAGGTAGTAGTTTTAGACTGAAGATGGCAGAAATTCTAAATTTTTTGGTATGTGTTGAACATGAAAAATAAAATCAGTTTTTTCAGTATCTGACCTGCCGACCAACGATCAGAGACAATCTAGGAAAATTTGGCTGGTTTCGACCACTTTATTACTGCATCACTAATATTGATAAATCACATTTAAGGTGGCTTTGGTTCTGTGTGGATAAACAAGATAAAGCAGTGTTTCTTACTTCCTATACAACCTGTAATGGGGTCCACTGACACAAAGAGCATAAAAGGTGACATATATTAACTCACTAGACTGCCCACCTTTATATTAGCATAGAAGTTAATCTAACAATGTCTGTCTTGACCTGGTTGTCTTCTATCTACAGCATAGACCACAAGTAGGAACAAATAGAGGTTGCCCCTCAAACTTCACTAAATGGGTCCTCAGACTTAAGTAGCTCTAACTGTATTTGTCATTGCAAAGTACGCCACAGCAAAATAATTAACAGATAATTTTTATGTTTAACTTACAATAACAGTATGGGTGCACAATGAAATGAGAATTCCGCTGGCATTTTATTTCAGTAGGTCAAATCTGTCATTTTCAGCTAAATAAATAAATGTTTTTGAGGGAAATGACACATGAGATAGAGGTAATCAAATACACTACATTGCCAAACGTATTGGTAACGTAGAATTCAAATGAATCAATTCTGATGTTACAATCACTTCCATGGCTGCAGATGTATAAAGTCTGGTGTGGAGAAAGTTGACTGGCCTGCACGGAGTCCTGACCTCAACCACCTTGAACATCTTTGGGATGGATTACAGCAGAGGCTGCATTTCTGATTTTCTCCTCTTACTATGAACACACTCCTAAACCTTGTGGAAGATGTTTACAGAATAGTTAAAGTTGCTACTGCTGGGAAAGGGGGTCCATCAACAAATTGGACCTTAAAGATTAGGAAAGGTTCATGTACATGTAGTAGGCGGCAAATACTTTGGCAATATAGTGTATGTTAGTTAAAGGAACTGTTAATAAGCTTCTTGATTACCTTTTTGTGAAAAAAAACTAACAAATACTGCAGTGTCTTAAATAAAATCTTAAACAACCTTTTAATTAGCTGGAGTGAGATGACATTATTCACAGTTTTGCCTAAATTTTAAAGTCCTTTTTATTTTTTATATCTTATTTTATTTTATAAGAAATAGGAGAAGGAGGGTGGCAGTACAGACAAATGATGTTTAAATAGATAATGGATCAGAGGATGGATGGACAGATGGATAGGCAGACAGACGATGAATGGAAGCATCATGCTGTGGGGTTGACAGATTGAGGATGGACAGATGGATGGATAAAACCTTTAGGGTGGAATAGGAAATAACACCTCAAAATGCATTTTTTTCATTCTCTGTTTTCTTGTTCCATGCTTATTCTAACCTGAAACATCCCTCCATACTTTTTCAGATTGTCTAGCCTGTGTAGGATCCTGGTATTACCAATCACAATAACTACAAGTTGACTATGAACATGCTTAAAAGGTTCTATTAAAACAAAGTTGTGTCCTTATTCAGAGCCTTATGAAGCAAATGATGCAGAACATTTTTGTGCTTGATTAAAACTTTACCCTCACTTCATGTTCGGCATATCTGCCTATAGTCTGATGGCTTTGAAGAAAGGTTTACTTTAAAGGACATATATAACCATGGTTTACAGCCAGAAAATGTATGAATTATGAAAGTATATAACAATAAATTACAACCAGCGTTTCCAAAGATTTTTTAAAGGACATACATACATTTAAAAAGCAATTTTCTTAATTAAAGACCTCCTGGAGTTTGCCTACTGGGCAAACCGGTTGGCAGATGATGCAGTCAGCCTGGGACTACACTTTATCCTGCAATACCTCGACCACCCAGGGATCTTCCCCAGGATGCTGTTTGTGGACTTCAGCTCAGCCTTCATCACTACCAACCCAGACATCCTCCACCAGAGTCACCCAACTCAATGTCCCAGCCTCCACCTGTCAGTGGATCACCAGCTTCCTGAAGGACCAGCAGCAGCAAATGAGGCCGGGAAGCATCTTCTCCCTCACAAGAAACATCAGCACCGGCGCCCCTCAGGGGTGTGTTCACTCCCCACCCGTCTTCTCCCTCTACACAAATGACTGCACCTCAACAGACCCGTCTGTGAAACTCTTGAAGTTTGCAGATGACATCACTGTAATTGGACTGATCCAGGACAGCGATGAGTCTGCATATAAAAAGGAGGTGGATTGTCTGGTACACTGGAGATGATGGTGGACTTTCGGAGAACACCACCCCCACTTACCACCCTCACCATCCACAACAACACTATATCTACTGTGGACCACTTCTGGTTCCTAGGAACCACTGTTTCTCAAAACCTGAGATGGTCCTCAAACATAGACAATGCTTGGAAGAAGGCCCAGCAGATGCTGTACTTCCGGAGGCAGCTCGAGAAGTACAACCTTCCACAGGAAGCCAATGAAGATTATTAATGTAAGCTAAAGCCTGTACAACAATAAAAAAGAAAAGTCCTAAAATTGATTATATATGCCCTTTAAATAGCGTAGATACAATTGGCTAAACTTGGTTAGACTGTAATCTGTACTAAATTTGGTGAAAATTGTCAAACATTTATTTAAAACTCAGCTTGTCAGAAAACTTGTAGTTGAAATTAATCCTGGGTCAGTATAAGGCAAAAAATACCCATTTTGGTTGCTAGGAAGGTTAGAATACAGAAACTGAGAAAATAATCAGTGAAACTGCTAATAGTCAAACCATCTTTGAACACATGAAGTAAAATAAAAAAGATAATTATGTGCATACGGAACATAAAAAATACTAAGGGACTTCCCTAACATGTCCCCTGACAAAAACCAAGAAAAAGCACCAGATAAACAGCTTATTTGACAAAATATTCTTTGAAAGCACAATCTTCTATATGATAAAAGCATGTAAAAGTGTGAATATCATTTAAATACAAGTACAATTTCAGTAAATTGCTTTGTTTTACAGCAGTAAGGCTTAAAACAGTAATATATTAATCTAACCATGTAGATCACTTTCAAACATCAGTTACATGCAGTAACATGTATAAAATCATAACATATATTGCTACAGCACATTTTAGCCTGGTTATGGTATGCAGCGCCGTGTGCCAATTCAAACCATGTATGCTTGTAGTTTCAAGTGTATTTAAAACATACTGCTGTGAAGTACTAGAAAGCACCTGGAACATATCTGTTGGACTGGAGGAGAGCTATAAACTCCTGTTTCCTTTTTATCTGTCCCATCAGTTTGATGCTCATGGCGAGCAATATAATCTGAGAAAAGAAGCAGATGTAAGGAAAAATGGATTAGATCCAAGCAACTACTTGTTAAACCCTACAGACGGTGGTAGAAGTAAGCAAAAGCTTACCCAAAACACTCCACTCCCAAACTGTATAGCCATCACCAAGGAGAAGGCCAACTTCAGCTCAGAGAGATAAATCGGTAGGCAAGGCTATGGGATGAAACAGCACAACGACATAAAGGCTCAAAGCAGCAGGAGTAAACAAGATATTGATCTGGGTGTTGTTAATGTTGTTTTCCACTGTGTCCAATTACACCTACTGAAGTTCACTTACTGGCTTTATTAGCTACACCTGATCGAGTGTTTGTCACAGTCCACTCAAAAATCAGTTTAGAGTGGAGGATTTTGGGGTAAAGCACATATTTTTTGGTAGCAGAGGTCAGAAGGACATTGCCGGTTTGTTCCACTTTTTAATCAACTGTAACTTGAGTGTTAAGGCAAACATATGTAGAAGAGGAAAACAGGAAACTATGTGTCATCATTACCAGCCATTCTTTCATTAGTTTGGTGTGGAGTTTTTTGCATAGGAGCTAAGTCCACTCATTTTTGCTATAGAAGTTCATTATGAGTAAAAGCACTCTTGCATGCCTAAAAAAATTCCTCTCGGGTCTAATGTGGGATAAATTCAGGCAGAATTTGGCAATATCAGAAGCATAGATACATCCTGCCCTCTATCAATATATTAAGCTTGTTGTAGTGCTGACATATGTATCATTCTGTACCCACAGTATTCACAATGGTGAAATAAATGGTTTCTGTTGAAGTTTGCCTTGATTTCTGTGTTTATTTTTGATTTCAGGTCAATTATTCTGTTATCTAGAAAAGCATTTCATTAACTTCCTGTTTTATTTTGTTGAGGTTTCCCCATTGTGGATTCAGTTAAAACTACTTCCTATTTTGTGGTCTTAACACTTGGTTCCAGTATCTAATCAACATACCTGTTGTGAATTTGTAATCATCATCCCCAGTACTTAAATTCAGCCCCACAATTCATTTGTAATTATGCCAGATTTTGCTCATCCCTGTGTCATGTTTGCATTACTCTTGAACTTGCAGCCCCATTTGTTATGTTAAAACATTAGATTTTTCTTACTCCTTTCAAAGAACAGACATTGCTTTGCTATAAGGATTTAAAATGTTAGCATTGCTGAGACAATACCAAACACTTACAGACCGATAAAGCTGTCTATTACACAGTGTTGGTGTTTTACCTCTCGATAAACATACTGGTTCTTCGGAGCCCCGAGAGTGGCACTGCCCCGTAGTCGAACCTGGTTGAAAGTGAAAGGATGAAACTTAAAATATAGATTTTCAGATCTTCCTTTCATTGTTTTAATCATCATTCATGAATTGTACATCAACAACTCTGCATGTCTAATCTGCAGCCATATTGTTTACATCTTAAGCTGTATCATAGTGTATCTTTCTGGTTCCTTGTTTTTTTAACACTGTACAGTTCCTGCTGATGGTTGCAGCAGTCTGGCATGGCTGGAGATACAGTCAGAATATATCTGGATCAACAACTGGTCATGCAAAAGCCTATACTTAAAAAAAAATATTTGGTTTTTAGAGCAGTACTATGAAATAAATCTGAAATTGTCCATAATGGTACGTAGTAAACTCCCCTTGACAAAAAGCTGTAGTATTGAGTACTGAATTTATTTTTTCTAGCCTGAATCTGACTGTCTTCATTTTTTCTATTTTCTATTGACTCTATAACCTGTTTTTGATGAGTTGAATACAATGACCAAAATATATATATAAAAAAAGCTTGATTATGTTGCTGACAATAAAAGATGTGGGGAATACTCACACATTTCCCTGGATAGTGACAGTTACAGGAGGCGGGGATGGATGCACCCCAGTCCTTGTACCCTTCAATGAGACCACAGCATTCCAGCTAGAAGTGACACAAACAGGATTAAATTGAAACGTAAAACTATCATTCTTAATTCATAGTTTAAGAGAACTAAAAACTCATTTTCTGAGGTCTCTAAATTAGCAAAGATATAAGCTTGGGAATTTAGGAATATATTGCGGTTAAATGAGAATGTTGGTGAGTGGCTTTTCTGCAGTGGTGCAGTAGGTTCTTGTGGCCACTTGGTGGTGTTATCAAAACTATGAGAAGCTTGGCTACCCTACCTTGTTTTGATGATGTTGCCTTTTCTTGCCATTAGAAAGAAAGGCGTTTCTGTTCTTTCCTTTTATACATTCTTCTTTTATCTTTGCAACTTCAGTAATGCACATTTTATTTAAAATAACCCTCTTTTAAACAGGAGACAAGGGTTACTGTTAAAACGTTCCTAGATCCCATGATTGCCTGAACAATTAAGTAAAATGTACAAAAATGCTTCAGGCTGATTTATTTTATAACTGTTTAAGGGAGGGTGATAATCGTGCCATTAGTTATTTTGTTAAAAACATTTGTTTAAGATGAATTTCTTTCCTCATTAATAAATTGTACTCATAAAAGATAGAGCATTTTATTTTTCCGTGTACTTTACCGGGGGCATCAAGCTAGTCTTCATTTGATTAATTTAGACCCAAGGTTGACTGAAATAAAAAAAAAGAAAATGGATTATTGAATTATATAGGCTTAGGTTTACTTCCTCTTGGATGTTATGTAGCAACGTCCTGTTGGCTTTGTTCGTCCCAGTGAGCGGCATCATAGACAGCAGCTTGGACTCTTCCCGGACGATACGTTTCTAAAGACAGACAAAGTGCTCTGAAGAAAATGTCTGTACATATGCAAACAGGTGTGATTTAAACCGCATACCTCATAAACGTCTTGGTAACTTAGAGCCGTTCTGATAATTATTGTTTGACTCGCTGCTGCCATCCCGGCCGCATACTGCACACAGACACACAGACACACAGACACACAAACAGTTAAGTAAAATAATTATTCCTAACATACAGAAACACACATAGATGTTTAAAGTTTGGTTTTACCAGAATCAAACACCATCTCTTTCCTTTGTAGGCTCCAAACACACCGAGCACAGACAGCAGCAGGCAGCCAACTTCAATCACGTACATCATTGCTACAGAAATACTGGGCACCATCTTAAGGGAAAATCACAGTGTTACTTGGTGCTTTGCAAAAGTGTTCCTACTGCACAAACTCAATCACATTTAGTCACATGGCAACCACAAACGTCAGTGTATGTAAAGAAAAATGATACATGTTTTTTGATTTTTTGCAAATAATTATTGCCTTGCTAGAAACTGGACCTCAAAGTCTGTTCTAAGTTTGTCTTTAGCCCCATCTATCTTCCTATGAACTCTGACCAGCTTGCCTGTTCCTGCTAAAGAAAAGCCAGCCCACAGGATGATGCTTCAATCACCATGTTTTATGGTGGGGATGGAGTGTTCAGGGTTATGTGAAGTGTTATTTTAAATAAGGTTTTGCATGTTGACTAAAAAGTGACCAGAACACATTTGTTTCACATTTGCTTGTGGCAAACTGCAAATGAGACTTTCTATGCTTTTCTTTTAGCAATTGCTTTCTTTTTGCCACTCGTTTTACTGTTTTACACTTTTAACTCTCTACTTCCCTATTATGTCCTACTTTGGGTTAGTCTATTAGATAAAACATTCCTGAAGGTGGTGATGTCAATGCCTAATATGTGATCTGCACAGGTGCAGTACTATATAAAACAATAACAAACAAATTAAAGGTCACTTCAGAACCTAGCTTTTGAAGAGAACTCAAGGTCTTGCTCACAAATAGTTGCACGAAAACATTCTTCCAGGGGAGACAAAATTAAAATCTTGCTGCCATGTTGCATTCAGGTGATATCTGTGGAGGGGGTTTATTAATAATTCCTCAGCTGCCTTCTTAGAAACATGTTTTCAATTCCCAACAAAAATCACCCTGTTTAAAAACTACATTCATCCAATAACATTTTTTTTTAAAACATCAAAATTAAATCTTACCTTGCCAGTTTGTATAAGATCCCTATGCCAAATCACAGTCATTCTCAACATGAAGAAACACAAAGCCTAGAAAAAAATAAAAATAAATTTTAAAAAATTTGAATTTAATGTTTTCTTTAAGTTATTAGTTCAGACACTTGAAATTAAATATTACATCTTATAATGTCAAACATCAAAGGCTATGTATTTCTGAACCCACTGCTGTCACATCTTAAAGGAGCAGTAATTTATTCAAGAAGAAAAGAAAAGCATTAATAACCGAATCTATCAAAAATATTCACCAGCTTACATTTAACTCATGTGACAAGCATCATCCTTTGCAAATATATCACTAATAGATATTGCAGGAGTATTTATGGTAGAAAAAAAATGTTAATAGATACATTTTCAGAAGACACCAAAAAGGCCTGGTCGGTTAAAGTCCGCTGGAATGTACCTACCATATGTACAGCGTTAGCGAATATAAACGGCCTTTTCAGGCTCGTTTTATCCGCCACCACGACCACTGAGCTCTTCTGCATCCTCGCAGCTGACTCTTCCAGGCTTTCAAACGTGTTTTTTTTTTTTTTTTTACATAAGGAGAAAACAAACCAAGAGAGCGGAGATTGCGGTAGAGGCTCTAAGGGCATCTGTCGTCTGCATCCGCACAGGACGTCACGGGGATGTACTGGATGCTGGCTCCGTGCTGCCTTCAGGTTACGTCCGGAAATGTAGGAAATAAGAAGCTTCAGAGTAATGAACAGCCTGGATATTATAAAAGAGCATTAACAGGGCCGTAACTAGGATTATAGAAATATTAGGCAACTGAAATCCACTCTTAAATGGCTTAAAGCTTTAGAATTGATTTAATCCTATAAAAACATAATTTATCTAATCTTTAGTTGGAATAGTTTATATTTCTGGAGGCAAATCCTCAAAAACATTTAGGGCTAATCTGGACGTTTTACAACAAATCATATACTTAATCTGACTTTGATGAATTGCACAAATCTCCTTTGATAGCTTTATCAGTTCTGGCTGTGTCTTTTACTTTAAAATCTGCAACACCATCAGGGTTTTTACATTCAAGCCAAGAAACCAAGCTTCCACTGGTATATGAGTCATAATCCACGATCACTTTGTATTCTGTAAGTGTGGTCCAGTACTTTCTTTCTTCTCCTAGAAATCTCAAAGAAATGCGACAATTAGCAAGATTTTGCATCGTATATCTAATATCTCAGATCTATGCAAGATCAAATGGGTGCTTTCAAATAACTGCAACCATGTCATTCTCTATGCCAATCTTGTTACATTTTAAGCACTTTTGTGTTGAAATGCATGTTTGGGGATTGCAAATTAAGAATATATAAATTAATTCAATCTATTTAAATAGCACCAATTCACAAAAAAATTTATTAAATGGCACTTTGCCTGACAAACAGGTCCAACCCATGTCTGATTATATATTCCAATTAATATCATTAATTAATTCAGATTTAACTCAGATTTTGGCCAATTAAAAATAGTACAATTAAATCTGAAAGATATCACAATAATGATATTTACGGAAGTTAGTAAAAAGTTATCCAGGAAGCCCAACAGATTGAAAATAATAGCAATCCCTCTTCTATCCCGAGTAAGCATGTGGCAACAGTGGAGAGGTACCACTCCTTTTTAACAGGAAGAGGCATACAGCAGAACAAGGCTATCTGCAACTACTGACTGGGGGTTGAAGGGACAAGAACAAGCAACAGTAAAAACTCAATGGCACTGAGTCAGGGTTACTTTACATGATAAAGCAAAAGAAAGAGAGACAAAGTTATTAGCAGCAATAGGTCCGTCAAAGGCTCCATCCAGGAAAAAACAACAGTTTAACACAGACCCACTCAGCTAAAAATACTTTCTACTGAACAAAAAAACATTACACTGGAGAGCATAGTTATAACGGCAAATTTTGCATAAATGCTGAGTTGTAAGAGTAAACAAAAAATTGAGAAAAAGTTGTCAGGGATTATTACAGAGATGACTCATGATAACCTCAGACACTTATAACTATGAGCTTAATCAAAGAGGAAAGTTTTCAGCCTAGTCTTGAAATTACAGGCAAAAACTGGAAGCTGGTTGCACAGGAAAATAGCCTCATCCCTGAAATATCTCCTCCTATACTCATACTCTTCCCAGGGAGAGATAGTTACTAAGAGTATGGTGCCCATTACTATTTCTGGAAATTAAACAAGTAATCGTATTGACTGCATAAAATGCTGGGTAGCATAATTAAAAACATTTACAATCATTGTAGAAGTTGGTTAGAAAAGCTTTTCTTTGTACTTTGTGCTGTGCAAAGGTTCCACTTCCTTTTTATTTTTAACATGGTTTTGAGAAACCTTTCTAAAAGCTTTTAAAGGTTCTGTCACAGTTTTTCTTTAGAAAATGACTACATTTTCACGCATTTTAATCCTGCTGATCCGGTTTGTTGCGCTACACGATCTATGAAACAGACAAGATCAAAAATGATGTCTACAATCAACTGATAAATGTCCACTTACTTTTATAGTTATTCATACACTGGGCTACTGTAGAAGAGCCTTAGCATCTTATTAGAAAAAGATAAAGAAACAAGCATTTAAGTGTGTTTCTTTTTAACTTTGAGATCAATAAGCAAAATGATTTGATAATGAGTTAGACTTTTACTAATTTTAACAAGCAAATTTACAATAGGGGTTAGAATGTAACTGATTTTCTCATGTGTTTGTTAACTCTTAAACCTAAATAATTTCTACTCTGAAATATGGACTTAACATCTAACCTAATAAAATATGTGCACATTTCTATTGATTAAAAGTGAGAAACAGTTTGCTTTATCAGTGTAACCGCTGACATTAATTTTTACCTCTCCCCATTTTTATCTTCTACATCAATGCAATAGTTGGGATTAACTGTGAAAAAACAAGAAAAGAAATTACTTGAATTCAGCACTTAATAAAGGAGATGTTTAAGGAATAACCTGTCTAATCATTTGTGTTATCCTCTGAGCGTTATAGAATTACAATTGTAATAAAGAAATAACATTTTTAAAATGAGAACCATATCTATTCAGTTGAACACATTGGCTCACAAGTTAGCTGTAAAACAAGTTGTTGTAAAAGCTAGTACTCTACATTAATGCCACAATCTTTTAAGGATGAGGAGGTTAAGAAAGTTCACTGCCAACTGACTGCATTTCCCATAGTGCAACATTAGCTATGAGGCTGGGCTACGCATAAAGAACAGGTGGGGCAGGTTTCTATTGTTACGAAGGGTGATGTGAAGAGGGCAGGACTCAGGTGAGGAAGAACAGGAAAAACGGATGGGAGAGAATTGGTGGGAGAAACCATGAGTGAATGTGTGTTTATGTGTGTAAGAAAAAGCAGGAAGTACCTGGTACTGCTATAAGAGACACATCTTCTAGCACCTACTAACAGGAAGATTTTTGTTGTCATTACTGGAGCTTTTTCACAAGGACATTAAGGATGGGATGGATTTTCATGTTGTTTTTTGCCGTGGGCAGTAAAGTGGGTCAACACCTGAGAAGGAGCTGAAAGGAGAAGCTGAACTGAGACAGTTTTGTCCCTCTGAAAGAGCACAAGAGAGGAAGGAAATACTAAACTTTCTGGGAATACAATAGAGAAAGAATACAGAACTGGAAAGAAAATACTGTCTTTTTGGAAAACTAATAGAAGCAGTTGAATTCTGGTGCTTTTACTTAATTCAGCACAAACTATAATCTGGTGATTAATATTCTGCTTAGCTGTTGTTGCTTGGAACAATTTCAAGTTGTTTTGTATTATTATTTTGGGCTAATTTTTATGCCTTGATTCAACCACAAAGATAATCCATCACCTTTCAGCTTCAGTGATCAAACATTCCAAGTGATCTACAATACAGCTAAAGGAGAGATCATTTCCTCTATTTACACTGAAAAAGACACACACATACTCCACTGTACTTCCACCATGCAGGCACCGACACCTGAGCACGATGACACTTTTGATTTCCTTTTTAAGATCATCCTTATTGGGGACACCAACGTGGGGAAGACCTGCGTGCTACAGAATTTCAAGTCAGGGGTTTTCTCTGAGAAACAGCAGAATACTATTGGGGTGGATTTTACAGTGAGGACTGTGGATATTGAAGGAAAGAAAGTAAAGGTAAGTTTTCCACATAGTGTTTCTTTTAGACATGCGGCAGACATTAAATTAAGAATTATAAATCTGAAAATTATATAGGCAGGAGACTAAACAATTGTGAAGTATTACATTTTTTAGATATATGTGAACTATAATTGAAAGTAGATATTTTATTTCAGTGGCATTTTCTTACTTTGTTAAAAAATTCAATTGAAAGTCATGTAACTACTTCCATATTCATTGCTTTTGGGTTCCAACATGGGCGAGCCCCTCTTTTAAAGGGAGTATCCTCAGTGACAGTACAGCAAGTGGCAGTGGCAGTTTGACTCGGGCCAGAACAGGTCTGTTGGGCTGCTGGTATGGAGAACCTGCCAATCAGGTTCCTCCCTTTGCGCTTCTGTGATGGTAAAAATAGATCTCGGACTGTACAGTTATTGCACTAGAAAAGGAAGTTGTTACTTTTTGAGACTTCCATTGCTTCTGCATCCACTGGCCTTGCAAACACTAAATCATTCCCTTGAACTTTTAAAAATTTTGTCAATGTTAATCAGCATTTGTTTGTGATAGACCTGAGCAAAGTAACACGGAATTGTGAAGTGGAAGAAAAATGATACACAGTTTTCAGATCTCACTACCTTTCCTTTCCATGCTGATGAAAGACATCCACACAGTACAACATTGCCACCACCGTGTTTCCCTATGGCAATAGTGTGTTCAGGATGATGTAGCCATCATTTTGTATGAGGCCCAAACAACTTTAATTTTGGTCCCATATAAGCAGAGCAACTTTCTTTACATGTTCTCTGTGTCACCTCCATAGCTGGCAGCAAACTTTGTACTGGATTCTGTTCAGAATTTCAAAGTAAAAGAGGCTAAATACAAATCCATACCCCTCATTTCAAAGATTTATGTGTAAAAAGATTGGAAAACCATGTATCATGTTGCTTCCATGTCCCATTATGCCCTATTTTGTGTGACCTATCACATACAATTAATTAAAAAACAAAGTGTAAAGAGAATGAGTACTTTCCCAGGGCACTGTATTAATATTAGCAAAGCAGCTGTAGACAAGACATTCTGTGATGAAAATCTTAGGCATTTTGATCTTATCAGTTCTGAGAAAACATTTCACAAACATGCGTTAAAAAAACATTTTCTTTTAACAGTTGACAGCTATATTTTGTCTACCAATTATGTGGCAAAGCATTTGGAATATGATAGGTCACAGCAAATTTAGTTTTTGCTTCTACAAATTTCAACACCTTAAGGCTGTCGTGTCTGTTTCCTGCCTGAGGCTACATCTATGAAACTGTTTTTGCAGCAGGCTAAAAACGGTTTTAGCAGTTGCACAACAGAAATGAGTTAATGAGTTTTTATTTCACTGCTAAAATACTTAGTCCTGTCTCTACTTTCAGAAGACAATTGGAAACGACATCCACCATAATGTACAATTTAATCAACTTACATCCAAATAATGAGTCATTATGTGAGAAAATGTCTAAAGTTTATGTTCAGTCAAATTTTGTTTTCCATTTTTTGATAAAATATGAAAGAAAACTTGCTTTAAATTAAATATTTGCGTGTCCCATTAACTAGCTTAATCACTGTGAAGTAGTCAAAGGGATGGACGTTTGAGTCTTGGCTGGTTGCTACAACGCTAAAGGTCTCTTAGATCCTTCGGGAGTACTCTAGAGATATAAGGACTTGGGATTCCCCACAGGGAACCAGAGGTTTTCTGGTGTCAGCCATGTCTGTGTCTGTTGCTAAAGCCCTTTGCAATTTATATAATCTCTACATAAAATCATCCACTGAAATGCCCAGTTATTCGGGATAAATTTGTGCTCAGTGCTCAAATTCAAAGCAACAACACCAGTATTCTCATTTATGCCTCTAACGTCCAAATATTATCTCAGTATGAGAACATTACTCTCATTACATTTACTAAGGAATGAAGCACAAGCTTTCAGTTGAAGTTTATAGAAGTTTTATACATAGAGCATAATCAATAAATCTCATGATCTTCGCCAGTTCCTAAATCAGGCAACTCTAACCCCAGATTAGCAAAAACATGTAACATATTGTACTGGAACTCTATTTATGTAACACTAACTGTAGAAGCACTGAATTAAAAGACGATCCCATGAATCTGTATCTTGTAAATCTATTTTTAGTGGCAATAAACGGAAGTAATCTGAATGGTTTATATGGTTTCCAGTGTTTCTACAACATTTCTTTAGTTTTTAGTGTTTTGGAGCACTTGTAAATGGGCAGTTCTTTTAAGCTCCTACCACAGCATGTGCCTCAACCCATAGCAGGCAGCCCAGGTTTGTGGCTTGACTTTGGTCTGGGTTGGGTTTGGGTTTATTTGTGTTTTACACCGTACAACCGTAGCACTTTCATAAGTATCAACACCTACTTATTTTTGGTAATTCTTAAGTTACTTTAATAAAAGAGAGGCTAAATCAAAAATTAAATCATAACGTCTCCCTTTCTTTGTTATAATCCATCGATCAGTACTACTTGTTGAACAAACTCACAAAAGTAATAATGTCCTTAAGTTGTTGCCATGACAAAAATAAAAAAATAAACGATCAGAAACTCTTTACCTCTAATCAACATTTTGCTGAAAAGACGGCATTGCCTTTTGTCTAAACATCACAAAAATTGGGTTAAAAAGTTTAAGGGTTTAAAAAGTTTAAGTTTTCAGGGTGAAATGGGTTAATCAAGACCGTCTTTCAATCTTTCGGTTTCAGCTAAACTTTGAGAGGACATCTCTAAATCAAAAGCCCTACATCAAAAAAGTCTGAATTATAAATAAAATTTCAGGAATAATTTTTGGGCCAATAAAAGTCAAGGATAGGCTGACTTGAAGACACCACAAAACAATCTCTATGGACAGCTACAGCCTGGAATGTTGAAGCAATGATTTATGCAAATTTCTAAATGGTAATTTTCTAACTTCCCACACCAGCAAGCTGTGTTAACACTATCCTATCTATATATACAAACAAAAAAGCAAACATTCAGGTTCAGGTGTATTTTCTGCTTCCTGTTCCTGTCCTCACAGCAGCACTGGCGGCCCCCAACTTCATGCATTAAGGGAAATGTGAAAATTGGTTGTTTAAAGTCAATGCTGAATTCTTTCCCACTTTACATTCTGTTAATGCAAAGCACCAGAGGAATTACTTATCGAACATTGTCTTTTGTAGAAGTGGTTCCATGTATCATGTATTTACTGTTGTATTCAGACCCTGTAGGAATCATGGGATTTTTTTTCATTATTATTTTTGATCACATAAAAATTTTTAAAGACTCTGAACTTAAATTTGGACGCGTTTCTGTGTGGTACAGATGCAGGTGTGGGACACAGCAGGTCAGGAGAGGTTTCGCACCATCACGCAGAGCTACTATCGCAGTGCTCATGGTGCCATGATCGCCTATGACATCACACGAGGCTGCACCTTTGACTCGGTGGAGCATTGGATCAAGGAGGTAGAGTTGTATGGAGCTGCCAATGTACTCTTGATGCTAATAGGTGAGTTAGATTTGGATTTCTGTAATGCATAAAGACACTATGTATGTATAGAGCACTCCATAATTATGGCAAATCCATGAAATAAATTGTTTTATTGCAGAAGCATAAATTCATATTTAGAAAGTATTAGTTTTTAACTATTTCAACCATGCAACAGTTACTATAAAATAAATGTAACTATTTATACTTCACCTTTTTAGGAACTTTTCAGCAATTAATTAAGATCTATGACTTTTTGTTTACTTGGGTAAAAATACACCATGACACCAATGCACATCTTTCTTTCTCTATTTTCTCTAAAAACAGAGGCAAGAGAACTTGGTTGTACAGAAAACCCAATAAGAAAAGACAGGCGCTAGTTGTCTAACCTTATCCATATCTAAAAGTAAAATGTTAATTGCAACAGTCACAAACAAGTCCGGATTTTCTTTAAGATCTAAATTCTGTCTTAAGTGGAGTAGATCATTCCAGTCTTGGAAAAACAAATAAAACCAATAAACGTGTTACCCATGCAGATGTGTTTGTGTCTTTTACATATTAATTTTCCCTACTGACTGAAATAAGTGTGAAATGTAAACTTTGTGAATACTTCAAAAACCTGTATGTATGCCTCATTTTGAAGTTTTGCATACACGCTTGTCAAGCTTATGTCAACAGGATTCTGTGTGCTGCAATAGCACATCCTAATGACTTCATGACTGTATCCACTTAGGCAATAAATGTGACCTGGAGGAAGAACGGGAGGTCCCGTTTGAGAAAGCTTGCAGTCTGGCTAAAGAAAGAGGCATACTAGCTGCTTTGGAAACATCTGCAAAGGTAACGCATATAAACACAGCTTAAACTTTGTACTATTGGTTGAAATGTTTTTATTTGAAGCTTCTCCTCATTTACAGGAAAGTCAGAATGTGGAAGAAGCCTTCTTGATGATGGCCAGGGAGCTGCTGTATCGTAATGGCCTTTATATGCAGCAGAGTGACGTTGAGAGAGACGGCATGCCTAGGATTCTCCTCAGGGAGAACTCTCGACCAATTGACGTCAACATAGGCGCCTACATTCCACCAGAGAAAGAAAAGAAGTCGTGTTGCTGATGCAGAGAAACTGTGACTGAAGATACAGAACAACTTAAAGGACATTTTATGTATAAGGACTGTTGAGGAATAAAAGAAAGCATAATATGGAGCTGACGCATGAGGAACTGAGAATCAGCTACAAAGCAGATATTAAAGAGTTGGTGAAGAAATATTAATTGATCTGAGAGGAATGCTGCTGAGGCATCTTTACAAGCAAGATCAGTGACCAGTGTTCAGAGGGAGCTGAAGTCCAACAACTTTTTTTCATAACGGCAGTTTCATAATGCCAAACTATCTAATTATTACAATTTTAAATTCAAATGTTATAAATTCACAACTTAGGAGCACTTACTGGCCTCAGCCATGTTGTCTTTAACACAGCAAAAGCAGTGTGCTAAGTGTTTAGGGTTTCTTTAAAGTGCAATTTTGTTAGAATGATGTTGTAATGCTTTTACAACTTCTGTATTTTACCCATGTGCTGTCTCTATGACGGGCTTTGATCTTCTCTTCCTACACTGTGGATCTAAAACAACTTGCCATACACAAAAACACTGTGAACTATATATGTATCCGAATTTATTTCACAGCTGCACAAATAATAATGCCAATAATAATAATAATAATAATGATGATGTATTTTTTTTCGAGTAGCTCAGCCTGTTCTGAACTTAAAATGAAGCAGGATAAAGTCTGACCTCTGAGGACAATGGATCATTTGACGTTTTCAACCCATTTCTAATAGAAACGTGAGGCCTACTGAAGGGACATTGTCTGAACACTAGATGGTGCTGTGCTGCAACACATGATTATAAATAGACCACCTTCTTGTCATTTTCTGGAAAAGACAAACTGTATTATTACAGTAGGGTTATTACACAAAAAGATGTTATTAGTTGTTGAAACAATCATTGTGTGTGCATCATCCAGCCTCAAAACAGATATTGTGTCTTGTTGAAGCGTTCAAACCTCTCAAAATATTTGCTATATTGTGTTAAGTTTCAATCATACACCCCCACCACCCCCCACTTCGTAACCGTATGCCATGAAATCCAAAACAAAAGGCACAGAATTTTGCTGTTGGAGCATGGAAATATGTGAAATTGTCGTGCATCAGTATGGGCTGGAAAAAACATATGTGCTCTATCCAGCAAGCAATTAATGATTCAAATCTGGCTTTGGCTATTAAATCATTTATTTTTTTTGCTTTTGATTAATGTACAGGCTAAAAATGGAAAAATGCATTACTAGAAAATGATCCTTTTCCAGAAGTAGGGTAAGTACTTGAATTTAGAGGCCAAATGAAACAAAAATTATAATCGACTTAGTGTTTCTGTAATCATTCCTGCTCAATATGAGACCACTTTAATAAATGTTCTACTGGTCAGTCTCAGTAGGGCTTAAGACAAGTTCTCAGCAAGGTCCTCATAGAAGAAGTTGAGTCAATGTCTGCTTCCTGTCATTTCTTGTGTTTGTACAATACGCTCCAATTAAATGTGCCTACCTACACATTGTGTTATAAATCATTCCTGTTTCTTAGTAAAACAAATAATCAGAAAAATATAGACCCATGTTTATTTCCAGAAAACAGACATTAAAGTAGAAAAGACCAAATGGTAACAAACAAACCAAAAAAAAGGTACATATCCTGATCCCAAAGTTAGTGTAATTGAAAAAAGAGCCCACCTTCCAATTGCTTGGCAGGAATGTCAGGGTTTTGCAACTAAAATTTCCTGAATTGAGAATGTTCTTAGAGAAGATAAATAGAAAATTATGTCTTCTTGTCCATCACTTCAAAAACATAGCAACATGACAATGAAACAAATAGGTTAAAGAAAAAGTTAAAGAATAGTTTTCCTTTACTTAAACAGGATGGAAATTGGTTATGAATGGCTTTACCCCAACACTGTACTTCACATTACATTTTCTTAAACATTTAATCACTGAATCTATATTTATTAATCTATGTTGACCTCTGACCTGCATGTCAATCGTCATGTGTAAATTTCTCTCAAAGTCTAACCACAACAAATTCATTCTAGCTCAGCCTGATGATCTCAAATGGATTGCGCTGCTTCTCCTTTATGGGCTGGGGTAGAAGCTGTCCTTGTCCCTCGCCCATCTCCCCCATTACCTCCTGTGCTTCATTCTCTGACCCTTCCTGTGCTCCCTGCCCCATGTCATCCCCTTCCATATGTTTATCCACAGGACATTCCCCGTTGTAGGTTTTGACGTAGTCTTCCACTCGCCAGCCCTTGAACTCTTGCGGCTCTGAGCATATCAGCCCAGTGTACGAGACACTGGGGTGGTGCTTGAGCCAGTAGACTAAGTAGTGGATGTTGTAGTCGCAGTTCCACGGGTTGTTGTCCAGCGTTAGCCTCCGTAGGAAGTACAGGTCTTGCAGTACAGCGTACTGGAAGTACTGAAGGCTGTTGTTGGACAGATCGAGTTCATGGAGGTGCAGCAGGCCTGCAAAAGCAGCTGGGAGAGGAAATATGCAATGAAAGTTAGGTTAATTCACAAAGAACCAAAAATAGTTTCATTAAAAGCTAATTATCACCAACACTCGAATATTTAACTTTAGCAACATCTTGCATCAAAATGTGTAGCAGTAATAGTGAACCTTGGAAAACATAAATTTACTATCAGCTGCCCATGCACTCAGCAAATGTTTTAATGTGGTGCAAAGAGGCATTTTACACTGGTGGACTGGTTGCTACTATTAATGTCAACTGGTGTCAGATGATTTTATCTCTTTAAAAGTGGAACAACAGTCAGCATAAGGAGATGAGCTGTTAGGATGAAGTTTGCGTTCAGTAAAATTGCTATCATAAATGTTGGTTTGGGGGCCCTAAGCAGCTCCTTTGTTGGGCTTTTCTGGAGAAGCTCAGAGCTTTGAGTTGCTGCTTGTTTGTGTCAAAAGCTATCAGTTAAGACAGTTTTGAGAATCTGATGGTTTTTGGAGGCTTCCCTAGAGAGGTGTTTCAGATAAGTTTCACTGGAGCACGGCTTTGTGGCAGACTCAAGACTAACTGAAAGATCATTCTTATCTCATGACTTATTTGGGACATCTTCTGAGAAATCCCAAATAAAGTAGGGGAAGTAGCTAGATAGAGTGACATCTAAAAGGCCATTTATGCTCAACGTTAAACATGCAGACCCATATGGACATGACCTTTTGTTCGTCTTCTGCTTTGGTTTTGTGTGTATTTCAGTCCACCATCAGGGAGCTTGTGGGTAAAACGTGAAAAATTGAGCAATAACGCAAGTAATGGGGGCAGTGTGCTACATTATAGCTCATTTAAGATCAGCGAAAGGAACAAAAGACCATTTTCCATTACTTGTAGAAATTATTCTAGAATTAACAGTGCATTAAGTGGCCAGAGCTTTGTGTACCAATGTCAAAAGCAACACTTCCTGAAGTTGTGCTTCCCTGACCAGTCACAATAAACACTAAGCACATGAAAAAGACCAGCTGACATGAACAGAATAACAGACAGTGACTTTAAGTAGGGCTAATTAAGTCTTTGAGAGCTACCAGTCTTGTCACTGGTCTATTTTTCAAAACTTGCACTCATGAGAGCATGTGCAAGTGTTTAGAGTGGGAGTAATGGGATAAAAACTGTTTCTTGCTGTCCACCAGCCTCCTGCCCTACTTTTATCTTTACAGAGCGGAAGACAGGAAGAGGAGGAGGTAAGAAAAAATGGGTAGAGAACTGACTCTTCCCAGTCCATGAACATGGACTGAACAATTTTGCCACAAAGTTGTGGCAAAATTAAAAACATCACTGAAATCACTGAAGTAAAAGGAAAGCAAACATTTTTATTTGTGCTAAGGTGTGAGATATTTTGGGTCCATTCGTTCATTTGGGTTTACAGCACAGACAAACATATGTGTTGCAGAGAGAGAAAGAAGGATGAGGGGTGTCCTCCACCTCTTTATTTTATCTCATGACTCAGGGTACTGGTGCTCCCAGATCAGTTACTGTTTTGGTTGTTGGAGCCACCATGACCAGAGGAAAACTTTCATGGTGTTTTCCCAGAGGGTAATTACATAACGTTTTCTCATTCATTAGCAACTACATTTCCCAAAATGCCAACATTACTCTCTCTGAACTCCCACATTTTGTCTGACAGATCTTCCAGTGAGACCTAATCTTAGTTTGGTAAACTGTTTTCATGTCTGGGAGCTCTTAACTGCCATGTTTTATCCAGAAAAAGTAAAACAATGCTAAAACTGATTGTTTTCTCTTTAAACCAAAACTTCCCAGTGCAAGGTTTTGCCAAAGAAAACTTTGGATGAATATCAGGGCACTCTCTTGTAACAATCCAAAAACCATTGTGCTGGATTTTCACTTATCCTTTTTCCCCAATCATTTGGTCATCCTCCACAAGAAAGCATAAATAAACAACCTCTTAAAAATTCACTCCAAATGTGAACATGATTAGAAGGTTTTGGAAGGATTGCAACCACATGTCTCAGAGTCTTACAAGCCCTTAGAATTATATGGAGCTTCTTTCTTTGGTTAATAAATAGTTTTAATTAGACTGGGGCAAGCCGCCAGAGATTGTGGACATGTGTCAATGGATAATAAGGAAAGTTGCAGACTTTTGCAGGAGGATTTCTCTCCTGGGACTTAAAGGAGGATATCATTAGCTTCTTCATGTACAGCGCTTTTAATGCCTTGTAAATAAGAAAATAATAAGTTTCTAGACCACTAAATGCTGATTTTCTCACAGTTTTTTTCTGGTTTCTATTTGTTCATTTGAATATGGAATTTCTATGTCATTAGCATTCACGTATTTGCATGTACTGCTATGGAAATGCATGACAAAGGCATACTTGTTAGGCAGATGATACCCAGCCTTATGTATCCAAAAACATGATGGATTTCATAATTCAACAAGACTAAACCCTTAATTTTCTACTACAAACAAGAGTTAAGATGTTGTTTTGGGACTTGAGCACCCAAGCAATCAAAATTTAAATCTAAATTAGAAATTAGACAACAACTGCCATAGTCGGTAAACTCTTCTTTTTTTTTTACTTGTTTACCATGTTTTGATCTTTCTTCCAATCCTTTGAACAGTTGTTTTAGAGTTCGATTGCCATATCTACATTTATTTGGTCATTATCTCTCTCAGTCTATTTAGTTATTGGGCTTATTTTGCCTATTCCCAAGTCTTGATGAACAACTTCAGTATCTACTGGGTTTAACTTATTTAGTTTTTGCATTTTGAATAAGTCCGGGTTATAATATTTGCCTGCACGTCATTTCATTTGGTTCTTGTATTTTTACAACCCTATTTGCAATCCCTGTTTCTTTGAAGCTATGGTTAGCATCATAGAAAGTCTCTAAATCTCCAAATAACCAAACGTCTTCATATTTTAGAGAGCTTGTTTCCAAAAAGAGCCCTTCACTTAGACTTTTCGTTTACTTACTTCAAATTATTGATCTGAAAAGTCTCCTAATTAACCGACTGTTTATACAAGACAGAGACACTTCTAAAACAGCAGTACATCTATTCCAGTTGTTTTGTATGAGGGGTCAAAGTAACAAAAATTAACTTGAAATGAATTGAAGGTGTGAAATGCTGAACATGGTAAAATTGAGTGCTGTAAAAAACAACATGATTAATTTCGCCACTGTGAAACTTAGAATCCGTGAATTTGGAGGTTATTAAAATAACATGGCAAATATTAATGTTATAAATTTTAAGGTTGCCCGTTTTCATTCAGTCTTGATTTGAGCGTCTCCATTTTTACCACTCCAGTTTTATCATTCATCGCATTCACAGTGTAATTTATGTTGCTTCCGTTAGATCGGAATACAGCAGCAGCCCCGGCGCGACAGCAGAGTACTTGTTGTCCATAGCCATTCGCATGTATTTTTAATAGTACAGCAGTGATTTGCTGGAAGTTCTTTAGGGTCCAGAACTCGGCATACATCACTCTCAAAAATTGCCAACATGAGTGGGATACTGTAGGATTATTTTCAGGCTATGTTTGGTGACTATCTGTCAAACCAAACAAATCAACCAAATTGAGGACTTAACTCAAATAATCACTAATGCACGCCATAGGTTTGTGGTTTAGGCAGTAGCCTATTATTCAAAAGAGTCCAGTAGACAAACAAAAGTATATCTTTTAAAATATTTATTTCAAGGAAAAAGACAATGACAAATGTGGGTTCCACCTTTACACCCAGTAGTTAAACCCAGTGGTAGGTTCAACATGGGAATCAGGCACCTTCTCCGAAACCGGCAGGAAACACTGCTCAGTCAGCTGACAGTTGTCGAAGCGAGCTGGCGCTGAGAAACGCAGAACCTCTTTTTTTTTATTAAGTGGAATCTTAATAAACCAAGTAGATATCTGGGTTTAACAAACCTACATTCTCGCCTAAAAACATCTTAAAATTTTATTTTGGGTCACAGAAAGCTTATTATTTACATTTATATTCACAATTTGTGCCACCATCGTCTGCCATTGCTGCCCGAGGTCGACCAATCCGCTTTGACTCACAATGAATCATGGGAAATTGTGTTTCATGCACTACAAAACACCGCTGCGGCGCCGGGGCTGCTGCCATATTTTAATCTACTGGAAGTAACAAAAATTACACTGTAAACGTGCTGAATGATAAAACTGAAATGGTAAAAATGGAGGCGCTAAAATCAAGGCAGTGAATGAAAACAGGCAACGTTTAATTTGATAACCTTAAAATTTATAACATATAAAACATATTATAACATATAAAAATTTAATATTTACCATGTTATCATTTTAATGATTCTACTTTTCACAGAGGTGATATTAATCATGCTTTGTTTTTTTACAGCACTCAATTTTACCATGTTCAGTATTTCACACCTTCAATTGATTACAAGCTAGTTTTTGTTACTTTGACCCCTCATACTTTTGTAGACGAGTGTCATGCAGCTCTCCTGTGGCGCTCATGACTGATGTGATACCTGTGTCTATGTGTTGCAGGTTATTGCTGCTAAGGTTGAGCAGCTTGAGTTCTTTGGACTGCAGGAATTGTTTGGGCCTGAGATGCTTGACGATGTTATTGGACATGTCCAAACCCACCATTTCCAACGGCAATTCCGGCGGGATATGATTCAGACCTGTGAAGGGAAACAACAAAAGAAATGTTGCAGGAGAAAAGGTGTAGATAAGAGTGTAAAAAGTCTAATTAAACTTCACATTTGCAACAAGATTTACATTGATAGTGCAAATGGAACCATAGCTTCCTGTTGATAGATATATAGCTCAAAAACAGATGCGCAAAACACATGAGGTTGGAACAGCGCCTAAACTAAGAGTTGGAAACTCAATCAGTCTGGATCTTATATGTTTTCAAGATGTTTTGTGGGTTGTGTGTGACCTTTTTATGCATTCAAGATGGATCATCTACAACATTGCTTGACTTGTTTTTTCCCTCATTGCTCCAGCCTCACATACTCACATGTGTTTTTGAAAGTTTGCAATGCCACATTTTAATTTTGCAAATGCTTTATCTTCCTTGTATTGTTAGAAGTGTTAAAATCAAAATTATATAGGGTAATTACAAAGCTACAAATAAAAAGGTGAACATTTAACATGCTCTGACAATAAATGTCATGTTGTAAAGTTAACTGCATATGTGCTAAACATAAGCTTGAAAGCTTCTTGCCAAAAATTACATTTTAATGGTTTATGAATTCTCTTTGTGGCTCCTACAGACATCAGGCTTGCTTCAGCTGTCAGTAGGAGAAGTAACATGAACAGTATTAAAACTGGAGGTAACATATACTGCAGCAATCAAGACGATGTGTTTAGAACTAAGTAGGTGGCCTAAACTTTTATTTCATCATTTATCTCTGAAGCAAAATGGTTGCAGATGAGAGAAATGATACAATGCATTGCAGAGGCATTGAAAATGAACATTTTGTCTCTTTACAAGCACCAGCTACAAAATTTATCATTTGGGACTGTATATGATAGACCAAAACAAAGTAGTGGCATGTGTGGTATTGCATCCAACTTGAGTCAATATACTTTGTAGAAACTGTTTCACTGCAATCACAACGGCAGGCTTTTTTAGGTCTTGACTTTGGCTGGGCCATTCGAACAGTTATGTTAGAGTATAGAATTATAGCTCAGGCTGTATGTTTAGGGTTAATATTATGCCACAGTCAGTAGTATATTGTCGCCTACAACTGATTTTCGGACGCATAACCTCTAACCAGCTTCCCTGGCCTTTCTGAAAGAAAAAAAAACATTCCTGCCGCATGATTCTGCCACCACCATTGTGGTTTTGAGGACCATTGGATCATTTTGGTTCAGTTTTTTTGTTGTTCTGTCAGATGAAATCCAAATAAAACACACTGATGTTTATGCTTGTAATGCTGCAAAATGTGAAAAGGTTTAAGGGGTATGAGTTCTTTAGCAAGGTTTGTGCATATTATTGTTGTTAAATTTTGATCTACTTTTTATTTGTATAAAAAATATTCAAATCTCTTTTGGATGGTGTTATTTATGCAGATTTCGTCGTCATATTAACTTACACAAAGTTTATACTTTGCTAAAAGGAATGCTTATGGACACTTTTATAGAGCAGATGTTGCAGTCTTTATTTATCCACTTTACTACAACAGATGTTGCAGCCAGTTATCTTAAACCCGTAACAATAAATCACTTCTAGTTTAACAGAGAAGAATCACATGCACAAAGCAGGCACCCATATATTCAGCCAGAGGAACCCTACAGTCAGGAAATGTACTGATTATTCTTCTCTGATGCTGATAGATGTGCAGCAGGCAAACACATGGATGAGGATGGGAACAGACTTCGAAGACTCTGTGGCTTCATGTTACAAGTTATCGGTCCATCTCAGAGAGAAAACTTCCTCTGAGAGGTCCAATGAGAATCCCAGCCTGCTTTTAGGTGTACATGTGTCTCAAGCTTTGTCTACATTTTCCAAAAAAAAAGCTGGCATTCAATTCCAAAATTGCATTCCCAGGCTCTGTTCACAGACTGTAACCTTAAGCCAAAACCTACATTTCTCTGTCTAACACTGTCTAACATTAATACATCTGTTTTCGAATATTCTTCAACATGTTGCATCAGGAAGGAACACAAGACTAAAGTTTGAATACTAATTCAGGAAAATTAGGCCCAACAGCTATTACAATACTTCAACTCTTATGTTGCACGACTTAAACTGATCTGTCTTGTGATCTTTAACGCGGCAAATGTTTCGGTTTTAAAGTGTTAAGCTCAAACCTTTTGACATCTGTTAAAAGAATCCCTCACCGAGTTAAACACAGTTGAATGAATGAATGACCACATAAGAGGGGAAGAGAGATAACATCTCAGGAGAAGTAATTGTCAATCATTCAAAGCCGGGCTCGGACTCTGTAAAAGTCGTTACTCTGCAGAACATCTGTTCTGCTTTTTGTACCAAAAAGAAAAAGACTTCTTGGATGAAAAAAACATGTACAATTTTTGTTGTGAAAATGTTTAAGCCTGTGAAAGCTCAGCTGTAATGTTAGCTTGTTTGTTATGTTTATACTTAAATATAAGAAAACATTTTTAATTTAACCTAGTAGTTGAACAAAACATGATTTAAAAAACTCATTTTAGCAATAGGAGCTTGGTTAAAAGTGGAGCTTCCACTCTGAGGATAGCATGTTACAAAAATCAAGCATGATATCTGAATGTATCCAGGGTTGTGCAAACATACGGCACATAATCCTTTGAAAGGTTCTGTTTCTGCCACACACGCACAAACGTTTTGGACTCAGGTCAAAATTGTTGTCCTGGTCTCATTTGACTAAAACTTACTTATTATGTTTGACTGCTTTTACTAATTAGTTGACTTTTGTGAGCTATTAGTATTACTGGATGTTATTTAGGGTTTATCTGTCATGATTCGGTTTGTGAAATACCCAAATGCAGAGACTGACTGTGGTAAAACACAACAATGCGGAGAACTTACAGGGAAAAATTGCAGAGAGATCAGGTCATGGAGCACAGGCAGTGTAGCGGGTAGAGTAACTAAGAGAGTAATGGGCAGTCTAACAGAAGAATACAACAATTAATAATGAAAAAATCATGAGCTGAAATACTGAGGCAGGGGTGGAAAATGACAAAGTAATCAGAAGAGCTAATCAGTGGACATGTGGAACAACTGTGGCAGAATGAAGGCAGGGAGACTGAGCAAGACTAATTAACACAGATAGAGCTGAACTGAGAGAATAACCCAGAATACACGAGGAACAGAACACCAGAAATAAGTAAGAAACTAAACCTAAATGAAAGAAATAATACGGCATGACTTTTCTGACACTAACAAACACAAAGGTATGAACCGCAGGACCATGTAGAACATTAACAAAATGATATACTCAATAAATGAAAACTGGGTGTCTGTTACCTTATCTTAAGTCTAATATGTAGCTTCTACTTAGTAAAATTGTGTTTTGTGTTTGAACATATTTAAAACATGTAGTTTTACCTTAAAATTCAACAATGTAAAATTTACTAGGATAATCTATGTTAAAACAACTTAATTCTATTGGGTTAAGTTTAAAAATAATGCCTGCTTACAAAACAGTAGGTGAGAGTAATGTGTAATGTATATTGTATACTGATTTCTCAATAGCCACTTGAGCTTTTATGGCTACCTGATCCGAATCCAAGAATCCAGTCTTAAGAAATGTTCATAGGTGTTTTTCTTTAAACAGACATAATGCACAGACTGTTGGATGCTGAAGTTTTAGCCTGCATGCTGTATTGTAACATAGCGCTGCAGGTAACTCAGTCAGTCATGTGGCTCAGGAAAGGGATTATGGGTAGAGTTCAAGTTTACTGTCAATCATTTTTAGCTTGTTTAGCATTATTCTGTTAGTGTGTTAGACTCTTGTTGTTTTTGTGTTCATTATGTGTTAGTTGTTTTTAGACCATTCTGCAGAGAAACCATGAGTGAGGAAGGTAGTTAGCTTGAAGACTTTGTATCTTCTGTATATTTCAGCATAAAATAATGAATTGCCCCCAAATGGTGTGTTTCTGTTATATAGCAGATATTCATGTTTTCGTCAGCAGTTAATGAAGAGCCTGTTCTCAACTATGAGTGTATGAAATTTGGTACAAAGTGTACACTGTTACTACTTTTTAAAACCAGCTGAAACTATCCTATTAAATTAAAGTAACTCATAAGGATAACATATACGTTTAAACAGCTTGAGGAAATTATATTAGCTCATAACTTTTACACTCACACATCTAGTTGGACTGAACCTTGGTAATTATGTTACAGTAACACAAATACCAACATAATTACATTTAGGTCACTAAACAAAATTGTTTCTTGCTAAAAGAACGCATTTTATTTACGTGAAAATTATTTCCATAATTTCAAATCAACAACTGTTTTTTTTTTGTTATGTAAAAAACACAAATCAAGATCAAGAAACAAACACCTGTGGTTGTGACATCAGAGTAATGTGACTACAAATGCATCTCGCACTTTGTAAAACAAAACTGTAGAAAAAACATAACGCGCTACTTTGTGTTTATCTTACACAAACTAAAATTGATATTGACATTGTTTTAATGTGCCATGGAAAAGTTCAAGAAAAGTTCAAGGCACTGAATAAATCAATACTTGCATAATGTATTAGTGATGGAAACTATAGCAATGACATTTATATCTCAAAGGAATGGGCTGACACCTGTCAAAATTTACAGGATCATATGGAAGAAAGTGAATCCTAACCTCACTTTCCTCCCCCATGCATGATAAAAGGTCTTTAAGTGGATTTATTATTGCATTTACAAAATGTTGGACACGCAAAGGAAGCAGCAGGTGTTGTAACACATTTCATGCTATCCAGCTGGAAAAGGAAGTCATTATTTTTACAGCGCTGAGATGAACTTTCAGGATTCTTCAGTGTACCTGGAAGGGGATTTTTGTGGTTTGGATATAGGAATCCCTATTTTTTGCTATTCACTTTAGCTCACATTCTAAATATTTAGCTTATTTTCACAGGACAAAATGCAGAAAACATTTAACATGTTATTCTACACATTAATTATTAGGAAAATCACCTCGATTTTCACAAGGACGACTTTTTATTGCCTGTTTCTCTTCAAAATGGGAAAGACAAGGTAAGACACAAGAACACGGCATTCAAGTAAGACAGATGTGTGTTGATCTTCAAAAATCAGAAAATGGATGGAAGAAACTAACTACTTGCCTTAACTTGTTCAAAATACAGTCAAATCTAGTCAAAACTACATTTAACACAATACTGCCTGAATTCATTCCCTGCTATTTTTGTGTATTTACTGTCAAACAGATTCTACATTAAGTAGAAATTTTTCATCTGAATATAGCTCATGGAAAATCTGAAGTTATATATTTAGTAAGGAAATTAACAAAAGGAGGCATACTTAGGCATAATTAACTTTTTTTCAAATATGATTGATAGATAGAATATTCATTAACGGACATTAGTGGTACATAAATGCCACCCGGACTGTATGGTGGTTTGAGGTGAATTTGTTAGAAACATTTTCAATAGGATTAAAATAACTCAAACTGGGGGAAACCAGAATTGCAGCCAAGACAGGTCACCAAGCCACCAAATCAGCCATTAAAAGCATTGTAAACCAAGTTTAGAGGAGGCCTCCAAGGAAAAGATTTTTTAGTGCTGCCATCACAAATGTTAACATGTGAAGTTTGGTAAACTGTACTCGAACATTGTGCTTTGGTCATTTAAAACTAAAATAAACCATGTAGACTACAAAGACTCCAGTTGGGCTTGGTTTTAAAACAAAGGGTGAACATGTGAAAAAGCGCCTCAGGCCAATGTGAAGCATGGTGGAGCATCTGTGATGCTTTGAGTTTCTTTAATGGTTTTTGCACTTCTTTACTTGGATGCCAAGGATTGTGGAAGATGCAGTTGCCTAGAAGCATAATCCAACAGAATATTTTGGTAAATATGTATTTTCACCTGAATAGATAAATTAATGATGAAGAGAAAAAAGCTTTATCTGACTTGTGTTTCTTTGTTGGACATGTACAGTTTAGACCTAAGACAATATTGTGTAGACAGTATAATACTATCGCATACAGCCTCCAAGTCCTTTGTTTGAGAAATTTTACCTTAAATACACCCTTTATTTACTCTAACCACAGAATTTAAGTCTCCAGTGAGAACCATGTGAAATCAACTGTGGTTTACGTCAAAGGAACAGCCTCCAAACCAGAAGGGAGACAGGAAGACAGAGAAAAACAAGAAGAAAGACAGAAATGGAACTAAAACACAGTTTTAAAATAGAGAGATCTGTGTCCCTTGGCTTTTCCTTGGGTTTTCTATTTGTATTAATCCCCTGCTTCTTGACGTTTAAAAATAAAAACCTTTCTGGGCAAACTGGTTTTAATTAACTTTCACATGGGTGTCTCACCAGCTTCAAGGCATAAAACCAAGCATTTATTAACTTACGACTATAAACAATTATATTTTATGTATCAGGGGGTTTCTATTGTTTAATGTGCTTTGAATAAGATGTCAGAAAAAGTGGGTAGAGTTTTCTGAGTGGGCAATAATAAAGTAACACAGTGTGGCCCCTTCCTTGATTTGTTGCTGCCTGCTGCAGGTCAGTAGGCTAAAAGAAGGCTATACAACTTTTCTCTTATTTACAAAAAGACAAATTCAGCTTTTTTGAAATATATCCAGTAAAAAAAATGGATAGCCATGTTCCCAAAACTAAGGAACCACCATAATGACTGCTGAGGCGTTCATCATTTCTCATACTGTGAGACTCTAATGCCGTTCTTCGCCTATTACTAAAGTACTAAAATTGCATTCAGTTCCATCTGAATTAGACAAGGGTAGCAATATTTATGGAGACACAGATGAAGTTAGACTGAGATGTTGCTCAGTCTACATGACATCATGGTGCTTCTTATAACCATGACATGGGGTTTTGATGAATACTTTATTAGTTGAAATAAAAAAAAAAAAAGATGACAAGCCATACCTCATATAATGCAAATTTTTCAATGTTATATCATATCATGACACTAAAATTATCTGTGAGAGTATAGGTTGGAAATAAGACAAGCAATGCAAGGAAAGAGTATGGATATAATTAGTTTCTGATGTAACCTGCATTAGTGACAGAGAACCATGGAAAAAACGTTGGAGTCCTTTTAGTCCTTTTTTGGAAAGAAAAGCAACTATAGTATGTTAAGCAAAATCTGGATATTTCTCTGCTTTAATATAATGCGGCTGGATTGAAATGGAAGCAGGATGGAGACTTATTACTGGGTATCATAGAAAGAACAAGGTGGGGAGATCAATAATATAATGATGCTATGAGGAAAACAGAGGATCTTTGCAGTGGGTAAGATAAAGAAGTGATTCAGAAGTGTCACTGTGGAAAGTATGTGAATAGCTTCACCAAGCATGTACACAACACAGATGGTGCATTGTGTGGTTTTGGCCTGTGAAGATTTGATCTCCCTGAAGGGTATAAACTCTCCTTTATGGAATCAGAGACAGTGTCTAACAGTTTTCAGTTGAATTTAATTATGCATCTGTGCATGTTCAGAAATTATCTCAGCCCCTGTAGTTACGATTGATGGGTGTCCTAAAGTGTAAATGTTGAATTTTGGACTTTTTTTGAAGCATTTGAAAATCTCATCCAGATGCAAAAAACATTGTAATAGTATATTAAATACTTTATAAAGTAAACCCTTTTTTTAATCCATTTTTGTGTAACCAAAAAAGAGATTTTGGGAAAGAGGAAAACAATGACATCAGAACCTACTTTGAGCATTCCCTCTACTAAGTTTTCTCAATTTAGGACCCTTTTCTATTAGTATCTACTTGGCTTGACTTGACTTGGCTTTAATCAGTTTTTAGGGTTTCACATTTATAGCATCCAATGGCTGAGGTTCTAAACGAGCCAAGTCAAGCTGAACATGCAACGTCAAAAGACAGCTGGTCGCTGATTAGTTAGAGGGTAGTATAATTGGTAAAGTCACAAGAGTGACTCCTTTACAGAAAGCGAACCCAAGATTTTTTTTAAATGCAATAGTGCCTGAGCGTATTCCGAGCTTAAGGGAAAATGGCAACACTGAAATCAACACTGTGGTGCAAAGATGAGGTGCAGACATCTTTGTGCTTGGTGGCTGATGAGAAAATGGTGGCTGCATACAAATCATGTCACGTTACTTTTTGGGTCACTTTGCTATGATAGCCCCACCCACACTGAGGTGGTGCTCCATTGTAATGGAAAACGACATGAACCGTGTAGTGTTGAGTATAGGTGAGTCGAATTCAGATGAGCAGGAACTAATGGAAAATAGTCATGTCAAAACTGGAAGCCAGTGATACGAATGTTTTTTGATTTTTCTTTGTCTGGGAAGATTCTTTCTAAATATGATGCCATGAAACATACGTGCAGCATGAGAGTCAAAAAACAATAAATTAACAAAAAGGTATGCCAGTTTAATGCAACTGGAGAGAAATTACGCTAAGGTTAGAATCTGATTCATATATTCATATATAGCACTAAATAAAGGGCTTTTTCACCATTTTCTAAAGAACCTGGACAACATTTGATCATCTCAGTTTTAAAATATAAAATGCAATATTTATATGTACACATAAAAAACGTTTAATAAATTTCTTTGTTATTAGGACCAATTTGGATTGATAAAAGGACAAGAACCTCAATATTTAGACTGGTCACACCTGGAATTCATTGCTACACCAAGGGGGGACCAAGTCCAGTCCTATAGAGAGCTGCTATCCTGCAGATTTTAGATGCATCCCTGCTCCAACAGACCAGAATCAAATGAATGTCTTGTTAGCAGGCCTCTGTAGAACTGAATGCCATGTTGATGAGGGAATTCAGCCATTTGAAATAGATGTGTTGGAGAAGGGATGCATCTAAAAGTTTTAGGAAAACTGTTCTACATTGAACACAGTTTATTTTATATACCTGCCTGTGTTCCATGTCTGCTGTCACCTGTAAGTCTACCATTTTATATTATTAAAAAACTAATCTACTCACCATGGGGCTCCCACATCCTTGTCTGCGCATTGGTTCACCAACAAGCACTCTCTGACACCATTATTGCCACCATTGGACCTGACATGGGTTTATCAGTGTTTTCTAAATATCTGCATTCTCATCTGGATTGATTTTTGTTTTTAAAGCGAGGCAAAATTTTTTTTTTTTTTGACTGGCCTCAATCAATGAAGACTGGCTACCAGGCTGGTCCAATTTTGCCATGAAACCTCCCACTCTAAAATGGCAGGTGTTTCAGTTTCATTGTCTAACCCCTGTACCTTTCCACCATCTGCTGCTGTGAACAGGGGATATTTTGGAAGTACAGAGATCAAATTGACCTGCAGCCATCTGCTTCCTTCCCAAAGTGGCAAGCACTCCTATGAACCAAACTTAATAAAAGCAAACGCATCTCTGCTGTCTGACTGTAGCCAAAACAGAAGACTGCGAATTTAACCTATGTGCTTAACTTCATTGGACAAACAAACATGACTCTACTGAATGCTGAGTGGGCATATTTATGTGAGGTTCTGCTGAGGTTGTCCTATTTTATGTTTTGGTTTGCATATGACTAACATTCAAAAAGCCCAGTTTTGTTTTAGCTGGGATTCATGCATGAACAAAATGTTATGCTGATGCCTGCCTTGTTTTTTTAGCACACACCAACTTATCATGTATGCCCAAAGTAGCATAGACACCCAGAATTTATCTCACCTTTGTGTTTGCAGTCTAGTAGAAGTCTGGGATATTTGAGATGGCAAATGGACACAGCATCTGTCTTTACTATTGGACGCCCTATTTGGGGTTCCTTAACATCCTCTGGCCTGTTGTCTTCAGCGCACAGCAAGTCTGCTTTTAGCTTTTTGAGCTTCTGGCCCTTCAGAGAGCGAGGCTCGGCACACTTGGCGTAGTTACCCAGGTTGCGATTGCTGGGCACCTGCAGGGTCCTGACCAGGCTGTCCAGTGGGCAGCGGCAGCTCCAGGGGTTGTCGAAAATCCGGAGGTAGGTGAGGCGGGGTAGGGGGAGGAGGAGCTCCTCTGATGCGGTTCTGATGCGATTGTGTTGGAGGAGGAGGGTGGTGAGCTGAGAGAGACCACTAAATGCATCATCTTCTATCAATGAAATGGCATTTTGCTGAAGATCCAGACTCTTCAACTGGGTGAACTGGTCGAACATGTTAGCACTTAAAACCTGAAACAGGAAATGTCAATATTTGGTTATTGTGGAACTATATGTAGAGAAAATAAGCCAAACCCTTACACATCTGTGATGACAATGATGGTTTAATTTGCACTGGATCCACATGACTTTTTTTCATCATCAACTGTTTTAATGTGCTCTGCAAGTCCAGGTATTCAACTACAAAGGTTTGTGTTAAACTAGCTTGTTGTTCAAAATATGTCTTTCGATGGTTTGCATGTTAGTTGACTGACTAAAATGGTAAAACTTACATGGTCACAGACATTAAAATGACATTTAGAAACGGTGGGTCCATCAACAAACTGGACCTTAAACATCACGAATAGGATGTCATCAAAGTTCATGTACATGTAAAAGTAGACAGACATACTGTCGGCAATATAGTGTATATCCATCAAATAATTTTCCACCCATTTATTTTCCTTTTGAGATGGACTCTACAGCAGCTCACAAAAAGTTCAAACTCAGTTGAAACTCAATTCATGTTTCAGAGATATTACATGAGTTGGGTTTTATATTTCAGTGTTTTTTAGTAACTATTTTTCTGAGAGTTGCAATACTACTACATTGGCATCAATTATTGCTTTCATTTCTAACTAGTAACAATAATTAGTACAAAATAATTTATCCTTCAATGGCTCTATAGCAAACCTACGCAATCACTTGAAATGTAATTTTATTTAACCTTAGTGCTTGGTTGAAAGAATAAAATAATATGTTTGAAAGGCATGCTGATAGGTATAGATCATTACCTTCAGCAGTGGTGAATTCCCTCTAATCAGCATTTAAACCAGCATTTTCTACTGAATTATTCTAGTTTAAAAAAAGCAAAAACACAAAACCTAGCCAAAGTTTTTGCTATGGCCTTCACTATTGATGGCAATGCTAATCTGAATACAAGACAGTACTATGTTATTGTATTACTGAGATTTCTATCTTTCAATAATTTTTTACTCGTTTTTTACTCTAGAGAATATGTATTTTTACACGGACACTTTTTTAATTTAATGTGGAATTTTTTCTGTTCCATATCTTGTTCACATGTAATACATACTTGTATGCAAACTTGTAAACCAAGTTTCTTCTTTTTTAATTGGTTTTATTGTGTTTATTCTTTTATTATGGTATGGTATGGTATGGAATGGTATGTGTTTTATTTGTTTTATTATTATTTAAGTTTTAAAATATTTTTGAAGTTTTTGGGTTTTTTTGTGTTTAGGTTATCATCAGTTAATATAACAGTTTTGAAAAACTTGATTCTACTGCACAAATTAAAGTAGACAGACAACACTGATTCTGCAATTCTTAAATTACTGTCCTATATTACTTGGAGTAATTTACAAAGTTATGAGCCACAACACAATGATAGAGTTCTATGCATTTTATGCCTTTAACAAAAGAGGCATCATTTAGGTAAAACTACAGGTTTGCATTGTGAGAAACTACAGTACTATGCTTAGTACCCTGGCTGAAAAGCCTTCAATTTTAGAGGGGCGATAATGATGATTGTGATTTTAGTTAAATGCTACATGATGCTATGCTACATAAAGCTTTGCTAAATCAGAAAATGTGGAAATCAGACATTAAAACTGTTTTCTAAATCCTTCCACATTAACTATAATATCTATGGTTCACAAAAATGATTTATGTAATGGCATGTCTGATAAATCATCCATCTATTATCCTCCAAGCTGTTTTTGCTGCTGTTTCTTTTTCTATTGTTGTTTTGGTAATTTTGAACTCCATTTTGCTTTAAAGGTGACCTATTATACTTCCTTTTAATCATTTGGGATAGGTCTATGGGCTACATAAAACATGTTCATTATATTTTTCGCATAAAATTAGTCTCAGATAATGAGATTTCACCTCTTCAGTTACCCCTGAAGCTCCTTTCAGAATGAGCTGTTTTAGGGCTCTGTCACTTTTATGCAAATTAGCTGTATCTGGCCACGGCCAGCACTTTGTAATCGTGAAAACGAAGCCGAAACTTATAAGACACAACAAAAAGTACTTATATTTCTGTCATCTGCAGATTGTTCACAGTAGGGACTGAATTTTTCTTCAGTCTAAGTCATTCTGGAAATCCTGACGTGTACTAATGTGAGTTCTTAAAGCAGTCCGTGGTGAAGTGATTCTCGCAAACTAGTATTGTCTTCGGTTATGTGACTGGAACATTGCCCTCAAAAATAAAATGAAGCCATGAATCTCTGTTATCCGACAGTGGGATAATGTGCATGGACACAAGTGGGTCTTTGCAGCCAACAACAGAACATCTGCCTTTGAGGGTAGCCATTGTAGAACGCGTGTAAGGTAAAACCAGCCGCCGAGATGTGATCCTCTACTGAAAATCAAGTGGGTGGAGCTCTGCTTCTGTTGCTAGTCTGCGGCAAACCGTGTGTTTTCTTGAAAAAATAAAACATTCATTTATAGCCAAACCATGGCTGAATGTTTTTTTTTTTTTTTTTTTTTCGTTTGGACTGATTGTAGAAGCATTAGAGAAGTATAAAAACAATCAAACTAATTTTGCATTACCTTTTGAATTACCTTCAACAAAAATTGAAGGTAATTCTCATCACCCAGGTGATTATTGTTGGGAAAGTTTAGGTTTTATTGTTAAATATATTAACATATATTTGTTTTGTCATTGATTTGTGTTATCCTGCTTGTGTAAATATGCTCCAGTCAGGTTTTTTCTCACAGTAAATTTTTCACCATTGTAGCTGAAAACTGGCTCTACATACCTGAATCTTATTTCTTGCCAGCAGAAGGTGGTGAATGTCTTTGGGCCAGTTCTGCCTCACAAAAGTCAGCTGCCTATCCTGGCAGTCTAGGTACTTCTCTCCTGACTCCATGTACTCCTTGCATTCCTGAGTTTGACGCCTCATAACACCGGCCCTTCCTCTGCCTCGCACACGGCCCCAGGGGCCCCTCTCTGTGGCTTTCGACCAGGTTCCTCGGCCAGGTTCAGCTGACCGAAGGAGCAGTAAGAGAAGAATGATGGTGAAGAGACGCATGATGGGGGAGGACAGAACGGTTCTCTGTGACTGGTTCGATGTATTGGAGATTTTGAAGGGACACAGGAGGCCAGTCAGAGCTGTACATATTGAGACAGACACAGTGGTAAAGAAGAGGAGAATGTAACTGAGAAGGAAGAAATATTATTACAGCTGTATTTGTACCTGTTTGAATCAAAGGAGCTTACACTACGACACAAATCAATGGATTCCTTACAAAACAGGAACATATTGTTATCTGAGCCCAAAAAATATAGTCTTTTAATAAGAATGAAAATGCATAAGCTAAGAGACAAAGTTTTACAATAAACACTTTCAATGATTTTGCAATGATGCTTCCTTCTACAACTCAATACTTACCTTTTCATTTTGTATATATCATTTATTATATTTATTTGTATTTGTTAAGTTGCTACATATGTCCTGAATGACTAAATGACTTTACTGTGCAGTAAAAGCATCTAACAATGAAATATTTCAAACGTTAACCCCAGTATAACCACAAAGTTACATATTAACGATTTTTGTAATTAAATGAAATACATCCTGTTATTATTGAATTTAGGATGCCTTGAAAGAGATTTTTCTGGATATTTTGAGAGGGACAATTACAATGTTTAAAACCTTGTTTTTACATATATGAAGGAAATGACACTGTTACATTTCTTGCTAAGTTAGATATGATGAGATAAGAGTCAAACTAACTCATAACAGGTCATTTACATTTAATCTGCCCTATTTAATTTTTTTCCACATGTCCTATCTTGGCACTTCAGGCATACCATATTAAAGAAGATGGTTGCCTACATGAGCCAGGGCAGATTTACTCCACAAAAAGGATATCTCAAGACACAATCATAATGGAATGATTGACTTTATTTAATCAAGACTGAATTCAGCATCAAAGTTGGCAAAGTTCGTATGAATGCATGTGAGCATGTCTAAAGTGCATTAAATAAAGGGTTGTGGCCGGGGTGTGTGAAACCCCACTGCTTGCTTAGAGCAGAGTCTCCCCCAACCCAACCCGAAAAACCTTGAGTGTCTGTAGTGTATTAGAATTGAGGCGCAGGATGGGGCCAAAAAGATTGAAGGAGGGGGGTCGGGATTACACTGCATGGAGCTCCCCCCGTGCATTCAAGGTCCATCATTCCACACTTTAAGACCCTTTTGGGAGGGGATGGGCACCAAGGTGCTGGCACAAGTCTCCCTGGGGGGCCGGCTCCCCAACTGGCCCCTGCTAGTCCTGCCCATGCCTACAACAATACAGTATTGTTTGAGGCCAGGGATCCTCTGGAGATCCCCAATTGTGCTCTATTTACACTACTTTAGCCTTTAAAGACTGATATAGGAGAAGAAAATTATCCGTCTTTTTATATTGCAAATTAAGCTTATACAGCAAAAAAGTTGGAGGTGTTTCTATGTAATTTTCAAAGGTGAAAAGACAAGGCCCCTTAAGGCTGGCCCGCACACAGACACACATGCTTGGGTTGACTCAGTCCAACTTTACCAAAACCACAGTCCTCCTACTGTCTCATTCAGTGGAACACGACTGTCAGTGCAGATGGTTTGGTTCCATTGAGAATAACAGACTGGATATGTAAATTACACAGAAACAGCTGAGAATGTGTCTGATAGCACTTTTCCATTTCAGTGAGGATTGCCCATCTGTCTAACTACATCAATCAACTCAGAGGTTGCAGACTTTAATGTTAAACTTCTTTTTAGTTATAACCTGCAACAATTCCTCTAAATCCAACAACTTTATTATAGTCTCCATGAGGTGATTTTTTATAGGATGTACCCCTATGCTGCTGTGAGTTTGACTATAATAAAGCTTATATGACATAATATAAAACAAATTGAAACTTTTGATAGTACAAACTTCAGATTAGACAGAATAAAAGTGTGCAATCAAGACTTCATGTTAAATCCCGGTTTAAGTAACCAACTCTCAGTAAGTGACCTCTGCTCTGGTTGTAAAGCATAGCATTTTAAGTGCAAAGCCATGACGCACTCAAGGCAGTATAACCTTTTTCTTTGTTTGTGAGAAGCAGATGGGAAGATGATTTGTCAAAGCTTTCAAGCCAAATGTAAAAGAAAAAAAATCACCGGCCTCACATTGGAGTATCCACGAAGGCCCTTGTAAAAACATACAAATTCTTGTTCCACTGACACCTCTTATACTTGTAATTGTAGACTTGTTTGCTGATTTATGAGGTGCATATAGCCATCTGTAGGCCAGATGCAATGAGAAACTGTGGTGCTATGGATGTGCCACAATCCCCTGGTTGCCTAGAACTAAAGAGCTGAAGCACTCATCAGCCTGTTTTCTATGAAAGAGTTAAAACATTTTTGATGCTATTTCAAGCGTTTTCATTTGGAATCAGAAAAATAATCTTCTAAATGTTGATTAAAAGGGACTTGCCAAAATACTACTTCCAGCTAACATCATTTATTTTGGACGTTTTATGTCCAACATGGTAAGGATAACTTTGTTGGTACTAGTGGGGAAAGCAAGCACATTAATATCACTTGACATGTGTCACTTCCTGCAATGATTCACAAAATGTAAGTGGTACTGGTGTGGTACTAACCTGACCCTTTACCATCCCTATTCTGTGTAGCGATCTAAAACCCAGATATGCTGTACTTTGTAATCTAAACAAATGTATTCTCATGTGCATTCTGCAATATTTAATGTATATCTCTGCTTGTATGATAATACAATCTTGACGCACTCACTGATGATTTAATACATCCCAGCTACATGAGTAGCAAACCAGGCCATAGCATGACATGTCCTCCACGATTCTTAAAATTGTACATCGGGCGCTTTGCTTTTTACACATCTTTACCAAAGCATCCAATAGATGTAGAGACTGTGTAGTGTCATCTTGTTTTTTTACAGACCAGAAGGAATTCATAGTTTTGCCAATGAGTTCTAGGTCTTCCCGAGGTGTGTTTCTGTTGGGGTGGGCTGGGAAAACCTTTAAAGGAAGGTATCCAGGACACATCCTATTCAGATGGACCAGTATCTCGAAACCCGCGCTTTCCTCTTTCAAAGAACAGACCAGAACAGCACTATTAGTACTGCAGAAAAAAACTCTCATCCATCTATTCATGTCTCACTACATCTTACTGTTTCTCTCATCATGCAAAGCTGTTTAATAACAATGATGATTTTGAAAAGGAAGAAAACACAGTTTTAAGCAGAAAAGGTTTTAGACATTTACATATATAAGACTTTCTGCACCAAAATAAGAGAATATTATTCCTCAATTACCACTAATTCTCTCCTCTTAATGCAAGACAAATATTCCTTAATAATATGAGAATGTTGCATCACCTGCCATATGTTCTGTTTAATTTCCTGCCATTTTTTTTCTTCACATCCTTAACATTATTGAACTGTAGCTAAAAAAATAGGGCTGTGGTTGGTCCTTTTTTACAGCTGCTGAGGAGGAAAAGTCCATCTCTTTTCTGAGGACCATAGCCACAGTCTGTCTACAGTATCCTGTGCCCATAATAAATCTACACAGTCCAAACCAATCCCTGTGGTTCACCATGACCTTGTGGCTATGCCAAATCTTAGTCTATACTATCTTAGCCTAGTATTAAATCCCACCCAAGATTCCAATGATCAGCCTATGCCAACCCAAAGCGTTCTCAGTTTAAAAATGGTCTCCCTTATCGTAAACATTTACCAGAAAACCTTCACGGTTGTGATGAGGTATTTGCTCAGGGACTGTTTTTCTTGTCAAGGCCAACTCCCCTGAGCATGAATGAAGTTTGGTCTGGACCTAAAATGTGGTAGCAACGTGTCTCTCAACTTGGATGAGGTAAAAATAAAACAGTGGGAAGATTGAAAAGTCTTTGTAGAACAGACCACAAGGCTGGAAAAGGAAAAGCTTCTTCTGTGTATCATGTGTATCATGTTTAATTCTTAACAGCTTATTATTGTAACGGAGTCAAATTCCTTGTTTGTCTGTACATACTTGGCAATAAAGCTGATTCTGAATCTGATTCTTATTCTGATTATTTATGCAGACTCTTGTGGAGACAGGTATGTTGCTGGGAAAGTGAACAATGAACACAAAGTTGAGAAAACTGTGATGTTAAAATAAAAGATGTTCAGTGTGTTACGTTTTTAATTGTTTTAGTGAGCCAAAATAAGTCATTTTTATCACCAGACTAAAGGATACAGTACAATTTTTACTCTAACACCATCACATACAACAACAGGCAGTGAGTGATATGGTTTGCTTCCCAGATTTCTCTGCATTAAGCGCCATCCATCTTTCCATCAACTCTGACCAATTTCCCTGTACTTGCTAAAGAAAAGAGTCCCCACAACATGATGCTGGCACCACAATGTCATACAGTGGGGATGTTGTTTGCAGGGTTATATGCAGTATTAGTTTTTTTTTTCCACATCTAATGTTTTCCATGTAGGCCTTAATTTAACATTTTTTTCTTATCCGACTAGAGCAGTTTTTTTGCCGGTTTGCTTTTATTTCTACAAAATGTTTATTTCTTGTTTTGCACAATTGTTCTCAAATACTCTAGTTAGTTGCCATTGTTTTACATTTTTTCTTTTGAAAGGCTTAAATGCATGGATTTGTAAAGAAAAAACAAAATATGGTTGCTATTCAAAGAAAACCTTTAAAGAAACTTAGGGTTGCTAGTTAATCCTTATCTACAAGGCATAATCCTCAGCAAGATTGATATTGAGAACCCAAGTTAACATACAAAATAAAATAAAAAATTCAAGCAATGGTTATTGAAAGGTTTTTAACAGCTAATTTTCTAGCTTCCTCTATCTGGTAGCTGTGCTGCAGTGCTATTGCTAGCTTGTCAATCAGCAGAAACATGGAGTGGATTTTGAGTTTCAGCCATTTTATTTTTTATATTGTTTACAATGGCTGTATGGGAACTAACCGATTGCCTTTGATTGAAGTACAGTGCTGGTAACGGATTATAATCAAAATTTTGTTAGCATGTGAAGAGTTTGGCTCCACAAGGTGTGAAGTTCAGATCTACACTGATATTCTGTCCTCTGCTTTTCATATTACATGATCTAGCCAAGACATACATGATGTTACTATTTTGTGCACATACCAAGTGACAGGCCAAGGAATTCAAAGACGCTGCAACCATGATTTCCAAGTAAAGGGAAGTTGCCTGTGGGAACTGTAAAGCTTTTATATGTTGTATATGTATATGTATAAGTTTTGCGACATGCAAAAAAGAGAAAAGTTTCTTGCCTCAATCCAAGATGGACGCACACTAAATCTGGCAGTTATTCAGTGAAACTATTAATTGTAGAAATGCAGACAGATAATTGGAAAGCAACAAAAAATTGTCAGAAGTAATGTAAGTTACATCTGCCAGAAAGCCTGCAAGCAAGATCAGCTTCCTTTATTATTAATGGGGGAAATATTCCCTATGTGTGCGCATGCACACTGTGTTGCAAAAACATTATTATGCCTTAAATACTTTAGCATATTATTAATCATCACAATAACAAACTTCTATGTATTTTGAGATTTTATATCACAGGAAAATGATCTAATCTTTTATCTAAACCATTCCATTGTAACTCTGCCTGTATGTTTAAAGTTGTTTTCCAACTGGAAGACCAACTTCCACCCAAGTGTCAAGTCTTTTGCAGCCTCTGATTTTTCCTTGTTTAGATCAGTCTATCTTCACATCAACTCTGAATAGGTTTCATCTCCCTGCTGAAGAAAGACATGCCAATAGCATGATGCTGCCACCACCATGTTTCACTGTGTGGATGGTGTCTCATCTGATCAGAGCACCTTCTTCCGCATGTTTGTGGATTGTTTCTGTGCCCCATACATGATTCATTTCTGACACCCCTTTGCCTAGCATTTCAGTTTAGACAGACAGCCAGGTCTTGGTAGGTTTGCTGTTGTGCCATACTATTTCCTGCTTTAAACTTCTTAACATCTTCACCTCTGTCCTGCCTGGTGTGTTCTTCACAGAACAGCTGTGTTTATACTGAGATCAAAACATACAAAGGTGGACTCTATTTGGCTGCACTGGATTTAATTTAGGGGTATCAGAACAAACAGGGCCAAACCCAAATGCAACAGTTCTCAGTTTTTTCTTTTACAAAATATTCTCCCATTTCACCAAAATCCACTACTTTCTGTTCGTCTAGTTTGTGGTTGAATGGGGTACAAATACATTTGCAAGGCAGTGGATGTTGAAGACAAGCAATTTTAACAAGTAGAGAGGAAGAAGGGAACACATGAAATATAACATTTTGGGAAACAAAGTTGTATTTGAGACGGTAGAGACAAAACATGTTCTGTGTATTAAGGGCTTGCAGGAGAGAGGGCTGTTACATCCCTGAGAGCCTAATTGAAACCAGAAAAGTTCACCTCTGCAGCAAAGAAAAAAAGTTTAGAAAAAAAAAAAGGACACTTGGGTTTTTCAGGCGAGGTTCAGCAGGGTCGAGCACACAAAAACAAACAATGCAGGGTGGACTTGTCTGGTGAAAATATGCCAAAGTGCTTGGCTCTGCATGAACTCAGATTTCCATTTTTCTGGCACCCACAAGCTTCAAATCCTACCCCTTGCATATCAGTGTAGATTGTTAGTAATGTGCATGTATTGGTCAGTCATTTAAACACTTTAAAACATATTTATCACTATCATTCCATCAAAAATCCAAACCTTCATTCAAGCTGCCTCAACAGAGTCAAGGAGATAAAGAAGACTGTGATGTGATGTCAACCAGAGAAAATGTCTTCCCCACCACACAGCTATGTCGACTGCTTTGGATCAATGCCAGACATCTCCGTGGTAAACACAAACTAAAAAGTCTTCTAAACCAGTGTAACTGTTGCAACCTGAAACAGCTGAAAACCCAGTGAAAGGGGTTCCTGTTTTCTACAATCACAGTAAAGTTGCAAGTTCCTTTCCCCCCCTGTTCTTTGGTGCAGAATTCCAGAGTGAAACCACATGGTGCTCCAGTTCTATGCTGCATGAGTTTGGGATTTATCTAAAAATTACAAGGCAGCATATGTCTCTCCAGTGTGCTGCAAATGTGTACGACCGTGCTGTAAAACATTGAGCAGTGTTGGATGGTTGTTCACAGCTTTATCCAAATGCTAAAATTCAAAAATACATGGCAAAATACTATTATTATAATTTTTTTTTTCTTTTTCGTAACAGCATAGTACACATACAATGAACATAAGTCGTCAGGAGAGCGCTCCCATCCAGAAATGCTTGACAGTATGAAAGGTTTCTAAGTGGAAAAAATGTATCGATGACAAATGAAGTTCTTGGCTCTATCTGTCATGGCAGTGGAAATGGACTACCTTCAAGTTGGGTAACAAAATAAACAAGCTTGGCAAATCTTTTACAAATTTAAATGTGAGAAGGAAACTTAGGTCAGAAGTTCGTCTAGTAGGAAATCAAATGCAATTTGTTCAAAGATGGAAAAACTTGTCTTTTATATGTAAATTTGGGTTTGCTAATGTTTGTCCAAAAGACTTGAAAGCAATGCCTGATACTGAAATTTCTTCTTAAATGCATGCATTTCTCACACATTATAGAGCATTTAACTCCTACCACCAACAATTTGCTAACATTTCTTCACTATAATGAGTTAAGATAAAAATATATTGCTATGGCTTCTTATTGTTATTTGAGGCATGTTACTCAACACAAGCTGTATTCTGTGCAGCTGACAGTTTTTTTTTATCATGTTGGTATCATGACTGAGCAACAATTTTAAGATTAGCCGCCTTCAGCCTTTCAGCTGTATAACCTCTACAGCACACACTCCAGATGCATTTTTGTGGAGCATTAAAGTTTCAGTCCTACCCGTGCAGGGTGAGAATCTGGCCCGGGTTCGTCTATTAGAACCTGCAGATCTCCGGTTGGTCCCGTGTCCCAGACTCCTAATCCTGTCATGAGTGCTGCATCAAAGCCAAGAATATCGGCCTGGGCTGCCGAAGGAACTTGGAGTGAGGGACAAAGAGTAGCTCCCTCTCTCTCTCTCTATTTCACTCACTCTCCCTCTCTCTCTCTTCCTTTTCACCCACTCCGCTGGATCACACTGTGAGCAGTAGAGTAAAATTGGTCCTCATAGAAGCCACAAGGCTGTGTCTCGTTTAACATTACACACACACACACACACACACTCCTAACCCACATGTGGGTGGGCTACAACTCTTTATTGGTCCCCTCTGTTTAACCGGTGAACTTGCTGCAGCATGTGTTGCTAGCTGACCTGACTGAGGAAAAGACAATTAAAGAAAGAGCAACACAATCCCATCACACAAACACCCTTCTGCCTACCTGTCTATCTGCTTTTTGTGCTGGAAATCTGCTGAAAATCTTCATATACTTGCTAAAAATCAACCCAGTTAGTTTCCCAATAACTGAGAATGAACTAAACCCAAGCTAAAGATCTGACCATGTATGGACACAGGCAACACTTGGGGTTAAATGAGGTTTAAAATGCACCATCCACTACATGATGCATAGTGGTGGCAGCATCATGCTCTGGGGATGCTTTAGATGAAAAAATAAGAAACAGTGGACATTAGTTTCAGTCTTAATGTGCAAAGATGGTAGAGACATACATTAAACTATTAAAACTATTCATTTTCCTTTCAGTTCACACTGTTCTACTTTGTGTTTGTTAGTCACATGAAATCCAAAAAAATTACTTTGAAGTTTTTGGTTGTAATGTGAAAAAAGCAAAAATGTGTAAAGGGTTTGAAGACTACTGCTAGTTTAACAAAGCACTGTACCTAATGTTACTTAATATGGTTAGAATAAGCATTAATGATAAAACAGAGCTTTGTCAGATTGTGAAAGGTTGAAATATGTAACTGTCAGATGGGTCTTTGTAGAATTTTTTGGTAATTCTCTCCCATCATGAAATCGCTTTAAATTGCTTGCTTTGACATGGGACTTTGACCAACATTTATACAACTTCGACTTTTCTGCAAGGAACCTCAAGAGTTTTTTTTTTTTTAACACATTTTTGTAATTGAAATGTCTTCTGTAAACTTTACTTTACATGCTATTAAATTACATTTAATATTATCAAAAACTAGATCTTAAGTCATGATGTAGCAGTTTCTATCTCATTTTCATCTAATGATGAAGCTACAACTGTAGAATTAATAAAATATCAACACTATTTAACAAACCCTTGAAATACCTTTATGTTGCTTGGACTTTGTTGCTTAGAGCCAGTGGTACTGAACTCGCAATTTGGAGACAAGCGATTTATAACCTTCTATTGATACTAAATTTTTACCCATTGGAAATTTAAGATCAAGTGGATCAAGTAGAAAGTAGAATAGAGTCAGCTCAATATAAGTATGTGTTAGCATGGGGATAAAATTAGCGATTAGCATAAAGCACACCTTGCTTAATATGACTGCAAGATCTTATATCTGTTTTAGGTTTCAGCAGTCGGTTAGCAGCCGAGTTTATTCCCAAGAAATCAATATTTCATTTTTTTAGCCTGTTACATTCCTTCATTTCATAAATAAGAGCCCATGTTAAAGCAACAAGATGATGACTAAACTGTGTCAACCATTGATATTTTACATGAATGAGTGGTTAACTTTAGGACAAAATACCTAAGGAGTAGTGTAGCAACTACTAAGGAGTGTTCTGTTTTATATTATAGGGGAGAGTAAACCCTGATAATCACCATGTCGTTTTTTTTCCTGTACTCTGCACCATCACAAAGAGCAGCATCTCCATATTAGGATCACTACTGAGCTGAGTCTTAAAGCAGTTGTTTGCTGCCAAATATACCAGAACAACTGTTTTCAGTGGGCAAGATAAGCCATGATAGGGGCTTGGGAAAAGATCTAACTTCTGTTTTGCTGGATTCAATTTCAAACAGATGCACATACCTTACACAGACGTGTCCAAAGAATGCCTGGCTGTTTGTTGGTTCTTTGCCAGGGATGAGAGAGCCAACTGGGAACTGTGCTGTTACATTGGGGTTTGCATGCATTGTTAAAATGTCTGAATTACTGAATTAGATTGTTAAAGTGGAAAATACACCTTGCAGCAATATTAACAATATTGATAAGGTGCAGGTCTATTTAAGGTAGTTCAAGTGTGTTTTGATACCTAATTGCAGGTTTAAAAATCTATTTTAATGAAATCCTTTAGGCATAAAAGGCAAAACTAGCTTAATGCCTTTTACCACAAGTTGCAATGTTACAGAACAACCTGGGAGGTTGAAAATCAATTCAGAAGCCAACATAAATCATTCTAATTGCAGAGTGGTTAACAGTTGTGTCATGTAAACATAAAATCAACCTTCTAATTAGAATATAGCTGAAGTTCCATCATGCTCAGTAAGCCTGACTGGAATTGTCTAAGATATAATAATATATTTTCATATTGCTATGCATCCAGCTGTATGTCATATTCTATTATGATCAATTACCCAAATGACCATAAAGTCAATAAATATTTAGTTGACCATGACAAGCAAATGTATTTTAAAAGTTTCTTTCAGATCTGCAGCAAATGATTGAGAGGATTATTTACATAGCGGGGTTAAAAAAATCAGCATTTTTAATTTGCTAAATAGAAAAATAAAAGTTGTTTACAAAAAACAAATTGGGTTTATGAGTGTAACGGTCTATGTAAGTACTTTTGCCCATGATGGTATTTCATATGCTCTCCCCAGTGGATTTATGGACACACACGCATTATTATGAAACATCAGACTTCTCTAACGGTGTATGGAAGCACTATATCACTTAAAAAAAAAAAAAAAGATTTTGTGTTGTGATATGATAAGAATGATTTTTACCAGGCTCTGGATCCTGACTGACAGTATAAATTTCCAGGCTTGCTTTTGCACTATTTTTGAGAAACTTCCAATTGACTTTTCTTCAATATTACCCTCAATAGGGAGTAAATACCTCAATTTTAAAACATAGTTATCTGCGCTCCATTGAAAAAAGGTTCCAAAACGTACAGCAGCAATAGTTTCCACCCCAGCAAAAAAAGACAAAAACATATCACGTTATAATAAATGATGATGTAGTTATGTGAAAATTTGCTAAATTTTACTACATAAATATTGTACTGTTATACTGCATATTGTACAATTCGACGTTTATGGTTCCTCATACGTACCAGTTGCTTCCAGAATTGGATCACTGTTATGTTAAGTTCTCTATTTTATAATCCCTATTTTAGCTGCTGTGAATAGTTCATCCTGTGCTCACACTGAAACTAATGTGAGGTGTAATGTTTCCTAATTGAGTAACAAAACAAAACAATGCGTCGTATTTTTTGTGGCAATTTAATTTGATTGGAATGTCCTGTGCTACTTTCGGAATAGGGCTCCAACCTGGGAAGAAATAAACACACCTCAAAATTGCATGTATAAGTTCGATACAGGGAGAATGAGGGAGAGTGAGAGTTCTCCAGGCTGCACAAATTGTATTTGACACCGTCAAAGAGCATTCCTGGCATATTTTTAATGATGAGAAGGAAGGAGGATCTGTAGGAGCAGGATGAGAAGGAAAAGTGCAAGCATAGGTTTGATTCTTTTATATGCGCTTACAAAGAAACATGCACAGAGCACAGTGGTCCTCATCCGGTGTGTTACTATAAAACTTAAAATGGGGTTAAAGAATCAACTTTAGTGAATTAAAACATTTACTGAAGTATAAAGAGGTTTCTATTGTAATCTAATAAAAAGGTTTTTTTTTTGCTTTGGAGTTAGAGGAGGTGCCTGACACTCTACAATGACTATGTGGAGATGACTGTGACTGAATGGACCTAAATCACCTTCTTTTATTCTGAAAAAGAATTTTGCCAATGGGACACTGCACCTTGTTAAATAACAGGGGTTTCTTGACTTTAATATTGTGTTTCTATTGTTTTTTTTTCTTGTCTTCAACAGCTTTTAACATTTACATGTCTTTACATTTCAGTGCCCCGTACAGACCAGCTGACAACTTGCCCCTCACCCCCCCTGTCTGCGGCTGTGGCCCATACCAGCTAAACCCTTAAAAAAAGAGAAAAGACAACAATTTGTGCACAAATATTGCACAGATACAACTCTTCTTAATAACAAGATAGACTCTAGTTTTGTAAGCCTATAAACTTAAATAGTTTTTCTTAAAAGTCCTAATCCTTTCCATTAGGCTCTATCAGTGTACTACACTGACTCAGTCCACACTCAGAAGGCAATTGATCACTTCAAGGACAAGAAGCATTAATCTCACTTGACTTTTAGGAATCACGTCATCTGATCTGCAGTTTTACTCTCTCTGCTTTGGTTCTTAATATCAATTTTGAAGTGTTAAATCTCACCCTGTCCTCATATTTCAGTCTTCGACTGCTCCGCTCCACTCCTACTAGTAATTTATATATTTTTGTTATGCTCCTAATATGTCTTGTCTTCCTCTAACTCCTTTTTCTCCCTACTGCCAAAGGCCAAAAGAAAGGCACAATGGAGGGAACTAAAACATTAGGATATACATTGCCTTTCACATTTTGCCAAATTACCACCAAAACCTTAATGTATTTTATTGGGATTATTTTCATACAGTAAGAGAAAAGAGTGCAAAATTACCATGTAGAAAGATAATCCAAACCCTTTCAGTGTAGTCAGGCTCAATGTTTATAGCCATTGTCGTTTTGGAAACTCAAGTCTCCAGTCTTTTGCAGCTTTAAGATATTTTTTGCCAGAGATTTTATCCCCCTACATAGCTCCACCCATCATCCATGAATAGCTTCCCTGTCCCTGCTGAAGCATCCCACAACATGATACTGCCACCACCATGAACCCATGGGATACAATTTTGCATAAAAGCCAGAAAGCTCAATTTTGATCGTATCTGAGAGAGTGCCTTCCACATGTTTGTCACATGGCAACTGGCACTTCTTGTGGTGTGGACTTTTTTAACTGTTGTCACACTGAATTTTATTTAGGGCTATCAGAGTATAGGGGGCTGATTACAAATGTATGCCATACTTTTCAGATATTTCCTGTAGCTTCATGTAACATTTTTCTTCAGCTTCACAAATAAACACTTCTTTATGTAGGTCTATACCCTTAAAGTCACAATAAAATGCTAAATAGTTTGTGGAAAAGTAAACAAAGTATAATATTATTCAATATTTTTGAAAGGCAATGTAGCATTGGTGTGGTTGTACATGACATGTAATGTTGGCTAAAAACAGATAAGACATAAAGAAAAAAGTGCACGTTTGTATCTGTTGGATCAGTTCTGTATCAAATAATAAATCCACTGTCTGCAGAAAGTTGTTTCTCCGGATGTCACAGTGGATTAAAAAATAACATGTATTGACAAAGTGGACAGATACACTGAGCCCCGAGGAATGAATGAGAAGAAGAAAGAGAATAACGTGTAAAATAATACATAAGCATTTCTCCCTGTGGTTTAGCGAACAGACATGAAAGATACATAACCTCACTTTGGCTTTGTTTAGATTTTAACAAAGCAGCAGAGGGTACAAATGAAATATTGAATGCACTTTTAACAATACAACACATTACCAAATTATTCATTGTATTTGTGGTGGATGCATCCTTCAACCAAGCAGTGTGTTAAAAACACTCAATCCTTCCAATTAGATATAAGTCCTATATAAGCTTGCTTTTAGTTATGACTTTTGAATGATAAAAGATTGATGTCATAATCTGCCTGAAGCAATAATGATGATGCTTTAATTATATTTTGAGGGATTAGTAAACCTGCTGCAATGGAGGTCTTTACAGTGCACTGCTTTTAATTGCAATTTTGCAGAGGGAGTGCAAAGAGGCCAGCCAAGGCTGTTTTGCAAATTGCATCTTTGGTACTTGTAAAATTGAAGCTGTGTTAATGTCTTTCTTTTGTAAATTGTTTTCAGTTTTTTTTCTAAGTAGGTGAAAACAACCTCTTGAATTTGCTGAACTTTACAATACCCAGCAAAAATATTAATGTTCCTTTTTACAAAGAATAGAAAGAAGCCAATTCAACCAATTTGTGAGTTTCCTGACCACCAATGTACCTGGAAATCAAGTTGCAGACTGCATCTTTGGTAATCTGTTCATAGATGCTGAATTGTTTTGTGTTTTTTTCAGTTCTGCGAAATGAGTAAGAAAACTCTCAAAACTCAAAAATCCCTGCAGACAAACCCTGAAGTCCTTAAGATTCATTCCTGTTCTCTCTTTGGGATATACAATATGAGGTCACAAAGAATTTATCCAGCGCCAGAATTTTCCTTCCAGGAAAACATTGGTTCATGAAAGCTGAATGTTTACAGGACCCAAAAGAAAAAAAAACTGAAATATAATACTGTAAAAACCCTTTGCAAGTTTGGCTACTTCTGTAACATGGGAAAGCCTATGCTAACAAGCCTTTATTAGAAACGAGAGAAAACTAGTCTGTCACAATATTTTGGCCACCCACATCTTTGTACGTTTGCCTAGTTCTTACAACCAAAATGGCCTGGAATCAGTCAGGAAAACCAGGATTCTAGCTGAGAATTAAGCTTTTTTTTTCCATCTGTGCATGCCACCCACAGCCAAGTGCCATTGTTAGTAGATGTCAGTGGTCATAATGTTGTGGTTAATCAGAATATGTATGGCTTGTTATTAACACTATCTCTCAATAAGTATCAGGACTTCTTTCCTTATTTAAATGTGCAAAATTTGCATTCAAATGTTTAGTACGGTGGCCCAGAGAATCAGAATCAACTTTATTGCCAAGTTCGTACATACAAACAAAGAATATGACTCCGGTATACTTTGGTCTCTGGGTTGTTTTTTTTGTTTTGTTTTTTTTATGCATTATATGATATATTTATGCATATATCTTTGTGTCCTGATATACAAATATACAAAGGGACATTTGCAACTTTAGTATGCAGTTGATTGGCACTCTATTAAATGTTCATCAGAGAAACAGCCTGGGGGAAGAAACTGTCTCTGTGGCGGCTGGTTTTACTAAACAGTGCTCTGTAGCGACGGCCTGAAGGTAAAACTCTAAACAGTTTATGTGCAGGGTGTGTGGGGTCTGCAGAGATTTTTGCAGCTCTTTTCCTGACCCTAGACCTGTATAAGTCCTGGATGGACGGAAGGTCAGCCCTGATTATTCCCTCTGCAGACCTGATTATTAGTTGCAGTCTGGACCTGTCCTGTTTTGTCGATGAGCCAAACCACACTGAGATGGATGAAGACAGGACAGACTGAATGATGGCAGTGTGGGCCTTCTTTCGAACAGTGTCTATGTGTGAAGACCATCTCAGGTCCTCAGAGATGGTGGTTCCTAGGAACCAGAAGTGGTCCACAGCTGGCACGGTGTTGTTGAGGATGGTGAGGGGGGTGTATGGGGGTGGTGTTCTCCGAAAGTCCACCACCATTTCCACAGTCTTGAGTGGTTTGAGTTCAAAGTAGTTTTGACAACACCAGTGTACCAGCCAATCCACCTCCTGTCTGTATGCAGACTCATCACCGTCCTGGATCAGACCAATGACAGTGGTGTCATCTGCAAACTTCAGGAGTTTCACGGACGAGTCCGCTGAGGTGCAGTCATTTGTGTACAGGGAGAAGAGGAGTGGGGATAGAACACACCCCTGGGGTGCACCAGTATTTATCGATCTGCAGGGGGGTCAACAAAATCCGAAAGCCATAACACAATACTTCAACAAAAGGTGCAACGCAACACTTGAAACAAAAGCCACAACAGAGGTTATACTACAACGGAAGTTATATTAAAACGCCCGTTGGTGGCAACGGTACTGCACCATTTCATATAGGAAGGAGAAGAAGCAGAATAAGAGGAAGAAGAAGGGCGAAATACTACAATCTGGGGAATGGAAAAGTAAGTAAGACATTGATGTTGTTTAGTTACTGTAGTTATGCGCCGTCATAAAGATGAACGTGTTTACTGTCCTGAGTTTAGGGGTTAATAAGGTGCTCCACTGCACGCTGCATTAATGCAGAGATTTGGAGATGTCAGGAAGAAATAGTACCACTATGAAACACAAGACAGCATAGCTGCAAATTAAGAAAATAAGAATAAAATAAACTCATATTGAATGGTTTCAGTTTAGTTGGCAACAGGGCTCTATGACTCTATGACTCCTAACCCTAACCCTATGACTCGGGTTTCACTTTCAGAAATGAGTGACAAGAAGTTTTGAACTTTTTCACAATACTCACAATACATTTTTTTAAGATATATCTCTACTGCAGTGGCTAGTCTCTTTTAAAAGTGATCCAACGTAGGAATAGTGGTGAAGATTTTTCAAGTCAGTCTGACAGGCAGTCTGACTTTGGTTGAGTTCAAATGATATCAGATACATAGAAACTTTATGAGCTTTATTAATTTAAAGGTATGCATCTTTGCAAACCACTGAAACACAAGGCAAAAGCACAATGGTGAGAAAGGGATATTACAATATATTGTTTGTTGGGAATACTTTGAAGAAAGTCCAACAATTTGTTACTTCTTGTCTCAGTTTCTTGGAAATGAAGGACCTTTTACGCAGCTTGTTTGCATCTGTTTTAAAATTTATTTAATTGGACCATGTGATGTTTCTTTAGCTTTGCAATCTTCAAAGCTGTCATCTCTCTCCTCTGATCAGGAATACACACATTACCTCTAACATGGCTGTATTGTATGTCCTTGCCATCACATAGGACCAAGTTTAGCACCATTTGATGTTTATAGCATTTGACCTGAAGGGTGAAAAAACAAAGAGCACATACAGAAAAGCCATGGCTGACATTTATGACTATCTTTTTCTTTATTGTGGTCTTTTTCTTTATTGTACACAGTTTTATTAGTCTGGTCTGGGCAGTGTGGGTTAAATATCCAAAACTGCATTGTGACCACCAGTTTCCATGCAGTATAAACATGTAACATGACCTATTTTTTTCGAAGTGGGTGCTTCTCTTTGGCGTAATTGAGAAGCCATATAAGGATCCTGTTTATGTGACTTTTTTTTTTATATCTACAAATTATTCACAGCTGCAGTATAGGAAATATGGAACTACTTTATGTTAAGGATATAAAATATGTTATAATGAAGTAGTTCTCACTCTGCATGTAGCCAGACTGTAAAGGAGTGAATGTTTTTATCAAGCCAAGCTAAAGGCTTCAGCTCTTTCTTCTAAGGGCAAAATAAACCCATGTGAGCAAAAGAAGGCTTCAATTCTGCACCCTTTGATTTTTTTCCACCCAAACCATCCCCAACCCTCTCATTTAACCCACATCCCGTGCTTTTTTTGCTCCCTTTTCTTCCTTGTGCTGCTTTTTGCTTTCACCTAAAGTTTCTGTCTGTACACTCAATAAGACATTGTACACAGATCTTTGTCTTAACTTTGGCTTTTTTCAATGAGGTTTTTCTTTCTGTTGGGCATGTGATGAAAGTCTGTGATTTTTTATATATTAGGACATATGGATCCTTAATCTGTTAACAATGCTGAAAAATTCAAGTAATACAAGCGAACAATAAAAGGTGAGAGAAGAAAAGACTTTTAAACTTATCTGTAAAATGTAATAAAAAGTGCAATAAATTTGGACACTCCAACATTCAAATTCAATTCAAATTAAAAAAATACTTTATGAGTGCCAAAGGGAAATAAAATGTAACTTATATTATCCAGGTTTCTTCAAAGATTCTGTGCTGATGGTGATGGCTGGCCTATCAGCCTGTTAGGAAGTCTAAGAGGTCTCAAACAAACTTCAAATCAGCCACTGTATGGAAAATACTCAGCAGTGGACCAGTAACTGCCAAATACCTTGGTCTGGCTGTCCAAATAAGCTTACCCTAAAAGCAGACCACAAGATGTCAAAGCAAGTTTCCAAAATCCTTAAAATGTCAACAGGGGACCCACATCAGGCTGTACAGGTTACTGTTGATATGAAAATGCATGCACATACAATCAGAGAGTGCACAAGTTAAAATTCAGTTGGAGGTTTGCCAGGGCCAGACTGAACTGAGAACACACATACCTGCATGCCGGTGAGAACATAGACAGGACCTGCCAACCAGCTCACCATCACAGAATCCACCACGAATTATGGCATGTATCAAAGGGTGCTTAAGGAAAATATGAGACCATCTGTAAAGTAATTATAGCCACCAAGGGCTTGCTGAAAATTAAGAAATGGAAATTCCTGCCCAGATCTTATTGTGATGCGGTGGGGTGACTTGTATATGACTTTATAACCTACTTCAAACATCTGACAGCTGAAGTTAGGAATGGGGTGAATGTTCCTCAGACCGATATCCAAGACTGGTAAATGACTGGGTAACTGTAACTATTAGTTGATGTAGTGTCCTAACCTTTTCCTCAGTTAGAATAAGCATTGTTGCTGATAAAAATGTGAATGTTTCTTAATAAAGAATTGAATATTTAATGGCGTGTCTTATTTTCTCATATGACTGTTAACTATTCAGCTCAAAAGGGAAATTATATGTTGATATACAATAAAACAAGTAAAAATAAATATGTGAAAATTAAATTTGATTGAAAATGTGTTAGAAATTATATTTTTTGGAAAGGAGTGTGTAGGAAAAACATTAGGCACTTGTGCTAATTACCGAAGAATGTTACATTTAGCATTAGTGATGGCTAACACAGCAGTAAACTCTCGTAGACAATATAGACAGAACTCACAGGTAACAGTGAGATTCAAGGGGCAATCGTTTACAGTGACACATTTGGGATTTCAATGTTTGTTTATAAACAGTGTAATTCCCCCTGCTTTACTCTTTCCGCTCCGTCTGCGGTCTATCTGCCCAAACAGTCTGCTCGTACCTGAATGCTGGAAAATGGTTCCGCTGTCTTGTTTCACTAAATCACAATCCAAGGAAAAGAAAAGTTTCAAACCTTTTGCACTCTACTTTTGATTGTTACACACATTTTAATTTTAAAACACAAACAGTTTTCCCTGTGAAAACTGCTTCTTCCTGACAACTACACTTTTACTAAATGTTTTGATGCTGTTTCATTGATATAATAAATGTTAAACTATATGAAAAACGATATTTTAATTTTTCTAAGCGTTCATCAAATTAATACAGATTGTTGTGAGTGTAATTCTCTGTTATTTTTGCATAATACAAAGATAATCGTTTGGACAAATGTACAGCTTTATTTGCCTTTTTGGACATAAAGACATGGAAACTTGCACAATGTTGCAGCATTGTGGCTCACTTCCAATAAGAGATAGTAAAAAAGTGACTTTCTTAGTGAACTTTGTACACATAGATTGTACACATAGCTGATGACTTTTATCTACTTTTACAAATTTAATCTCTTGTTGCTTATGGTCTGGCTTGCAGTTGTGAGCAAAATATTTTTGTAAAGTAAAGTGTAATGTTGAAACTTAATATACATAAAGAAACGGCGTGGACACCTTTATTTGTAGTGAGCTGTTGTTTAGATTTTATAGTACATTATTTTTTGGACAAAATCTGCTTCACAAATTTTGTTGTGTAGTAAACAAATCATTCTGCTTTTCAACAACAAGTATTTCTGTTTAGAGTGTCTGAATTTCCTTTGGATTTATAGAGTGCGGTGTCTGCATCAGTGCATAACAATGTGAATGTTGCAGTGAAGCATATCTGTGATCTTTAATATAATGAATTTTTAATTACAACTAAGTTCCCCTTGGAACACCTGCATTACAGTTTCTTTGACATGCAAGTGATTGTTTTGCCTCTCTGGGTGAATACTGGTTTCAGTGAATTTCTGCTTCTGAAATACTGACAGAAATGAAAAATTGTTGGTTAATTAAATGTAAAGCACAACATTGTTATGGAAACAAAATGATAAATTGGTTTTAGGATTAATAAAACCGTAATACACTATACAGAGTTCTTTAGATTTCTCTGGTATGTGATAAAAAATACCATACTTTTAACTTCTGTCTTAATAGCTTTACCCTGCAGAAAAACTAGGATTAGGAATATTACGAGAGGTTCTTATGAATCTAACCATATGTTTCATAATATATTCCTGAGATTATTAGTTTACATATTTCTGCCTTGGTGTACAAACAAAGATTTGGACAAAAACTACATGCAGTATACTTCAAAGGACATTATGACCCATGAGAGAAGGAATACAGCACCTAGCTTAAAGGCTAACAATCACACATCAGCCTGATGGAAAATGCTTGGCAAGCTATATTAGCAAGCTACAATACATTAGATTACATTATACAATTTCATCTAGCTAATGGTAAAATTAGCTAATAGGAGAGGTTAAAACAATTTACCCTATTTCCTTACAAATATTGAAATTGCCCACTATCAATAACTGTTTTCCCATTTAGGTTAAAGCTTGTTTCAAGTCAATTGTAAAAATTTGCCAGGCTTTAAACAGTGAAAGTGGTAAGCGCACTTTCCAAACCACTTCAATACTATTATCCTCAAGCATAAACTGTTTCCTAGACCTCTCATATGTGCTTAAACTGTTGGTTTAATTGGTGTTGCTCTGCCCAGCTGAATACAAAATACATTTTACAAAAGCATAAAATATAATAATAATTATAATAATATAATAATTAGATCATTTCTGTTATTATATGAATCAAGTGTCCCTATACTTGATATACATCACATACTTGATAGACTTGACAGGACTTGATGTTTCTTGCCGTCAGGACACATTGAAAGCATGTTTAGGTAATGCCAGTATATGTGGAAACATAAAATAAAACAGTGTGACTTACCTGTGTGAAATCATTTTATGTGGGCTTTAATTAGTTTGCAATAAAATCTGTGGTTTGTTTTTTTTTTTTAAATTTTCCCTGTACATAATTCTTTTATAATTTTACTTTGAATGCCAATCCAGAAATGTTTCTGGTTTCTTGGTGTGGATGCATGCATGAGGGTCACAGCTTTTACATTCCCAACCCCTTCCCCCAACTTCATTGTGGTTCGAAGGTCGCAAAGGGAGCCAGTCGCTGACACTGGAGCTGCATAGCTTTACCCTGACCTCAACATCTACTCCTCAGCCAGTTTCATGCAATACATGTGTTAACTTGTTGACTCAGCAAATAATCATTATCTGCTGTGACTGAAGGGGAATTTGGGATTTAGTGTCAGGGCATAAACAATGGACCATGGTGGGGGGCAGTTTGCTGCTATAAATGTGGCGTCTGTGAATTATGAGGTAGAAAATATGGAGTCTGTCTGGTCTCAGTTGATAAAAGAAAAGTTAGAGCCATGTATAAAACCATTTGCTCAGATTGTATGATGTGCTAATTGCTTGTTATTTCAAAGGTAGATAGGAAAATAATGACTTGGTAGTTCTCTGAACAAGCTAACAGGGAAACAAGCAGGGCCTTCTCTATGTAATCATTTTTGCCACCACTTCGATATTTAAGCGTACTGCTCTCTAGGATTACAAGTATAATGGTCCCTTGACAATTAGACGTATTGTATCACCACAGCTCTGTATTCTCTCTCTTACTCAGTATAAGATTTGTTCCCTGTAATTTTGGTTTTGCTGCGATGGCTACACCCTGAGGACGGAACAGTAAAACCTCCTTTTCCACAGAAAAAAAGCACAAACACATTAAAAAGTTGTTGATGCAGCATATCATTTCATACAATTTAACTGTGCCTTATTGAAGATGAACCACCAACCATGGAAAATTATAGTGTGTCTCTGTGGTTTTTCCTTTTAGCAAAATAGAGAAACAGAGGAAAATATCGGAATATTTTGAGTCTGCTTCTTTTTGGGAAAGCAGGACCCGGAAAAATTTTTGGGGAAAAGATAAACGAAAGGGTTTCTGCATATTCCCTTGGGAAAGATTATAAAAAAAAAAGAGGGGAAAAAACACATTTTTTAAACATAGACAACTAAAAAAGGGGCAGAAAAAAAGTCGCAAAGCAAACATGGTAGATGGGGAGAAAAAGGTTTTTAAGGGGGTTTATAAATTTAAAAAACTCAAGGGTTTCTTTTTGTCTTTTATACTGTTTAGTTACATTATGTGACAGTATTAGGGTAAGGAGCATACAGTCTAGCCTAAAATAAATTAAGAAATGGTTGATCTTGGAATCTTTTGATTTGGAACTGCCCCCTTTTGAAAAAAAGCGAAATATCAATTGTTTCTAAGGGAAAAAAAAAGTATTGTTTTCACAAAGGGAAAAAACATTCCTTAAAAAATCACTTTTTTAAAAGTTTTTTTTTACCTATAGAACAATATTTCATAGTGAGTTTTTATAGTTTTTGTTGCCCTTAAATTAAAATTTTTCCCTGGGGAACAAGCTTTAAATAAAGGGGAAAATGCCCCCAACCCCAAAAAGTGCCTATGTTTTTTGCATCAAGAAATTCAAAAAACTGTTTATCATAAAACTTTTGTTTATGCCTATTTTGTTTCATTTTGGGTTTTCCCAAAAATTTTCCCCAAATCCCTTTTTAAAAACCCCGCTTTTTTGTGAGTAAAACAAATTTGGGGCCTTTTAAATAAATGTAAAACTTTTTCCAAAATTAATTATCCTACATAACTGAACTGACAAACAAACAAATCTGAGTAAAAAGGGTTTAAAAACGCAATAACCCGTTGCAAAAGTGTGGCAAATCTTAAAAAAATTTGATTTATTTCAAGGATTTCCGTTTTTTATGAGTTGATGTCAAGGGGTGTCAGGGCTTGGAAGCAAATGTGTCCCCCAAAACAAAATAAAATAAAATTAACAGAAATGCTTGGTTTTTATTTTTAAAAAAAACCAAACCTGGGTTTTTTTGGGCTTCATAAAAAAAAAATTAAAAAAAATTTTAAAAACCGGAAATGGGGATTTTTTAATTTCCTTTTTTTCCCAAGACGCTTTTGGGTGGGGCAAAAACTTTTAAAATTTAAAAAAAAAGGAAAAAGCTTTTTCTTTAAAATGCCCCCCGCCCCGGGAAAAAAATGTTCCCTAAAAAAATTTGACTTCGGGAATTTTTCCAAATGCCCGGGAGGGGAGTGATGTCAGTGACAACTCTTCTTCTCCTGCCCAAACCGCACCATTTTGCATCTTGTATGTTAGGTTGGGGGGGGGGGAGGAAAGGGAAAGGGCCCATCCCTTTTTTTCCCTTTATTTGGGGTTACCTGCAAAGCAGCACGGCCTCCCCATCCCATCGCACAAAAAACCTTTTCGTTTGCGGCTGATTTTGTGAAGCATGTGTCCCCGCAGAAATCGAAGACTGCAGTTTTTTCCCACCTGGCCCGTTCTAGATCTTTTTTTCTTTCTGCGACCAAACGCCAAACTTTTCCCTTTTCCGAGTCAACATGGGTTGGGAATCCCGGGAAAAAAAGGGATTTTAAAATTGAAAACAAATTTCCCTTTTTTTAAAAATAAACCCTTCAAATTCATCTCGTCCGGGGAAACAATGCCAACCCCTCCATAAGGGGTTTCGTAAAGATGCGGTCTTTGGGGCAGGGGGAAGAAGAGTTGCCACTGCGTCAAAGCCCCCTGCGCCCGCCTGGAAATTTCAAAATCAAAATTTATTTAGGAAGGGGGTTTTTCGGGTGGGGGGCATTTAAAAACGAAAAAAAACATTTTCCTCTTAGTTTTCTTTTATTGTGTTTACACAATGACGGTCTTGAAAAAGGAAAAAGAAAAAAAAGTTTGAAAGATCTATTAGCAATTTCCTTTAAAAGATCAAAAAATGCAGGTATGGAAATTTAAAATTTTAAAAAAGCAAATTTTTGTTAAAAAACATTTCAATTTTGAAATTTACATTTCAAAAAGAATTTTGGTCACTTTTTTTCCCGGCGGGCCAAAACTTTTGAAAATCAAAAAGGTTAAATTTTTTCTTATTTATCATTTTTATTAATTTACAAATTGAGCGGGGTCTTGGGAAGAAAAAAAAAATGGCCAGTTTGGGATGATTTTATTTTTAAATTTTATTTTTTTAATGAGTTTAAAAAAAATGCAGTTTCTTTTTTAAAATGAAAAAAAGCATTTTCTATTAATCCCCTTTTTAAATTTAAAAATTGGGGACACATTTTGCTTCCTTTATTCCTGTTTTAAAAAGGGAAAGAGCAATAACTAATGACATATCAGCTTCACTACCCAATGTAACGTCTAATTAAGGAACAAAAGGTAGGGATACTGGTGGTAAAAGAAAACATGTTAAGCCTTAATCCTAAACATTTCAACTGGTGAATGTAGTGTTAAAAGGGATGTGTCTGTCTCCTGGCTGTTAGGATCAAAGAAAAAGGAAGCCAGATTCCTCCCTGATTCGATGGAGAGCACAAACTCATACTGACAGAATGAAAATGTATGCATATAAGAGGTTGTCCTCGAGCTCTGGTGAACAGATGGATTTAATTGTTTCCATCCTTTCCTTACAGCATGAAAAAATGCAACTTTCTTTCTTTCTACACTACACAACAGCAACAGAATTTGGTGTTTTTAAGGAAAGCATTTTGATATATTAAATGATTTGGAAATTATATAATCTTGTGTGTTTCGTCTTTTTAAGACAAAAGGCCTCAGAGTGGCATGAGTTAAAGAGCACAGATTGCAATCCTTGGAAACTACTAAGACTGCCTGCCATTATTTGCTTATCTAATCTCAGAGTCATACAATATGTATATGAGTGTGTTAATGTAGACCAAATGCAATTTAGGACATTTATGGAACTTCTTCACTGTAAATATGAACATGCTGTGAAAATGCATTTGCCCCTTGCAGATTTCTTCTTTCTGATTTATTGTCACATGTAAATGTTTCAGATCATTAAATAAAATATAAGCGATAACAAAGATCCGCTGAGTAAACACATAATGTAGTTTTGTAAGGATAATTTTATTTATCATCTAATAATTGGCAGTGCCACAGTTAGTGGCAACCTCTCCTTTGCAAGATTGTTTGCATTCATCAGTTTTGGATAGTTTTCAAGCATAAAAGGCCTGTTTAAGGTTACACCACAACATCTCACTTGGATTTAAGTCCAGACTAGGCCAGTACATAACCTTAATTTTTTTTGGGGGGGGGCGGGGGGAGGGGTTCCACGTTTCCTGCCTTTGTTGATAATGGCTCTCACTGTGGAGTCCCAAAACCTTAGAAATAGCTTTGTAGCCTTATCTGGACTGATACATACCATTCACTTTCTCATTTGTTCTTCTTTTGATCATGGCATGATGTGTTGTTTTTCCGACTACTTCATGTTGTCAGACACGTTCTACGTTTAGAATTTACTGAGATTTACTGAGATTATCTTTGTCTTAAAATTTGTTTAATGATCTGATCTATCCAATTTTAAAGACTTCCTTGTAGTTTATGTATGTTATTGGGGAAAGGCAAATTAGATACAGGACTTACGATCATGTCCTCTGGGGAAACAAAAAGCTGTTTGCAATTTTCCCCACATCCTCAGGGACGTTTACAGAGGCCAGGCAAAGACTTCACCGGCGAGTCATGTTGGGCCACATACCTGAAATCAATTATTCGACAGCCTAACTCACACGTTTTCAAACTTTGGACAAAGATGTTCTGTAAAGCATTACATTAAGATGTATAATGACATAGCAAACAATGCGTAATTATCTTTTAAAGAATTTCTCTACATTCAGTTTGGTAGCAGAAGAAACTATATTGTGAGCAGCATGGAAATCCAGATCACATTGATAACAAAAACAATATAGAACATTAATGTGCAGAAGAGCAGTGTCCCCTAGAAATTAAAGTGGGAGAATTTTTGTGAATCAATACTAGTATGAGCACGCACTTTATTTATGAGTAGAAATCTTTGACGCATGGTTCAAGGTCCCTTTTTTATGCTCGAGAACAATTAAAGGACCTTGCAAAAGTATTTTATACTGTGGGTAATAGTACTTGAGAGATGGCTGGAGCAAAATATCAGTATCTGAGGTCTGATATCGAATTATCATATTAAAAGTAATCTCAAACATGAATGCAGCTTGTAGCAAAGTAGTGGCTTTTGAGGAGGTTTTATAGCCCCTGCTCTCTGTAACCATGCCTTTTCATCCCAGCTACCTTTCTTTTTGTACCGATAAACAAACATTTCCTGCCCATATACTTAACTATGTTTTATTATCTGGGTAGGAAAGTAGTTTTCACAAATTGTTGATAAAAAAAAGTCTTACTCATGATTCAGCTCAATTTCATATTATTTTCTGAAGATAAAATATATACTATTCAGTTGATGGTGGTTCCACTCCAAGTGTAGGTGAATCAACTCCTATTATATGTGAAATACGTGACCAAAGATGAAACCCATATACTTAATAAAATAAGTGATCTGCAGGTGGATTATTTTTTGGAGTAACATATGTTCCTTTCCTTAAAGTAGAGGAGTAAATTATGAAAAATAACTTTAAATTATTGACTGTAAACGTTGGTATTTAAATCTCTCCAAGGTGGGGGTAAAGTGATCCAGGGTCACTCAAAACATCCAGAGTCCTAAGGAGTCAATTTGTACCCGAAAACTTATAGAATGACCATAACTGCATAGGAAAGAAATGGCAAATGGGCAAAATTACCTATTGGAAGCCAGGACCTAGCTGCCATTAGTGGTACTGCAAGTAAAGGCACTTTTGCTTGGTTCATTTATATTGAATCCATATAAGACCCTGATATAAAAAGCTTTAAAAACTGGACTGAGTTTAAAAAACTTAACAAAGATAAATCCATCATATTGCGAAAATGTTCATGGCTGTTTTTGCACACACGGAGCTCCAGCTGATATTCCTCCAAGAGATAAATACAGGAAACACTGATACGGCTATCCAGTACATATGTTTTTTTGTTTCTCTGAAAGAACTGTATAAGTCAGAGGAGTTCATGCTAGAGGGGGTCTTTCAGCCTGGAGTCAGCCAGCTGACACATGCTGACACAATGCTTTGGATTCTCTGCGGGGATCCTGTGGAAACTCTGAGAAATTACATCAGACATGGATGTTGCCAAAAGCAATTCTGTTTTCCAATTATTTATTTTGCAGGTAGTCTTCTAAGTTCATGTTTTACTGTGCTAAATGTGTATACAGATTGTTAAGCGATCTTTGAGTCAACAAACTGAGAGATATGGATTAAAATAACATTGTTCCGGCTTAATTGTTAAACAGCTTAAATAGGTAAAATCTTCATTTTATCAAATTGTTATTACTCATTTTTGTTTAGAATTGGATTGGTTCATAAGGGCCATCAAATTTTATTTTTAGGAGATCCTGGTTCCAAAAGCTGTGTTTTTTTTAGGACTTTAAGGCTTAAATGTGTGTTTATAGCCTGCTTCCCCACACTTTCCTCGTAATGAAAATGCATTTCACAAGAGTGAAAGTGACACAAGATTTCCTGCCAAATTTCCTACAGTCTGGGAAATGCTTGTGAAAACAGTTCAACAGTAAAGCAGATCCGGTCGCATCACCTTATCAGTACATTTACTGTTTTCTCTGCAAAACCTGCATGCAGCAATAACCCTCAGTAGTCTTTAAAGATGTCTTTTTTCAGTTTCCTAGTAGAAAAAGTACCAAAAAACCCATGAATATTATTAGCAGTTTTAATCACAGCTGCCCGACACAATATGCATCATCAACATCTGTTGAAGATCGTTAAACTTCACAGCAGTTACCCTTAACTGTGGCAAAAAGAGCCGTGAGTCACCAGACAGCAATTATGGTTAGACATGGTGGAAAACGCATTTAGTCGGCAGACGGATTGACACTTTATGACCCTTTTAGGGCTAAACCACTAATACAAATTGTGGAACATTCATTGTTTTTGTGCACAATGTAAAAAAAAACCCAGTCAGTACAAAAGGCCAGCTGCAATGATTTTGCAGCAGTATTTGCCCAAAATATCTTAATCCTGGGATATGATTACTTTTTTCCACAAAGTAGTCATACACAGCACACAGGATAAACCATATTGTCATCAAAAAATCTGGTAAAAAGGAGGCTGGCAGGACCCACAGGTTAAAACAGTCACACATTACAACAGTCAGTCAGTCAGTCAGTCATTTTCTACCGCTTATTCCATAGTGGGTCGTGGGGGAGCTGGTGCCTATCTCCAGCAGTCTATGGGCGAGAGCCGGGGTCCACCCTGGACAGGTCGCCAGTCCATCGCAGGGCAACACACAAACAGCCATGCACACACTCATTCATACACCTAAGGGCAATTTAGAGTGACCAATTAACCTAACAGGCATGTCTTTGGACTGTGGGAGGAAGCCGGAGTACCCGGTGAGAACCCACGCATGCACGGGGAGAACATGCAAACTCCATGCAGAAAGACCCCCGGCCAGGAATCGAACCCAGGACCTTCTTGCTGCCAGGCAACAGTGCTCATTACAACAGCAAACGTTCATCTATTTTATTTGACATGGCATTAACATGTTTTATTAATTAAAATCTGAAAAGTTTGTTTTCACTGTCTTTTTAATCTTTTGTTCTCAGTATAAACAAACCTGTTTTGTGAACAGCATCATAAGGACAAGAACAAAATAATCATGTTAAGGAAAGAGGTGTGAAAATGTTTAAAGCAGGGTTAGATTACTTAACATTATCCTAAACCTTCAATATATCATCAGCACTGCTCAGTCGATCATCCCTAAAAGGAAAGAGTTTGAGACATTTGCAGATCTATCAAAACATGGCTGTCCACCTGAACTGGCAGGTCAGGCAAGGAAAGCATTAATCAGAGAGAGGAGCACCTGAGAGGCTTATAGTAACTCTGGAAGAGCTGTAGAGATCCATAGATCAGGTGGAGGATTTTTTTGACAGCAATTTGGTATGCACAGTGACAAATCATGCCTGTGAGGATGAACTGAAGGAGGAAAGTCATCATCATTTAAACTCAGAACAAGTCCTGTTTATAGTTTGGGACAAGGTGTATAGGGGACATAGCAAATACGTGACAAAAGGTACTCTGGTCAGATAAGACCAAAATTACATTTTCTGACCTACAAGGAAACCTTTTCATCTGACAGAAAACTGGCACCGCACATAACCCTGAACACATTATCTCTACTGTACTGCCACTGGTAGTGGCAGCATCATGCTGTGGCGATGCTTTCCATCAGCAGGGACATAAAATTGGTTCAGAGCTAATGGGAAGACAGAAGGAGCAAAATACATTGCAATTCCAAAAGCCTGTTAGAGGGTGCAAAAGAGTAGAGATCGGGGTAGGAGGTTAACCTTCCAGTAGGACAACAGCACTAAACATACAACCAGGGCTACAATGAGTAGTTTAGATCAAAGCATTGGATTAGTAAAACAATAACCCAAGCCTGCTCTAAGAATTGAGTCTCACTGTGTGTAAACCTTTTTGTTAACTTAAGATACTGTATCACATAAAATCTCAATAAAAATGAGATTTTTTTGTTGTAACATGACAAAATGTGAAAATATCAGGGTATGAGTAGATGAGGAGAATTTTCAGTGTACATTTGGAAAACATGGCTTCCTCTAAAATATTCACACCCTTAACACTTTATAATTTATTGAAACTTAACAAAATTGATACAACTACAAATATATTTAAAACATTTATCTGGTCACTTTTTTTTATTTCTTCTCGTATTTACTTACGTTGCCTAATGCTGTGTCTCAAGACGCTCTGTTAGCTTGTGGAGCCTAAATCAACTGCAGAACCCCTAACCATGAATCATTTTGGCAAAATCAACACAACACCCGACAGTCAAAAAGATTCTTAACAGACTTCACTTAGTTCCTCAGATATAACATTGGAAGTGAGAGCTATCTTGGCAAAGCTTTCCTGTTCTAGTTAAATACAGGCCCAGCTGTATTACCTTTCCCCCCTCGATGCAGTCTGTAGTCTGTGAAACTTGCGCTGCATTAAGTGAGAGTTCAGAAAGACTCAAACAATGAGAAAGCTGTTCTGAGCTGCATGTCTACTAGTGCTTGGATAACACATCCCAGCAGCTGTTGCATACAGTGAATGATGACCCCTTCCAGCTCTCAGGGTGCACTGTGGGAAAGAAACTGAAAGAAAACAGCAGTGTTCATCATCATCAATTAACCTTGGACTGAGGTAAGTTGAATCAGTGATTATGCATCCCACATGATGTTTGGTCATTTGATATTTCTCATAGCCTTCTTTGATGTAAAGGCCAAAACGAATTGAGTAGGTTACATGCCTTGTAAGTATAGCTATTCGCTGCCATCTTCTGGACAATCACTGCAAATGGAAAAAGGAAACGAAATTATACAAAATGACCGTAAAACCTTTTAAATTCGCATATATCATCTCTATATATAGATAGATGTATCGATTTAGAGAGGGTTAGAATAACTTAATTGTAGCTGATTATTTGATTAAATAATTAGTTTTGTTTTTGACTGCACAAAATGGTACTGCACTTGACATCTATCTATCTATCTATCTATCTATCTATCTATCTATCAGGGCTAAAGGGAAAAAAATGTCCGTCGTCATATCGAAAACTTTATCTTTTCGTTCAGCAATGTTCAGCGTCACGGCGGACACGTGTGACGTCGTTGTTATGGTAACTCACAACACATTAGTTAGGAGAGAGGGAGAAATCAGTGCTGAGACGAACATTTAAACTCTACTAAATTTAACCACAGAATAACACGATCCTTTGGTCCCGGACGCGGCCGTCAGCTATGGAAGACGTTTCTGCTTCTTCTGCTTTTCAGGTCTTGGATGAGGTAAAACTGCCGAATACTGGTTACCTGGTCTTAAAGCATGGAATGTGGTAGTAGAATAGAATAGAATAGAATGTAGAACACAATGTTATGGTATTTAAGACAGACTCTTATTCTAAACTTGTGTGCAGTCATGAGAAAAATAAATCAGGACGTGATAACAGTTCTCGTTACCAGCTTCTGAAATGATTTAAGCCTAACCTCAAGTGTACAAAAACTCACTGCAGATTCTATGTTATTGATACTTCTTAAACAGAAAATAGGCAAAATAGAGAAGTTATATGTGAAAAACTAAGTCTACCTTCACTGTTTCCATGAGACTTAAGAAGAAACCTGGTGAAAGCCAGGTGCAACTGATTGGCAGCCTGGAGCTGCCAATCAGTTGCACCTGATTACCTGATCATCATCAACGTGACCAACTCTCTGAAAGCAGGAGTTTTGGCTTGTTGTTGATCCAGATCTTACACAATGTCAAAGCGGAACAAAGGTCAATCTGGTAAGAGCTTATTATTCTACAGTGAAAATTATTATTTATACATCGAAAGCATTTAGAACGGTTGATAATTTTGCCAGGAATGCAAAAAAAAAAAAAAAAAGCAGGAGCTCCATTTCAGACTCTACATGCCTTAGTTAGCATGCTAGTTGTAAACGGCACAAGTTTGCAAAAAGTGCCTCTGACTGAGCCACATGATTTCAAGAACATTGGCATTTTGACATAAAGGATAAGTAATTAAGTTGACCAAGAAGGTTCTGTATTACAAAGTACTCTAGAGTTGAGTGTGAGATCATATGCTTGACTGAAATATGGTCTCAAACATAGCAAGACATTTATAACAGAATGGATAAAAATATGCAACTGAGGTGTTGCAATGGTCCAGTCAATGTCCAGAAATGCTGTGGTGGGACCTTATGAGAACTCTGCATAGAGAAACCTGAATGAACTGAACCAATGTTGAAAATAACACTGGACCAAAATACCTTATACAATCAGGGGAAAGATTGCCTCATACAGAACTACTTCAATTTATTGCTTTTATATTCACATATTTGTTTAATAAATAATGGACTTGGTGGTAATTAACAGAACTTTAGATGAGATTTTAATAGAACCTTCTACAGACCAGATACATAAAACCCAATACTTTCTTTTTGTCATCACTGTTTATTTGATTTCCAGCCATTCTTGTCGTATCAAAATCTCAAAAACAACGATTTACTTCACACCGTGAAACTATTTTTTTTTTTATTATAAAAATTGTAAATTTGTTTTTTGGCGTGAAAGAATAACATGAATAGAAAAGATCAATATGGTAGATGCACGAAGGTCCAAATACACATGTATTTTCTTAGAATGATCACAATTATGCACAGTCAACAGTAAATAGACTTTTCACTGAATAATCAACAGTACATATTATATAAAAGCTCTGATACATCACAAAGTAAAATAAATACTGTACACATCCTCAAACAACCATTTCTTTAGTCCATCTTCTTTCAATGTTTATGAAATGAACTACATGGTGCTATACAGGTTTTCAAAACACTAGATGGCAGTATTGCACACATGGTTGATGAGAATCTCGCAAAGTTTGAAACGTGTATGATTAGGAGCTGTGCAATGTACCAAGAGATAATGATGGAAAATTATTGAAACTGCTTACTATCAAGAACAATTTATCATAGAATCAGTAATCTAAACTGTACTGCATAGAAGTAGAACTATAGGGATACCTCTCAAGCTGCATGTCTTCCACAGGGAATTTCATAATGTTTAGGATAATGATGCATTACCATGCTGCCCTAGTGTAATTATACAGTCCCAGCAGGAAGTCTTTCTTGAGCAATTTTAAACATGAAACTCCATCATCAGCTCCCTCACTTGAGTGGTCGTTGTTAATTATGAAATCACTTACAGCAGAGAAAATGATAGCTCATTAGTTTTTACCACTGGTTTGTGCTGTGCTGCGTCTCAGCAGGGATTATAGCAGGATGAAAGTGGGAGAAATGTCAGGGACTGCTGAAAAATTATCCACGCTAGTGTCCTGCGGCATATTACGGTACCCCGAAGGAGGCTAGCCTTTACACTGCATTTTTTTTAATAGTCTGTCATTGTTCACAGATGATTTTCTTTTATTATTATTGTCATATTAATCCAACATTTCAAAGGCCACACTCACATCTGTAAAAATGGGATGGCATAATATATTTCACAATTATTTTTGTGAGCTGCAGTCAAACTCTCTCTAAAACTTGGAGTCTTTTTTTGTGTATATGTAAGCATGTGTGAATAGCTACAGGAAAATGTTATGGGGCTTTATGTTCCATTATTTTGGCGTGGTTGGGGGGGGTGTTTCTTCCTCTTGGGTAAAGAAATATTCCTGTCCTCCTAAGGAGCATAGGTTTTGGGCCGTATCATCATCTTGACGGTCTTAAAGGCCTGCCTGTAGTTGGTGGGGTAGTACTCTGTTGTCATGTTGTGCCACGTTCCCCAGAAGATCCCGTTCCTGACACCCTTGTACCTCTTGTGGTAGTACTTCCCGTTGAGGTTGGCGGACATGCAGGCATCAAACCACCAGCCAGAGCTATAGTAGGCACCGCAGTTTCCAGAGGGATACATGTCATTGTCACGGTCAGGGGTGGAGAAGAACTTCTGGTCATGGTTGAAGTGCTTGTTGAAACTGATGGCATTCCCAGCTGTTCCACTGTAACAGAATATTAGTATATACACTTCTAGTGTAAGGTTTATATGCACTCACCGAGGTCATGAATGTGTTATTAATTTTGTGTCTCATCAACATGTAGTCAAAATGACGAGTACAGGTTAAGGTATTTACATAAACACCTTAAAATACTTGGTTAAATGTTCCTTTACCAAACTGCACCTTGACTATACTGTTTGTGTTGGCAGGAACAAGCTTCTGGTATAATTCTGACTAGATATTTGACAACTCTACATGACAGAATTAGTGGAGTGAGTGGATAAAGCAAGTTAACAATAACCACTGAAATGATCACGACCTCAAACTAATCTAAACTTGTGGACTTTTTTTAAAAGCTTTGCCAGGTCAAATATCCACCCAGGATTATACCTGATGCCAGCTAATGCTACAAAATATATATTTAAAAGCCCCCAAATGTGTATAACAATTATGCCTTTGCTGAGAGTTTATATCAGGCTTGTGGGTCAGATTTGACAGATAACATACAAACTAACACTGTACCTGTATCCGCTGATGGAGAGTCGGTAACGCAAATACTCGTTAGCCACATAGAACTGATCATACTTCGCATATTCCCGGACACCCTCAAAATCCTCCAGCTCTATGCGCATAATCATGTCTTTGGCCTTCGTCAACAGGTGGATATGGTCATTGCCGAGCCAGAACTCACTTCTGCTGGACACAAGATTAGAGGGGGACAAGAGAATAGAAGGAAACCAAAAATCAGGCACATTTAGAAATTGCAAATATTTATTTGAACAAAATTATCTTATCTCCACACATGGGAGGGGGAAAAGGAAACGCAAGCAGTGAGGAGTGTGACACAGAAAAATGGATGAAAGAGGTTATTTTTTTTAGTAGGAGGAAGTGCTGGAGCTGGAGGCATGGTTATCAACAAGTTACCATGGTTATTTCTCATAAAGTAAATAAATAGAAGATAAAAAAGAATGGCGATATTGATCTAAGGTTGAATAAGAAAAAACAGAAGCCTGGTCTGCTTCTCACTATTACCTCAAAACATCAACAGCCTAGTGTGCTAAGAAATTGAATTTATTCTGAAAAGTTTGCAGCCCGTGGAAAAAAGTAACAGATTTTGCATGGTAAGATTATGTGAAAATCAATCGGTGTTAGTTAAAACAGGTGGCAAACAATCTATGATATTGAGAACAGGTGGGATTAGTTTTTGTTAGGGCTCCACAAAGCAGGCTGAGTACTTTCAAGTTGAGGTTTGAGGGGTGGAATTCTTCAGATACATTCATTTTGTGTAAAACCTGATCCACTGATGAGACCACAGCACTGTATGTAAGTAAGCTGTAGATTCTATGAGTACCTGAGCAAATAATTGCATTTAAATGCAGATGGAAAAATAATGCTGACTCACAGTGAAGGCTGGGTGTGGCAGTGATAGCAGACATATTCCGGATGTTGATTGGTAATGTCTTTCAATATGGCAGCTGTTTCAGCAGCTTTTTAATTTATTGACCTAATAATTAGTATTGAAAGCTATTCATTTGTTTTGTGAATACCCTGTCACAAATGGATTGAGTTGAGATGCAGAACCCAGGCACCTTAGACCTGAGATAGTTGTGCATTATACAGCTGTAAAACTTTGAGTTGTGTATCCATGTGGGGATGGAAAATGTTATCCCTCCACCAATAAAACCCCATAATACATAAAAGCTTAAATTATCTAAAATATAAAAAAATATTGATTTGAGATGGATGGACTGAGTTTTGCAATATGTTTGACAAAATATTCAAACATGCCCTTTTTGCACATAAGTATTTTTCAAATCATTTAATGTTTTTAAAACATTAATTTATTTTCACAAAGACTTTTAATGATTATTATATTTTCGAAGTACCACAGTGTTTTCGAGGCTTTTTCCTTTTTTTTTTTTTACACAAAACAAAAAATATAATATGTATCCATATGCACTGCATGTTTTTAAAGTAAATATTATCAAAGTTCCAAATTGGAAATATCCATGGGAAGGTTACATAAATCTCAAAATCCAATATGGCTGCTGCAACAGAGTATATTTGCACTTTTTGTAGTTTGCAGGTCTTTAAATTGTCCCCACATGTAATAATAAAATCTCTATTTGTGAACATAATTAATTTGGTTTAGTTTTTCACACATCGACAAGTACGATGCATATACATTTCTTTTTTCACATATTCCTTTAGTGTTTAAAGAATTCTGTTACCATTAACAATTGTTTGTAGTATTCAACCAGGTCATTAAGTACAACTGGTAAATCCTACAGATTCTTTGACTTGCAACTAGAACATAGTTTGGTTTAATGTTGATCCTAGATCCAACTTCTAACTGTAGAGGTCAGTGGAACATGGCAAGTAGCCATCAGCACTTGAGCCTAATAGCTGCACATTGCAGCTAATTTCCATCAAATTTACCATTAAGTACCCAAAAAAGCCTTTCAAGTACCACCAGTGGTACTTCAACAATTTAAGAACCATAGTTGTAAAAAAAATCCAGTTAAAGTCTGCTCATTCTAGTATGGTTCTATACTGTCGATCAGTGGTGTCAAACTCCTGTCCTCGAGGGCTTTTACATGTGTTCCAAGCCCAACATGCCTAAATCAAATGACGGATTTACCTTCTCATGCATACAGCTTCTCCTGAGTCCTGCTAATGACCTACTTATGTGATACAGGTGTGCTGGACTATGGACACATCCAAAAGTTGCAGGGGGTTTGAAACCTGTTCTCTAGGTGGTGAAATGCAGTTCAGACAACATGAAAAACACACCAAAACGACCCAGAATCATTAGCCTGAAATCGGGCACCAAGTTTCTTACACTGTTGGCAGTGATCACATTGTACATTGATTCATACTGACTAGACTTGACAATGAGCTGACAGTTAGGCTGTGCCACCCTCAAAACAGTCACTGGCGGTTTCTGATCTCGAGTGCCACGAGATCAGAAGCGTCAATGTTATAGAGAATAGAATCACTTCTTTATTTATGCTGCAGCATTAGATGTTCTGCATTGCAAGAGACTCCTATAAAACCATCGTCTTGACTGAAATATTTCTGAATAATGTCACTGTCAGGGATCGCTATTTCTGCACTGCCTGCATTCCAATATTAAAAGCGCACTCTAGTTTAGTGCAACAGTCACCATAAAAGTGAGGAGTCAAGCTTCATAAAACGCTGCATCCTACAAATCGTATAATGCTTCTCAGTTGCAGATTTTATTAGATCCTCCATGCTGTTAAACCCAGAGGTTTATAGTCCATATCTCTGTCAGGTTAAATTAACCTTGATGTATATAGGGTTATTTCTCATTCCATAGTCACAATGTGTATACTACAGCACCAAAGTCAGCACGCTGAAGGACTGCACTATAACCTCTTTTGTGACCCTATTTGAGCACCATCTTTTCTTGTGTATGGCATGAGGGATGTGCCTGGCCTTTTAATTTTTAAAAAAATTTTTTTTTATACAGCCATACAAAAAAAAAAAACATACCTTAGGTTTCCAAACCCTTTCTTATACTCTGCCCATGTGCGGTTGAAGCTGACAGACCCGTCAAGGCGCTGCTGTATGACAGTCCAGCCCCCACCGAAGGACTCCATTTCACAGAAAACCTCGAATGTCCCGTTGCGAGGGTCAGGGGTCACTCTGTAAACACCGTTCTTCCTCACCTCCAGTACATTGTAGTCCGAGCAGTCCCGAGGGGCTAAGATGACTGTGTGGTTAAAGAAATGCAGAGAGAAAACAAGGGAAGTTGTTTTTTTGCTGGATACTATTATTCTTTACCAAAGCAAAATTGTAATAAAAGCAGTCTGTGCTTACAAAACAGCTTAAAAAATATAAATGGTACACTACCAGTCAAACGTTTTAGACACACTTTCTCATTTAATGTTTTTCTTTGTTTATGACCATTTACGTTGTTTGTAGATTCTCACTGAAGGCTTCAAAAGTGTGAATGAACATACATGGAATTGTGCAGCAATCGAAAAATTGTAAAAGGCCCTTAAATATGTTTTATATTTCAGATTCCTTAAAGTATTCGCCCTGTGATATTTGAAATGTTAACCTTTGGCATCTCTCTATGAACCTCTGGGGAGTTCTTTAAAGACTCTTTGGAAAACCATTTCAGGTTAACATCTCATGAAGCTCATGGAGAGAACGCCAAGAGATCAAAGCAAAGGGTGGCTATTTTGAAGAATCTAAAATATAAAAACCTTTTCGTTATTTGAAACTTTTTGTTTGCTATATAATTCTATGTGCGTCCATTCAGTTTTGTTGCTTTTGGTGAGAATCTACAATGTAAATAGTCATAAAAATAATAAGACCCAATAAGTGAGAAAGTGTATCTAAAACTTTTGATCGGTCATGTATATTAAAATTCACATGCGAAATCTGAATCTAATTAATTTAAGAGGAATTTATTAAACAAAGTTCACTATTGTTTCACTTTCCTGCACACAAAATGTTCTGAGATGAATCAAACCTAATTTCAACATGTTTCTCTAAGATTTAAAACCAAAATCAAATTTCCTTTCGTATCTAAGGAATTATGTAAGGAGTCAGATTAAAAATGTTGATTTTAAGCATTGGCCGGTGTGAGATTCTCAAACAATCTTCACAACAGGGAAGTTTATTTATTTACACATTTAGAACCAAAATCTATAACATAATGTAAGTATTTTAAAAAACTGAAATGCAACAATTATAAATGAGGCTAAAATAGAGACACTTGCTAAATTTACTTGTGGTTTTTATGTGCTTATCATCGTGGTCTTTATAGAGTCACATAAGTATACCAAACTGATGTTGGTTGGTAAATAAATTTGACTATCTGCTCAGGTAAGCAGCCATTAGTCATGTGGCTAGAGTAGGCTGAGTGCAGCAACAAGTGGGGGAGGGACAGGAGCGCCCTACTCTGTTAAATGTCTGGTCCCTTTAACATTGTTCTTTGGCATCTCATGAGAAAAACTTTTTAAATCATAAGAACTATATCATGAAAAATTACTTTTTTTAAACCTTATTACACCTACTACACCATACAAGGAAACCATGCGGTTGCAAAATTATTGCTGAATATTGCAATGACTGAACTGATCGTGACTGACATATTTTTCTCATTCGAATATCTTTCCTGTCATCATAGTTTCCCCATCTCTCTTTCTGAGTATTGGTGACTCAGATATCTAACTTGGGTGTGAGCATCAAGGACAGTGAGAGTCGAGGCAACAGGCCAAAGGCAATTTTGGCTTGCAGAACTACCTAAAAAAAAAAAAAAAAAAAAAAAAAAAAAAAAGGCATCTAAGCCATTCTATGCAATTGCGATATACATTTTTTGATATTGCAACAAAGAATTTGATTCAATGAATTGTGCAGCTCCCATATCTATAACAAATATCTATCTAACAAATCAATTACTTGCACCTTGTGTTTATTTCTTCTGCTATTCTTTTTATTCCTGGCGTTCCTTGCCATTTTCTTCTGTGATGCACAGCAAGTCATCGGCCCAACCTCAAAACATGCACTGAAAGGCCTGTGTCGGGCAGTATTTATGAACTGACAGTGATGGACTTGTCAAAAAAGGGGAAGGAAAGTCTAGACTGAATAATGAGAGTGGTGTAGAAAAACATCATTGTGCCATTTCCAGATGCTTATGGACTCATCCAATTTATTTTTCTACTAAGTTTCAGAAGACACTTAAGCTGCAAAAGGTCTGCAGATGGCGAACTCAGTGTGCAGAATGGTTTAAAAGTCAAGTGTGAGGTTAAATTGTATCCTTGTCACAGTAATGGCTCTGTCAGCATTTGGCATTTAAAGTATTGACCTGTAAAATCTTACTCTCTTATTCACTTTCAGTGTCTAACTGCGGTTTTTGCACTTCACTACTTCCTCTGTATTTGTCCCCATCCATCAGAAACAACAGATGTCCCTGGATGGACAAGCCATTCTGGCACTGAGCTTTAAAATCCTTTTCAATTCCAGTATTAGTCATTTACTGACGTCTGAAAGACTGTTGGGTGTCTCTGATTGTTAAGTTAAATTAGAGGACGACTGTTTGAAGAATGTCATGGCAAGAGAAAATGGTATTGGCTGTTTCTGCAACAACCAAGGAAAAACCCCAAGGCCCTGTAGAGACTGAGGATCTTTTGGCTACCAATTTGCAGTGTTGTAAAAAAAAAAAATAAATTATAATTTTTCTCCAGCCAAAACGAAAACCATTTGTTGGGCATTGATTTAAAACATGAAATCATACCAGCTTCACATTGTGAAATATATCATTGTTAAAATAAGAGTATGTTGCTTTTTATCCCATCAAAAAAATGAAAGGCAACTTAAAGAGTATATATCTAATCGAACGCTAAATATGCTTTTGAGCATTCACTACATTAACAAGCTAATTTCTTTGCCGTCTTTCACTTTCGTTGATTTGTTTGGCAAGTGAATGTGAGCTGATTAGTCTGACAAACTGACAGATATGCATATTAAAGACATCTCGAACACTAAACTGCTTAAATAGCTCATTGTCTGTTTGAATTCAGACCGATTACTTCCTCATGAAAGGAAACCCAAAAGGGCAAGTCAGGCAACCTTGTAAAAATGGAAAATGTCGGTGTATTATAAAAGTGCTAGCTATCTTCTTTTAGGTTATTGTAAGATCAAAAACATTTGTTCAGTTTGGATAGACTGAAACGCATCAAAAAAAAAAATTTCCAGCCATTTGTAGAAAAACACATTCATGGAAGGGCCATCTATTTTCATTTTTTATTACTGAGTTAATGTGGCTTGACGCTTGAACTGCTATCACTTTGCCTTAAGCATTACTTCTGGCAGGAAGCATCGGAATTGGCAGCAGAGATGAAAAGAAATGTTTACATTTCGTCAAAATGCTTTTACTGCTCTGTTAGTACTATTTGACAGTGAAATTCTACCTGGACTTAAAAGGTTCGGGCACTATTGGTTTATGTTGTGGCATATTAAATCGTTTACCAGTGGGGATTAAACACCCATTCATGACATTTCCTACAAGTGCTGTAGATGTGTATACCTCAGGTCTAGATTTGTTTGGATGAAACTTCTTCAGCTTTTCATGTAAAAGTCCATCGAAAGCTAAGGCACACTGATTCTGATCAGGCCCAGTATGGTTGTGTATCTAAAAACAAATTGGACATGGTTTTAAATGTGAAGAAATGTGTAAAATCAACAGCTTCCTAATCCACAAGGATGGTGTCGTAGTTATGACTTCATAAAATATGAAAAATCTATTGTCATTGCAACATCAGCATACACGATATCATTATGGCAAAGGATTGTCTGGTCTCCTGGAGTCTCACTGCAGTAGATGCTTATAGACGATAGTGCCCAGGATACTGTAAAGTGTGGAAAGAACCACAATGGCAGATGAGAGAGTGAGGAAAATGTGATCTCTATATATAATATGAAGCACCCCTAATTGTTGTTGTATCAATTCTCTTTTCCTATTCTTGGTGACGGCCTGGCCATCTTGGGATGAAAGTTCAATGATCCAAACTCATGGTGTCCGAACCTTTTGCCAAAATCACCAAGTTGAAAGTAGATGATTATTATATTTCAAAAACAAATAGTTTTATTCGGAAATATTCCTTTTCACTTGCTCAACACTAAAATAAACCCAATATTTTATTGAAATTAAAAAGTTGTCTGATTTAATTATTTTCTGTAAACATCACAGGCTGCACCTTTGGTCTCCCCCACTCTAGTCAATCAGTGCACTGAAGCCGTCAAATATAGACGGAGCGTCTGCACAGATGCATAATAGTGTTTTATAATAAATATGAGATGATTTACATAGAACATTGTTGGCTTTATTTAGAAATTATGGGTTCCATAGCATCACGGATTTCTTCTTTAAGGTGGATTTAAATCAAAATCTACATTAATTCAGATTTCAGTTTTAAGTTTAACATTAGAACATGTTTGGATTGTTCTCCTAAAATATGTAGAGAAGTAAAAATCTTATGACTTAAGAGTTCGATTTTGAATGTCACTGGACTGAATCCACAATTAAGTATTAACATAAAGCCATATTATGAAACTGCACTCTCATCAAAAGATGTTTACAAATTTTGTTTATGTCCTCAACCTTCTGTATTAAAAAAATAAATGAACTTGGGCTCCTGTAGGTCAAGACTGCCTTGCTTTCTACTGTTTGTACAACTAACCAAGTTAAGCTCAGACAAGTGGTGTTGACTTGGTGCTCCCTCCATAACTTGTGCAATGTCAGGAAAGCTGCCTCGACTTCTACCTATGTTATTGTCAAGTCTCTATGCTGCAAGGTGTAAGAGCATGATTGCCAAAAGAAAAGAAGCAAGGGGAGAGACACAGTGAGGTGAACTGGAATGAAAATTCAACAAGTTTGAAGTTGAATACGCAAGAGAGACAGAAAATGAAGATAGTTAGGCTCTCTAAAGAAAAATAAATGAAAGAAGAAAATAACAGGAATTTGGAGCCAAGTTTGTAAGAGACAGAGGCGAGAAAAGGAGACTCGATTCCCTTCACACCACTGTCCCAGCTAATCTGCTTAGAAATAAGCTCACATCTGTTTTCCACATCAGAGCCCCAATACAGTGTCACATTCATTCATGCTGTATCAGGATATTATTCACTTTGTGGTGTGGATTTCTGCTGTGCTCTCATAATTGCATCATTTGCATCAATGCAAAAGCTCCCTTGCAGTGGGGTGCTTCTGGGGTTTAGCTAGTTTTTGTTTCCTACCAATAGATTTTAGAGAGGCTATAATAAGATTTTACATTTAAAGCTTTTTTGAACTCTTTGTACTAAGAAGCCAAGCATGTTCTCTGCTTTTTGGAGTTGCTGCACATGAAAGAGGGTCAAGCACCTCAATTAGTTATGTAAGAGCCAATGGGAAGTTTGTTTTTTTGTCTAGCTTTCATATTGCTTCACACTTGTTCGTCATGATCTCAAGTTGAAAGAATTTGGCTTGTTTTAAGTAAAATACAAATGGAATGCAGTGATGAATATTTCAAATACTAATTCATAAATATCTAATGCAAATTCCTTTATTCAGAGAAGGTTCCTATGTGCTTTGGAAAAGTATGGGAACTGATTTAAGTGTTTTCTGAGTCTAGATTAGAATGGGGAAAAGGTAACAGAGTAAAGAAAATATTTGTATTTCCAGACTTCAACCCTGTGTCCCATTGTCTGATCCATCCCTCCATTTTAGTAGTGCAGATTATAGTGTTAAAGCCTAACCGGTGTTGAAACCTGGAGCTGGAATAGTTAGGAACTTTGACATAAAGCAGAATCATTTTCATACTGTAACAAAACATATAGTCTGCACTTTCACTTCTTATTACCTTAAAACTAAAGTCCTTGTAAGGAGAATGTGATTGAGCAGAGTTTGTTTTATCAAGTAATTACAGTGTCCATTTTGGAATGCTTGGATCGTCACTGTGCCAGAACATTCACCTCCCCACAACCCAAACTGAACAAGAAATGTCAGCGCTGGAGTTTACATCTGTAGTGAGTTCATGAAATGAAGACAAAAAGTGAGGAAAGCTCTTAATCTTTCTCAAATGCAGTGCAAAACGTGTGGGAGTAAGGAGAAGAAAAAAAACAACGATAAGAACCTATTAAATGACAAACAGTGCTGGAAATATGCTGTGAAAAATACATCTGAATATGGAAGGGTCTTATATTATGCTACAATGAAAAGCACACACATTTTACAAGATTAAATTATTTAAATTATTTACATAATCATCCCAGGAATCCAAGAAAAAAACTGCTTACACTGAGGGCTGCTTTGTGCTGCGCACTGGGTAGTACAGCTGGAGCTCAGCTTGTTGACCACTCCGGTGATGTTCTCCACCCGTCTGTCCACCATAGCCTGCACATTGTCTATGTTGAGCAGGTTTAGCCCCTCCAGTCTACCCTGCAGAGCCGAGATCTGGCTCCTGGCATTGCGCAGGCTGGCAGACATCCTATTCAGTTTCATCTGAGGAAAAAGTCCAAGAGCAGGGGTAGAGAAAATTTTCTTGGCACTGACTACAAAGCAGGTGGATTACTACTAGCACCAGCCAATTTGAATTTCAGAATGGGAACGTGTCTGGGTGACAACTGGTCGTCTGCCAAAGTGGCTGTGAGACTCAACAAGCTCACTGCTCATCCCAAAAATTTACCCCCATTTCGGCTGTTTTCTAAGTCTGATTTTCCCATCCCTGTTTACAGTACCAGGAATTTTTTCTGGTGAAATGGTGCCCGGAAAGACTTTACAGGTCTTTAAGCATCTGGTTTTTTGACTGGGCAAATTTGAGGTGTCTCCAGTGGTTTTACAGCACATCTTCTGTCCATTTATTTAGATATTTTTCTCTGAGCTTTAAAAAGAGAGCCAATGACATTGGCTTAGTGGATATGAACATAATTTGGATGGAAGTACATGGAATGGTGCATTGCTGTCATTGAAGTGTTTGCATTCCCCTCTAAACTAGGGGGTTGGAGTAAGGTTAAGGCTATCTGTAACATGTCAAATTTGTCGCAATACACATTTTATTTAGATTGAAGTAAAAAGAATACATTGTAATTTATTTTCATTTTCAAGACGTTTGCCTCTTACCTGCATCTCTTGCATACTACTTGGGCTAGGTGTAATTTTCCCAAAATTGGAACGTTGCCCCAGTCTGGTACCATCCAAAATAGCTCTAGAAACCATACCATCTCCCCTCTCCTCTTGACTGGACCCCCTCTGAGGATCCAGTGCTGCCTCTTCTCCACCGGCCCTTTGAATGTGGATCTGTGCCTGTCCCTGGTCTTCTTGCTGATATCCAAAGACCCCATTGCGCTGTTCCCCATAGCACTCATTGCACCCGCTTTTCAGCTTGTTCACCACCTCTTTGAGGTTCTGCAGCTCCTTCATGGTCTTTTCCAGTAGCCTGAACTGCTTGGGCAGCTGAATGGTGAGGGGAGGCAAGGTGAGCTGGTAGGGGCATTCTTCGCTGTCTTCTGCCCCAGCTCCAGAGCTCCCACAGTGGCCAGAGGGTCGAAGTTTCACGGGGCAAGAGGTGGAGTGACCAGATTCAGATCCAAGGCTGTAAGGTCCTTTGGCATCCCAACGCTGGTGAGAGTTTATGGAGTGGTCTGCTGCCCGGATGGTTTGCGGCACCAAGGTGGCCATGAGCAGAAGAGTGGCACAAATGCAGAGCAGTATTGTCCTCATTTTCTGCAAAATTTGTAAAAGCAAAACAAGTCTTCAGGTTAACAAGAGTGAATGTAAGTGCCTGGAATATCAACTAGCAGTCTGACTGAGTGGAGTTGAGTGAATGTGTAGGTATTTGCCTGCAGATTCTAAGTTAAAAAAAAACTGTGTCCCCAGTATCTCACTAGTTTAAGCGCATTGCTCTGTTTGTATCTTTCCGTGTGTTTGTGTGTATGAGTGCAGCCTGCAGGAGGAGGAGAGTGCAGGGGAACTGCTGCTGCCTCAGATAGCTGTGTCATTAATATAAAGACATGGGAGGGAGGGAGAGAGGCAGAAAGAGGGATGGGAGCAAGCGAGTGCTGAGTTTGGGAGGATGGGAGGGGCAGTACTCTTGCGTATTACAAAACAGTTTCCACAGCATTGAGAGCACAGAGACTGAGAAAGAGTAGAGTGGTGTGTGACATTGGGAAGGAGAGATAGAAAAGAGGTAGACCAGGAAATACAGTGAGAAAAGCTGGGTCCTTTCCTGTCATTCAGGTAATGTTGCCCACTTGCCTCACTGTGAAGTCAACTAATTTCCTCTAATAGCAAATGGAATCATTGCATATTAATTATCCACTCAGCAGACATTAGGTGATGCTTTTTTTTTTTTTACTTTGTGGAAGTGACTCTCTAAAATTTCAAGATCTGTTGGTGAACCTTTTCAGACTCTAGACCTTCACTGGACTTTCCCCTCAAATCTCAAGTCTCAAAATTAGGTTCTGGTGCACAATCCATTTCAACAATTCGATGCTATCCACTGTAGTTCTCGAAAGTGTAAACACTCCTGTTTTGTGCTGTCAAAATTGAATGCATTAAAAATAATTCCAAAAAAAATTTTTACACATAATTTTATATTTATTGTGTACCATTTAACTGAAAAACTAACAAATATGTGGAGTTTGCTAACTGACTTTTGAATTGAACCTTTTGACAGCAAATTCGCCAGGTGGGTCAGGCAAAAAATAGAATGAATATTTGGAAAAGCCCCGAGCTCACTTTTAAGCATGATGGAGGATTTGTGATGGTGCTTGCATGTTTGTCTTCTGAAGACCATGTGAAGCATGTTGTATTGCATGGCATTATGGACTCTGAAATACCAGAAAAAATATGCTGGCCGCTGTCACAAAACTGAAATCCATCCAATCAACTAGCCAGATAATGATTCAGAACGCATGTCCAGAGCCACACAGAAATTGTGAAAAAATATTTAAGTATCAATAATACAAAGCATGTTTTTTTTTTGTTTTTTTTTTTGTTTTTTCCAAAGGACGCCTTAGGAGAGCTTTAGCCAACTAATTAGTAGTCTCATCCATATTGTTCAGAGGCGCCAGTTGCTGATATGATTGCATGTTTTAATTGCTGTGGTGTCACCAGTGATGGGTTTATGAATTGGTTTGTTTGCTGAAACATAAACATTAAAGTCCTGTTAAGCAATAAACAGTAGACTTGTTATGTATATCACAATAAGATATAGTCTTCTTCTTTGGTGGTTTTGATTAGAATTGTCATGAATAAAATAACACTTTTAATGGCACATTTATTATGCAACCTTCTTATAGGAATTATAACACAATATCTACAAATTAATTCTCTGGACAGAAGTTCATTTGCTCCACAAAGCATTTCTCTCCCAGGCTGCATGTTGATCTACTTCAAGTTTATTTAGCTTAAAATAAAATTCTCAGCTTGGCACAGTTTTATTTGTTAAAGTAAATGGGATAACATAATGTAAACGGTTTGACATCACTGAAGTTGTAATGGCATCTTGTTTTTGAATTTTGATAACCATCAACAAGCTATGACACAAACCTAAATTGAAAAGAAGTGGTGTGGCTTTCTTCCTGACCCCGGAATAATGGAGCAGATTTTTAGCCTTGCAGAACTGCTGAGGGAGTCTTGAACGTTTGTCTGGTCCACGTGTGTTTTATTAATCTGCAAAAGGTTTACAACTATCCCTCCAGTCATTTTGTTGGAGTGTTGAAGGAGTAAGGGGTACTGGAGTTGCTTGTTAGGGCTATCTGAGCATTGTACACCTAAAGTACAGGTGCTGATCATTAAAATTAGAATATCATGAAAAAATTTATACCTTTCAGTAATTCCATTCAAAAAGTGAAAATTATAGTTCAAATGTTAATTCTTTTAATTTTGATGATGATAACTGACAACTAATGAAAACCCCCAATTCAGTATCTCAGAAAATTAGAAGATAAAGACCGATACAAAAGAAGGATTTTTAGAAATGCTGGCCAACTGAAAAGTATGAACATGAAAAGCATGAACATGTATAGAACTCAATACTTAGTTGGGGCTCCTTTTTGCCTGGATTATTGCAGCAATGTGGGCATGACATGGAGTCAATCAGCCTGTGGCACTGCCCAGGTGTTGTAAGAGCCCAGGTTGCTCTGATAGTTGCCTTAAGCTCTTCTGAATTGTTGGGTCTGGCGTATTGCATCTTCCTCTTCACATTACCCCATAGATTTTCTTTGGGGTTAAGGTCAGGTGAGTTTGCTGGCCAATTAAGAACAGCGATGCCATGGTCCTTAAATCAGGTACTGGTAGCTTTGGCACTATGTGCAGTTGCCAAATCCTGTTGGAAAAAATCTGCAAAGTTGGTCAGCAGCAGGAAGCATGAAGTGTAAGACATCCTGGTAGATGGCTGCGTTGACCTTGAACCTCAGAAAACAGAGTGGAGCAACACCAGAAAATGTCATGGCACCCCAAACCATCACTGACTGTGGAAACTTTACACTGGACCTCAAGCAATGTGGATTCTGTGCCTCTCCTCTTCCTCCAGGCTCTGGGTGGGACCTTGATTTTCAAAGGAAATGCAAAATTGACTTTCATCAGAACATAACTTTGGACCACTCAGCAGCAGGCAAGACGCTTCTGATGCTGTCTCTTATTCAATAGTGGCTTGGCGCAAGGAATGTGACAGCTGAAACCCATGTCTTGCATACATCTGTGCATGGTGGTTCTTGAAGCACTGACTCCAGCTCCAGTCCACTCTTTGTGAATCTCCCCCACATTTTTTATGGGTTTTGTTTCACAATCCTCTCCAGGAAACGGTTATCCCTATTGCTTGTACACTTTTTTTCTACTACATCTTTTCCTTCCCTTCACCTCTCTATTAATGTGCTTGGACACAGAGCTCTGTGAACAGCCAGCCTCTTTAGCAATGACCTTTTTGTGCCTTGCCCTCCTTGTGCAAGGTGTCAATGGTCATCTTTTGGACAACTGTCAAGTCAGCAGTCTTCCCTGTGATTGTATAGCCTACATAACTAGACTGAGAGACAATTTAAAAGCCTTTGCAGGTGTTTTGAGTGTGGCACCAGGTGTGTTCAATATCAAACCTTTTTAAAATATTCTAAATTTCTAAAATGCTGAATTTGGGGTTTTTGTTAGTTTTCAGTTATAATCATCAAAATTAAGAAATAAACATATATTAAGAAATAAACATTTGAAATATATCTTTCTGTCTGTAATTTATGAATAAATATATACACGTTTCACTTTTTGAATGCAATTACTGAAATAATTATTTTTTTTTATTCACATTTTATGACCAGCACCTGCAAGTGCTGTCTGCTCGTTGTCAGCATAAAATTGGGCTTGTCCCCAGTTTGGGTTGGACACCCTCATGGCTGCTTCATGTCACTGATCCCGTTTGTGGTGTCATGAACATAATTTCAAAATGTAGTTCTAGAGAGGAAGGTTGTTGAGAACCTTGGGGTCTCAGCCTTACTTTTTGCAGATGGTGTGCTTCTGTTGTCATTTCTAGGCCATGACCTTCCATGTTTATTAGAGGCCATGGATATCAACCAGAAGAAGGTGGATTGCTTGCTCTGGGATGGGGATGAGGTGCCTCAAGTGGAAGATTGTCAGTATCTTGCGGAGTTGCAGATAAGTAGTAGTAGGACAGAGCGGGAGAAGGTTAAACGGACTGGGGCCTCATCTGCAGTAATGCAGACCCTGCTTTGTTCTGTCATATTAAAGAAAGAGATGAGCCAATAAGTGAAGGTTTTGATTTACTGGTCTATGTTCTAACCCTCAACGATGACAATGACTTATGGATAAAACTGCTTTAACAATGTTTCCAGTATTGCCATGTATGATGGCATTTTGAAAGACATTTCTGTGTGTCTAAACCGAATGAAATGAAGGTAATTTTGTGGAACATCTAGTCCCATCATTTCTTTGAAGTTAGTGTGATGCTTTGGATGCACTTGCCTTCAGCATAGTGTGTGCATACTGAGATCTGTGAGGTGGAATTCAGTGTTATATTGTGACTTTTCCAGGTACATTAGTTTCCTTGAAGTAATTATCTTGTTTTATTTTCAATATTTATGAATAAACTGATTATTTCTGTGTCATTTTGTAATGGCATGTCTTCCGACACCATTAAAATGAAAGGCTGATATGTTATACTTTGACAGAGGTATAAGAAAATAGAAGATTGCAAATATAAGAGACTAAAACTACCTTTTATAGTATAATGGCTGAACACTGAGAGATAGGGTGAGGAGTTCCATCATCTAAGGAGAACTGGGAGAAAAGTTACTGCTCCTCTACATTGAAAGGAGTACATTCTCCTATCGTCACCAAGTGAAATGCAGTACTATGCCTCATGGCCATCGTCTTTTTTTTTTTTTTTTCCCTTAGGGTGTAGACTACAAAAAGCCCCCAGATTCTTTTTGATATACATGCCACATACCTACTGAGATACACACTTATATTCAGTACTGCTTGCATTCTGCAGGTAAAATATAAACAATGCCTTTTAGCAATTGTTGATCCCTCAAATCAAAGGGGCGTTGCCACATATAAGCCTCATGCAAGCGCTTCATGATGCAGCCAGTCGCCTTTTACTGCAGCAGATCAGGTTTGGCAGGAGCAGAAGAGCGAGCTGCTGAAAGCGCCTCAGGCTGCTTCTCGCAGATAAATGCTCAGGGTACAACCAGGACGTTTGTTCCTTCACTGATATCTGTGCTGCTAAAAACATAAAAACGGTCCATTTTAAGAGTATATGTTAGCTGCCGATTATATATCGTTTTTACTACTAACGCTCCACTTTCATACATTTTAAGATACAAGGTCTCAGTTTTTCATTGTAGTCTTTTGACCTTTGGGTGACCCGAATGAAAAAAAAAAATCTGAAAAATTATGTTTAAAAATTGTACATCAAATTTATCCCTTTTCAAAATTCCGTTTTTTCAGACCCTTTTAGCGTTGCAAAACGGTTAATAACGACAGAAAGGGTGAAAAAATTTTTTATGGGGTGAAAACCCAAAGGGCACAAAACCCCCCTTTCCCTCCCTCGGCCCCGTGTTTTTTGGTGCATATTACCATATATACTATATATTATATATTTTATAAATTATTTTATATTTTTATATATTATATATATATATATAATTTTATATAAAATATATAATATATATAAAATTTGGATATATACTATTTTATAAAATATTATATTAAAATAATATATATTTTAAATATATATATATAATTTTATATTATATATATATATATAAAATATATTTTTTATTTTATAATAAAAAAATTAAAGGGTTTTTTTGGCTTTTGGGAAAAATTACTCAACCGGGCCCCAAAAAGCAAAATCCTCCCTTTTGCCCCAGCTTTGCGATATAGACGAGACTATCCCTCATTACTCGCCCCTCCACCAACCTGGCTCTAAAGATAAGGCGGGAACGCCACCTGTCCTTTGTTTCTATCTCTGTTTTGTACCCACAAAGCTCCTGTTGCAAGGGGAGAAAATTCACACCTCCTGGAGATAATTTCACCTCTGTTTGCCAGCTGATATCTGCACTATGTTTTACTTTGTTTTTCCTCTGTTGTCTTGTTTTTGTTTGAATACATTTTCAATCAGTCAGCTGCTATTTTTGCTTGTAATATTGGACAATTAGTCTTAATCATTAGCTATTGGCCATTTTCAATAAAAGCTCTTCTACTTTAAGATTGTAAACAGTTTGATCTGGTAGATTTCTATTTCTTTTTGGCAAGCATGTCTTAAGTCTAGGAAAGTCTCCATTAAAAAAAAAAAAAAAAAAAAAAAAAGCTATTTGCCTCAACTTCCTCTAATTCCTTTTTAAAAACGCTTCTGTTATCCAGACAATATATGAAAGTTTTTCTTGAAACGGAAATTCCTGCGTGTTACAGCAAATACAAAACTCACTTTTGTCTAAAAAGTTCAAACTGTGATTAAACCTGAAGCCAGAACAAACTAAAGAAGTGCAGTTGTTCACTTCTCTGACTTGATTCTACCTCAAAATAACATTAGACTTTTGAGCTGTACGCAGTTTTCATATATCTGATTGTCAAAGACGAGAAAATTGTATAATGAAAGTTGACAAACGCACTCGGGTGGATTTAAACACAATAACCATAACTTTTTTTAGTTTGAAAGTGTTCCTCAGATTTAATACTCTTCTTCTTTTTGTATTTTTCATTTTTTTTATTTATAAAGTGCAGATTTGCTATGAATATCATGTCAAGACACTTTGAATGACAATTCATAATTTGTGTTAAAATGTGTACTATCCAATTTGGCCCAAATTTAGTCCAGTTAGAGAAACAGCTGAACACAAAAGCATTTGGCCTGGAGTACTCTCTATCCTAAAGAAAAACACAGAGTTAAGGAGAGCTCTATCAAAACTTTTATCAATGACTGTCCTGAAAAGGGACACGGCTAAACAATAAAATCTAAGATGGGGTAATTTTTCTGAACAAAAAACATAGTATGCAGATTTATGGACAATCATTCTGAGGAGCAACTGCTCTAACAGTAGCTTATCCAGGAATGATAAAGATGTAGATAAACAAAGAAACATTGGGCTGGTATTATAAATCAAAGATTACATGGACTTAATGACAGCGACAGATCTGTCAAAGACATTGTCTATAACAGAGACACAACTAAACACAAAAGCAATGAAAACAGTCATATTAAGTAAATTAGAATATTATTGAAAAGTTCATTTATTTAAATAACTCATCACTAAGTGATGAGTTATTTAAATAAATAAAGAGTGCATTTCAATGCTTTTATTTCTGTTTAATTATGATTTTTAACTAACAGCTTTCACTTCCAACATAAACATAAGAATATTGCACCAGACCAATAAAAATATTAATTCAGAAATGTTGGCTTAACTGAAATATGTTAAATTCCTGTTCTTATTTTAAGAAGGTGACTAGAATTAGACAAACATGCCTCAATGGAACACGTGTTCTAATTTATTGAAGACAATTGTATATTTTCTGTTTTGTTTGTTTTTTGTTTTGTTTGTTTTTTTCAGATTATGTCATCGGGCAAAATTACCCAGACTACAGTCACAAAGCTGAAAGATGGCTTTAAACTACTCCATGATACTTTACAGAGGTACGCTGCTGACAAAGCTTCATATATTTGGTTCAATATTTGACTGTACTGGTCATTTAAGTAACCTTTTTAAATTTTTTTAAAATTTGCTTATGTGATGAGATTAATAACTCTGATAACTGATAACAACTGCATGCAAACTATAACGGAGTCAAGTATGGATTAGGATCAAGCCCTGCATCTCAATGAATATCCTGACACTTCTCATCAGATTTTTAAAATATGTTAAATTATCTGCTCTATGAAAAATGAAAAAAGTTTTTTTTTGGGGGGGGGGCTACTATAATTTCTTTATAACTATTGTCTCTGTTCTCAGCTGTGTTGTTAATTTGCAATGCCTGTATTTACATGCTTAAAAAACAGAACTGCAATAATTTGCTGTGACAAGTTTTCTTGAAGCCAAAGGTTTATGTAGTGTAATGTTACATTTAAAGCTTACTTTTCATGAAAGAATTTGAGTTATTTAATAAGACATTAGTATTCTACTTGTAGGAATTTAATGGAACACTAGATTAGTGTTTTTTTTTCTAGGGGCAAATAACTGAATTACTGCAAGAGTAGTCCATGCTTGTCCTCAGTTTTCTTATGGTCAAAGGGTGAACAGAATAACAAGACTGTAAATGAATGCAATAAATGTATTTCATTGTGTTATTCTGCAGTGCGCACAGTTCTGAGATTCAGCTTTTGGGAGAGGCAAAGAGGTGTCGGGCTGAGCTAGAGCAGCTCCAGGTTGAGGTACAGCATCTGGAGGAGCAGGGAGGCCCCTCTGAGGAGCCTGATGGTGAGGTCAGCAAACTGAGGCGACAGCTCCTGCAGGCGTACAATGAACTGAAAGCTGCTGAGGAGAGAGAGCACACAGCACGACACGAACTGCAGTGGTGAGACGGATGCATACCTTTACACGCAGCAATTACATATCAAAAGTATGCATCACAAATGGAAACTTACAAACGCAAACCTGAAACAACTGAGAGGAACACAAGGGATAAAAGTGTGCAAGAAAAGACAGAAGTGAAATTGGAGTGCTGAAGGAGGAAGTTATGTTTTGTAGGAAAGCTTCCGTGCACATTAAGACACACACAAACTCACACAGCTGTAACTGGGGACCAAACACTGAGATGAGCTCCATGAGGCAGCATCTTTTTATTCACTTTAGGTAGAGGTGAAGGTGAGAGAGTATTGGACACGCACAAATATATCCTTAGAAATGCAACGTTTGTTAGAATTTTCTTTTACAGCATTTTTAATTCACTCAAGAAAAACAAAGAATCACAGTATTTTTTATGATTGTTTTTATTACCCATCTTGTAGGGGATTTCTAGTTCGCTGGTTCCAGTTGATTCTGGTACTAGTCTGACCTCTAAGCACTGCAGTGTTATCATTTCCTACTCCAAAATTCTTTTACTTCTACTCTCTAGAGCCCCTTTTCTCAGCTCAACCAATTTTCCTCCTTATTGCTGCAGTTTTCTCTTCTTCCTACCTCAGCTCACTGGGTTCCACTCATCCAAAGGGTCAAACACACCCACAGTTGTGGAAAAGAACCACTTGCTCTAGTATCTCTGTACACAAACTTCCCTTTGTCAAGTGTCAAAGAGAGGTTAGTGGAAAATTACAAGGCAACATGATAACATATCCGGGTCTTTCCAGAATATTTTGCCAAATATGTTTGCTTCTGAGCCTTAAACAGTGCAACATGTGCTTGCAATCTCACATTAGTGGTTGTATATAGGAAAACAGTCAATTGTTTGGTGTTGAAATGGAATTAGTAAGTGGAATGAAAATGTATAGCGTTTCAATGTCTTCTCACATTAGAAACACAAACTCCAATCTAATTTATTGGGAATTTATGTGATAAAACAACACAAAATGACACACATTGTGAAGTGGCGGAGAAAGCATACGTAGCTTGTCAAATAGTTTTTTTAATACTCGTATTTGTCTTTTTTCGCTTCATCCAGGACTGGGTCCCTTGGGCAGCAGACTCAGTAGAGACACCCAGACTTCCCTCTCCCCAGACTCTTCCTCCAGCCCCTCCGGGGGGAGCCCTAGGCGCTTCAGGGCCTCCTACCGGTGGGACTCGGTCGGTACTTTTATAGGTACCGACCGAATTCCGTTGGTACTACCAAATAACAATTCACGTAAAATCAAACAGTACCATGTTTCAGTACCTAAATGCATCATTGTGACACTGAGGGAGTGGAGGAGTGGGTGATTTTTCCATGCCGGACATGAACACAGCGTTGCATGCACAAGAGCGTAATGACGTCAGTAGCTGCTGTTAAAGTAAACAAAGCAAGCATGGCTGATGGAAAGTGCTTGAAAGTAGGCTCCACTTTTAAAAATGCAGTGCAGATGCTTGTTGCAATATTTGTGATGCAATGTGCAAGGCCAGCGGTGGGAATACTTCTAATCTGAGGAAGCACCTGCAGCGTTTCCCCTACCACTATTCAAGGGGGGCGCCCCGCCCAAAGAGGATCAGGGCATGTAGTAATGGTATGTTTTGACAGTTAATGTTTTGACAGTTAATGTCATTCATTTTAATAGATCATTTCGTGGAAGATTTCTGTCCCTGCCTTGTCCAACTCCAAGTCTCTACACTACTTTCTATGGCCAAACTTGACAAAAGCTGGATGAAAACACACACCTCATACTTTGTACCCACAACGCTGACACACTGAGTTACAGGCGCTTGCAAGCAGGTGAACACAAGCTCCTGCCAGCATAAAAACATGCCACTTAAACCATTAAAGCAGGCAAGGATATCTGCGGTTTTAAAAAGAAACAAATTTAGTTTTGATGGCAGCACTTCCTCTCCTGTGAGCAGCAGCAGGGCTAACTCTCCTACTCCTGGTACATATGGTGAAGGTAGAAGAACACAAAATAGCCCACGTGTTTCATGCCCTGCCCCTGACACACAGCAAAAGTCCAGTCACCACTAAATAAAAGTTTTTGACCTGGTTTGGCTGTCTGAGGTGAAATTTCCCCCTGGATCTATAAGACTGAGCTTGGTAATTAAATGCATGCATGATAGATGGAGGAAAGATAGAAAGAGCCATTTATATATTCTTCCGAGTGTGTGGAAGCTGGTACCTATCTCCAGCAGTCTATGGGCAAGACCCTGGAGAGGTCGCAGGGCAACACAGACACACAAGGACGAACAACCATGCACACACTCATTCACACCTAAGGCCAATGTAGAGAGACCAGTTAACCCAACAGTCATGTTTTTGGACTTTGGAAGAAAGCCGGAGTACAGAGGGAGAACCCACGCATGCACAAGGATAACATGCAGAAAGACCCCCAGCCGGGAGTCGAACCCAGGACCTTCTTTCTGCAAGGCAACAGTGCTACAAACTGCACCACTGTCCAGCCCTATATATAAAGTTTATACATTGAGATTAAACATGTTAAATTGAAAATTTGAAACTTTATTAATAAACAAATTAACATTTATTACCACACAAACGCACACAAAAGTACCGAAAACTTTTACCTTTGAGTACCAGTATCGCTTCCCAGGTACCGAGTATTTGTACCATATCAGTATATAAACCATGTCCTCATGAAGGCGTCTGACCCATCAATGAGAGCTTGTTTGCCATGGGAAACCCTACCAGGGGCATTTAAACCATGGACAACATAGCCTCTAGGATCATTCGAGCACTCAAACCCATCCACCATGTAAGGAGGGGTTTTTACTAATAAAAATTTGAAAACTGTGGTATGCATTTATTTAAAACTGTCATAAAGCTTTACCTTCTAAAGCTTGTTACAAGAATGTATTGTTGATTGTTTTGTCAGATATACATTTCAGAAAGCATGCTGTACAGGACCAATAAATGAATGCAAACTTTGACTGGACCATTTTAAAACATGAACATGCTTTCATGTATTGTAGCTCTGACTTTATGTCTAGACTCATCCTGCTGGAAGCACAAGCTTTTCTGTAGTCTCAAATCACAGCCTATATTAGGTTTTCTTCCAGGATTATCCTGTATTTATCTCCATCTGTCTTTCAGTCAACTATGATCAGCTTCCCTGCCCCTGCTGAAGAAAATATTAACACAGCATGATGCTGCCACCACCATGTTTTATGGTGGGTTATAGTATGTTCTCAAGGGATTTTCAATGATAATTTTAGTACATAGTATTATCAACTCTAATGACTCAGTTTATTAACCAAGTGACTGCCAAAGACAATCATATGTGCTGGATTTTATTAAATAATTTTAAGGTAAAGAGGGTTGACTACAAATGCACACCTCACTTTTTAGGTGTTTACCATTTATCCCATTTCTATCCCTCTGCCCTCTTTTGTGTTGACCTGTCACACAAAATCCAAATGAAATGTCGAAATTTGGGGTTCTAACATGAATAAATTCAAGAAATACAAATACTTTTGAAAGTCGCTGTAAGACTAATCACATTGATCACTCATTTAACAGCTAGCCAGTAATGCATTATTACTAAGTTTGTTTAGCTAAAAGTGTGGAGAGAAAGCAAAATTAAAACATAATCAGGAGAAGACAAAGTTTGGCAAATAAACCATAGTTATTAAATTATCATTCTTGCTTTAGAATCCCCTTGTTGCATCTACATCATTAAACCATTCCTTGCATAACTGTTTATTGTATGGCAAAGATGTGATCGCTAAGAGACGGTGGATTTTTAGTGCAGACTCTGGTATGGAAAGTCATTGGCCCAGCAATAATTTAAATATTAAATAAAAAACACTTACAGGGCATTCTCTGCAGATGAGGTAATATCTACATGTTATGTACTTATTTTTTTAACAGTGAACTTTATTTTTTTTAACCAATGAACTCTCTCGTGTTCTCACTATCTCTGTTTCTCTTGTTTCCTGCTCCAGCTCTTCTATTTCCTTCTTCCCAACTTGGTTGATTTTCCTCTTTCGCTTCTTTTCCACACAGCTAGTGTCAGTCTGAATATGACAAGCAGATGCTTACAATGAAAATACCCTTTTTAAGGAAAATCATTACTTTTTTTAATCTTTACCCATTCAGACCCACAGGAATTCACCCCTTTCCGCCCCTCCTTCAGTCCCACATTGCAGCATTCCTGCAGTTTTCTCTGTATCAGTTAATATACAATATTTCAGCTTGTCAGGAAGATTAATATCATTTTCCTTGTGAAATGTGCAGCTGTACAGTATGTGCTGTTGTAAGGTTTTTCATAATGACAAAGCTGACTTGAAATTATTTCATACAAACTTTAATCGACTGCTCACAAAGCATCTGCCTCGGGGAGATGAAAAATTCATTGAAAGTATGTTCTCATAGGCACATTCAGACTGTTTCCAAGATTTATGTGCTTTTCTAAGATCTAGTTTGTTCTGTGTATACTCTGGTGCATTTGTATGCTACCTGTGTCTTTACAAGTAAAGCAAAAAGGAATTTTCTTGTTTTCTATTCTATTCGTCTGAGTAGAAGCTTAATTTACAAGAAAATGCATGTGTAAGTCAAATTCCAAAAAAAAAAATGTGTCTGCAAGTTTTTTCTAGAGCATTCCTCTTTCTGTCGAATCAGGAACTGAAACATGCCTTTTCTCTCTCTTGATAACTCCCCAACCACCAACACCCACCCTCCCCCCATCGCCTTATCTTACTCATCCTCACCACCATGCAGTCTCTGGGAAGAGAAGCAGTATCTGGAGAGAGAAATTCAAACACAACCTGCTGTAAGTCCATCATTGCACCATCCAAACTTAGTTTCTGAAGCACGGATTATGACGGTAATGGTGGTTTTAACAGAGGATAAATATAAGTTTTGCTTTAATACTCCAACTGAGACCAATCCCTGCATCTCTCAACGGCTTTTTTTTTATTTCGTGTTGCTTTAAATGAAACTTTATGAATCCATTTTTACAAAAATTCTTTTAAATAAAACGTATTAATATCAAAGCCAGACATTCAAGTTTGCAAAAGTTTAGACAACATCCTGCATTTTTTCACTCCATGTAAAGATGTAAAAACAATGTTTAATTGCATTAGCATAATTAACTAAAAAGTGTAGAAAAATCCAAGGTTTAATTTTTATTATTTTGTCATTCCTAACAGTACCATTCCTGTCAATAAAATAGATGTAACTGAAGCACTCCTTTCTCACTCATACTTTACTTTTTAAGTTGAGAAACTTTTTTTGTAACTCCATGACTTCCTGTTTCCTTGATGTACAAATGGGCCCATTTTTTAAGCCACTTTAGTAAGTTATGTAATTGTTGATTTTATGCCAGTAACTGCAGCTAAGAACCGTATTTCGGGGTCATCAAGTCTCTATAACGACTGTTAGACACTATCTCTATGCCAGCAAATCGTAAGGTATGCCCCAAAGAAGCATTTTCTGTTCTACCATCACAAATAAAAACATATGGAGATGGCTCAACACTAGTTTTACTAATTGTAACTGGAACGATTAAGCGTTTCAGCAACAAACAGTCCAGATGAGTCTGGCATTAAGCAAAGGATGAATATGTGGAGAAGGACCTTATGCCTACTGTCAACTATGGTAAATGTTTTTTAATACTGTGGGAAGGTTTATTTTCCACATCCCATCAGAATCTTTTTAGATTCAGTAAATACCAGAACATTTATATTTCAAATTGCGTGTATCTTTCCCAGAAAACTGAAAATTACTTTCAGCAGAATATTAATCCAAAGTATATGATGAAATTAATTCAAATTCACTATAAAAAAGCCTTCTTCCATGGTCATCTCAGTCCCAAAACCTGTGACATGAGCTGAAGGGATGAGAGCACAATTCAGAATCAGAACTATCCTTCCGTCTGCATGCCCCAACCTTGTGAGAGGTTACAGGAGAAGTTCTCCCCTTTTAGCAAAAAGAGGTTGCACAAAGCATAAACAGCAGGGGTACTAATTGTTTGTTGGTTGACATTGGATTTCTTTCCCCACCTAATAAATGTCATAAATTTGATTTTTCTCAGTTTTTAAGTGTGAAATTATGCTGCCTCAATAACAGATTTATTAATCTCAAAGCTTTTAACACATCTTTACCAGAGGTGCTTTATTGCCTAATTATTATGGAGGTTGCAGTAAATATATATTATATAGCATTATTTTTATGTTTAAGTGAAAAAGCTTAATTGGCCCATTTTGCTGCCCTTCACAATCTGGTGAAAGCTAGGCTCTGTTTAAAGCATTCTCTTGCCATGGGGCATGTTAAATCTTTATAATTTTGTCTTCAGGGTCACAATATTGTGATACTTTGTCAAATATAGCAAAGCTACACTGCATTAGTTTTGAGACTTCAGCAACAATATAAACATCAGTTTAACTGAATAACATGACTAGAATTGAATGAATGGACCAAAAGCCCTTATGTAACTCAAAATATTGCATTTAAACATACTTTGCGGCTTTGACTTTTGAAGAGCAGAGTTTGAGCTTTGAATAACTTGAACTGGCAGCCGGCCCTAATATCTTTTGGAGATGTACTGCCAACCCTTTTTACTGATTATACAATATCACATCATTCCAAATGTATTTTTCCTGCTGGTTGCAATTCCACTCATGGCTAATTTTTTTTTTATAGTATTGGAGCCAAAAAGTCCATGAGACATATTTTCTTTCTTGGAAATAAATTTGATCACATATTCACTTTATTCCTATAACCCATGGTGCCCTGCGTTAATTATGTGCACAACCTCCAGACCAGCATTCTTACATGTAAACAAACTGTTTCTCATGGAGCAAATATGGATAAAAGTATTTGTCAACCTTTACACCTTAAATTGGATGATATATCTGGCTGGCCCTTCATCTTTCTAAGACTGGGAGGATGACCTGAAGAAAAGGCACTGATTCTGTATATTGGCATATTTATCTGCTGTGCCAACTCCCTTTCTATGGAAAGAGATGCTATTAACAGTCTGAAAAGCTTGCAGGTGTAATCAGTACTTGCACAGTAATAAGGTTGATTGCAATAATTAATTCATGTTGGGCAGCACCTCATATACCTTGAAGCAGACATTTTCCAAGTATTTGTTTTTTTTGATTGGTTCTGATTTATTATGGGTAATAAAGTATTTATAAGACCATACATCCAGACATACACTGCTCTACATATGACAAATTACAATTTAGCTGTGCAAGCTGGGTTCCTTAAATGCATTCCTGTTTTTCTTGACATATCTGTATTGAATGCATTCCATAATGACAATTTAGACTAATTCCTTCAGTTACAACCAACAATAATATAAGTGGTCTCTAACCTTAAACCCAAACTTTATGAAGATAAGCAGTAACAACTTGCCTATGAACTCTGAGGTCTGGTCGATCCTCCTCATTGATCTTGATGCATGATCTTATGTTTATTTTGTTGGTGTGTCCTCCAGGAGGTGGAAAGCAACACAGACATGTTGAAGGACAAACACGATGTTTTGAAGAAAGAGGTGGCCCAGAGACAACTGGATGTCGGGTAATAAATTTGTCATTAGGTTAGAAGTCGACTTGGCTGGCTTCATGATTAATTTTTATTCCACCTCAAGATGTTCCTAGTATGAATTATCTCTGCAGCCTGGGTTTTCTTTTGAGGGTTTTTTAGGGTTTTTTTCTTTGCCTGTTTATCTTGTCAAGATGCAGCATTTCTATCTTAAAGTCAGAAAAATGTATGTTAATTTGATATTTTACAGAGTGCTTTGCAGACATGTTTATACATTTTACAAGTTTGTGTCATGTTGCAATCACAAACTTCCATGTAGTTTTTGGGAATTATTTTCAAAGTAGTGCTAACTTGATGATACGAAATGGTATAGAATGTTTTCCCTATACCTCTTTGCAACATAGTTTAACGCAAGTAAGACTGCATGGACAAACTCTGGGAACAGGTTTTTCTTTTGTTCTGCTAGAAGATGAATCTTCACCCCAGTCCCAAATCATGTGCAGCCTCTAACAGATTTGTTTCAGGATTGCTCTGTATTTATCTCCATCCGTATTCCCATCAACTCTGACTAGCTTCCCTTCTACTTCTGAGGAAAAGAAATCCCACAGCACAATAACACCACTGCTATGTCTTGTTCATCTACCTATTCATCCCGACTTCTTGGTTTGTTTTTCTCTTTTGCCTCTTTTCCGCACAGTTATCAGTCCGAGTATGTGGTTCCATAGTTGATGGGCAGTTAGTTTTTTGCCACAGTGTATGTGCAAAGCTTTAGTGAAACAAATGGGTAAAATTGACAGCACATAACCAGGTTAGATATGTCCACATTGTATTTTTATATTGTAATTTTTTTGTGTCCTGTCAGGGTTCCTCTTGAATAATTATTCTAGATGTTAAATACCAGTAAAGGAAAATAGTTCTGATGAGAAATCCATATTTTTATATCTATATTTGCTTATTTTGCATGCACAGAACACTGATGGAGGATGTGGAAACACTTGAAACGGTGCTATTAAAACAACAAAAAGAGTTGGAAGAAAAGAAGGAGATCATCAAAATCAAAGAGGTTTGTGTGTGTGGATGAGTGAGTGAACTTAAAAATAACATGCATATCTGTTTTCTTACATCTTTGGTTGCATTTCTCTACATTGCTGTTTCAAGGCTGAGAAAGCCCAGCTTGCCCGCATACCAAGCCAGATAGTAAAGGACACTGAAAGAAAACGCTCTATACGGGAGTAAGTGCATTTAACTCTTTTGCAGTTTTTACATGGCAAGTTACCAGACACAGAAATGAGACGGTATGCTGAACTACTGTACATTTCCTTTCCCCTTATGATAAGCTTTTCCTCTAGTCACTTGTATCCAGTTACAATTTTGCAGATAAGGATTTTCTTTGATTTAATTGTTTTACACGCTGTCAAACTTCCTTTGACATACAGAAACATTCCCCAAATGAAAACTCTTTCATGTTATCAGTAGGTTGTTGAATTAGCTATAGTGTTGAATGCATCTGCAGGTGTTCTTTATTAATAACATTGAATTAATGTTATTGGTATGGTTGGTAAGCTTCTTTAAAGATTTTTGCTGCTAATCCATACAGTTTTAAAATATCTATTATGCTTCACTAAACCATCTGAAATGTTTTATTCACAGAGGAGCAGCTGATTGATCCTACCCAAGTAATATCTAAAAGTGATTCCAAATTCAGATAAAATAAGCAGCTGACAACACAGGGATGTAGGGCAGGGGTAGACCAATTTTATTCTCTCGATTGTCGAGGGGAAAGGAAGATTGCTGGCAAAGAAAATGGACAAGTTTGGAGCACACAGAACAGCAAAATCACTAGAGCAGTGTGTGTGGTGCATATGAAGACATAGCTTCAACAAGATATTCTAAACTTGCAATTCTCTCTTTATAGTAGTTAAAGTAGCAAAAATAAATGTGAACAGACTGCCTTTCAAAGATTGAGGCTTTTTGAAGAAGAGGTCATTTGAACAGTGCCGTCAAACAGAACTGAACACAATAAGTACTCCATTCATGTCCTGCTTGAAACAAAGCATAAATAGATGGTAAGCATCTCATGCCCAATGTTTAGTATGATAGAGGATCTGTGGTGCTGTGGACCTGTTTTCATTCCGACGACCATGTTATTAGTGTATGACATCATGAACGCTTTTAAAATGCCAATAATTTAAAATAAAAATCTGGTTGTAAGTAATGTAAGTAAACTCAAAATGGGTCATCATCGGGTCATCAGGACAATGATAGAAAAAAATTGCCAGATCTACACAGAAATGGTTCACCAAAAACAAAATAAATCAGCTTGCATGGCCATCTCAGTCCAAATCTAGTTTCACAAATTTGTATTTTATCTTGACCTGAGAAGAGTTTATCTGTATGCCAATTAAAAAAAAAAGTTGAACATGTTAATAATATAAAATCTAGTATTTTCCAGATCTTATTTAAAATTAACAAAGTCTATGTCAAAAATTCTCTCCCTAACCACTTTATTAGGAACATCTCGGTAGTATTGCTTTGGAATACTTTTTCCTTGAATCCCTCCTGGCATAGATTCAACAAGGTGTCGTAAATTCCTCATATTTTGGTCTATCTTGACATGATAGCATCACACAGTTGCTTATAGATTTATTATCTGTACATAATGAGAATCTCCTGCTCCACTGCATCCCAGAGGTGCTTTATTGGATTGGGATCTGGTGATGTTTTACCAATCTGTTATTCTGCAACTTTGTAGCCTCAATTACCTGTTCTTCGCTGACAGGAGTGGCACCTAGTATGTGTCTTCTGTTGCGGTAGCCCTTCATAATAGTATCTGCTTCTTGAGCTGCTCTCAGCTCATTGCAACTCAGCTGATGGACTCTTGCTCCTTTTGCTGGATATTTTCTCTTTTTTGGACCAATGTCTGTGAATCCCAGGAATGTTTGTGAAAATCCCAGTCGATCAGCAGTTCCTGAAATACTTAGACCAGCTGGTCTGGCACAAACCCCCATGTCATGTTCAAAGTCACTTAAATTAACCTTTTTCCCAGTTCTGATGTGTTGCTGCAATGTGGTTGTCTAATTTCCAATTTTATTTAATAAGCAATTGATCATGTGAAAAAAACTAATTGCCAATGTAATTTTTTCAGGTTTTTAAACAGCAGCTACAAATATTTTTAAAGCCATGTTAATCTTTTCATTATTATGAACTCTCTAAACCACTGAGAACTTAAACAAAAGAAACAAGAAAAGTAATTTTGACACAACAAAGAGTCTATAGATTGCGTATTAGTTACCGGTATGTTAGAAACAAGCCTAATCTGCATGTTTGTATCTCTCTCCAATACATAACAACCAGTCTGATTCTTTTCCGGTGTCTAACTAGATCATTTCCTTTTTCTTTGCTTGATTTCCACTGACGGTGTTCCAGGGTTGCTGATTAGTAGGTTTGCTGCATCAAATATCTTCTTTTTTTTTTTTGCTTCTCAGACTGTTTCACGTAAATATTGTGTGTTTGTCATCTAGGTGTTGGCATAATCTAAAGCAAAAACTGAATCATGCAAAATGTCACCAGGCAGAAACTATATTTCAACCATGTGTCTCAGGCATTAATTATTTATTTTCCTATTCTAAATTTATATTTGGCTTTCAAGTAAGGCTGGGGAGTTGTCATTGTGATTATTATAAGCTATGACATGAAATTTGCAATTCAGAGGCTGAAGGATTCATGTGGTTTCTTTGCACATGCTGTAAACTGTTACAATATTCACTATTAAAATCATATAATTTGGTGAAGATTGTTATACATTCTTTTTCTGATCTCCTTAAATAAACACCAGAGTTGCAATGAAGAAGATGGAATATCTAAGTATGGAGCTTTCAGAAACTGAACATGAGATGAAAAGTTTGAATGAGGGTAATCAGTCCCTGGAGGTGATGAAAGAGGAGGCGATGCAAGAGTTGGAGCGGCTGAGGGCCCAAATAGAGGCACGCCAGAAGGAAAACAGACGGCTACTGAAGGAGCAGGAGATCTGCAGGGAGGAGTCGGCTGAAATTATGGGCAGCAGGTTGAATCTTTTTATTTTAGGTTGAAAAAAAATAATGTTGAGGGTACTGGAATGCATTGCTTTATTTTCCAACGGTAGTTTTAATGTTGCAAGATATTATTGTGCATATCATTGTTTCTTGTCTAGAGGTATTTTAGAAATGAAGCTGAAGAACCTAATGACTGACAGAAAACAGCTATATTACAGCCGATCTGTGCAGCTCAGAAAGAAAAATGGGTAGGTATACTGAGTCCATCTCATTCTTCACATGTAAAGAAGCTTTATAACTCTTGGTTTCCTTCTGTGTATTTTGCCTTTGCAAAGTTACACAGCTCTAAGTCAACATGAAAGGGAGTCATTGTCTCCCACAGATCACACTAAAAGCTTTTGGTAGACCTGACTTTTGCGCAATAATATACTGTAGTTTACTGTAAGAAAGGTGAAAAAAATGTATTACTCTATTGAACCTTGCAAAAGTATTCCATCCCCCTATAACTTTGACATGTCACATTACACACATTACAGCCATAGACTTGTATGTATTTAATGTGATGGACCAACAAAAAGTTGAGTATAATTGTGCATAAAACTCTTAAATTTTTTTTTTTTTTTTTTTTTACAAATAAAAATCTGAAGTGTCATGCATATGTATCCATGGCCCTTTAAACTGTCCATCAATCCGTTAGATGTACCTACTTATCTTTGCATCCAAAAACAGTGTATAGCACCACTGCAAACCCACCAAGATATGGTTGTCCACCTAAACTGACAGTCTAGACAACGAGAGCAATAATTAAAGAGGCCCATGAACATAATGTGGGAGAATTTATTGATAGGATAATTGTTAGTTATGCACAAATAAGGCCTTTTATCAAAGAGTAGTAAGGAAAACTTGATACTTTATTGTAAAAAAAAAAAGGCCCTAAAAAATATAGGGAACAGTGTCTGGAAGAAATTGCTCTAATCTGATAAGAACAGCATTTAACTTTCTCCACTGCAAAATTTTCATTATTTGATGCTCTCCACCCAACCTGCCTGAGCTTAAGCAATTTTGGACAGAAGATGCAAAAAGAAATCTGTGTATAGATATAAAAAGCTAATATCAACAAACTCCAAAATACTTAATAATAGCGGTTACTACAGCCAAAGGTGCTACTACAAAGTGCTGACAGAGTGTCTGAACACAAATTTGTGCTACATTTTTATTAAAATAATAGACATTTAGTATTTTCCTTCCACTTCACATTTATACCCCTAAATGTCTTATACTTGTAATCCAGGCGCAATACAACAAAGTTTGTGTTGTAATATGATATGATGTGAAAAAGTTCAAGGGGAATGAATACTTTAGTAATGTGCTGCACCATGGAATAGATTTTTAACCGGACAAAGCAAACTAGCTTTCAACAATTGGCAGCTAAAACTGAGTTTCAGTTCTTTAACCAAATCTAATGTCAGAGGGAGAATGGCATGTTTGTTTGTTTTTTTAAGTATTGTTATTTATTTACCTTTACTGCATGTCTTGTGATGTTTCTATCTGGCAGGAGTCCATGAACAATATCAACTAGTGACTTTGTCAATACAGAATTCTTGTGAAAAGATGTAGAAAGCAGAGCCTCTTGATGGATGTTATAAATATTTGAACGGTTCTGTTGTTTTTCCTCAGGCAGGTGGAAGACCTCAGAAGGCTGGAGCATGCAGTAGCCATGGCCACTGAGCAGCTAGTGTGCACACAATCTGCCTACAAGGAGATACAAGCGCGAGTGGTTTGTGAAATGTTTTTGGCATAATTAAAACATCTGCATATTTGTATCCCTGTATTTGTTTTCCACAAATTTAGTCTTTATGGAAGAGTAGGAAGAAGAAAGCTAGTCATGTACAAGACACAGCAAACATGTAGAAGAAAGATACTTTGGTCAGTTAAAACCATGGCACACATTACCCTGAACACAGTATACTCACTATGAAACACGGGATGCCATGGGAATGGATTTTTTTCAGCAGGGATTACAAAGTTGATCAAAGCTGATAGGAAGATGTGTGGATACATTTTAATCTTGGAAGAAAATATTTTGTAGCAGCAAAAAACCTCAGAGGCAGGCTGAGTTTCACTTTCTCTTATGCCCACAAACCTAAGCATACACCCAAAGCAGCAATGAAATGTTCGGCAATCTGTACAAGCCCAAGAGCCGTTGTTGCCTTCGGTCTAACTGAACAAAAATTGTTTAGAGCCAGAAAAGCTACAGGACTCTTCGAAACAAAATAGCTTGTTTTTATAATACCTACTGTAGGAAATTTGTTTAGATTTAAATCAAAGAACAACAACTGCATTTTTCTTTCTGGATTTAATTTATTTTCTTCAATGGGATGTTCGTTTTTTTTATAGAAAAATTATGTACTGTAAAAATGACAAAAAAAACACATTTTGCCTCCTACTGACAAAAAATATTACTGTATTTAAAAGTATATTTCTTACACTGTTGATATCATTCTTTAAGTAAATGATACGCATATACTGCATGAAAACGACTAGGAAAAAACTGCTAAAATTAGCATTTTTTTAAATTATTATCACATTTTAAAACATTTCTCTTTGCATTTTTAACCAGTGTTTAAGAGCCATAGTAGAGGGTCTAATGAGCCACGTGGCTCCACAGCCTCATTTTGCAGATCCCTGCACCAAAGCATTTTCATTTGTTGTTCAAAGTCCAACTAAGAATCTGTCATGCATGTTGAACCTCTAACCTCTAAATAAATTGCAACAAAAAAAAAAAGCAAACCTTGTGGTTTGCTGAAACCAGCCATTTTACCGTTTTTGGACACAGCTAAGTACAATTTTCCCAGCTTTAGAAGAATTTTAATATTTAGAGTCAAGTACATCATGGCTCAAATTATTAGCACGTCAGTTGTGTATTTCACCATAGGGCTTTCAAAATCCTCCATCTTCCCATTATTTTACGTTTCTGCACATATGTTTATAGAGAGCGCAGGAAGAAAGGAGGAGTACCCGTCTCAATTGGAAATGCATCAGCACATCTCACACGCACAAACTAAAAGCAAAGGAAATCAAAATGATGCAATGGGGAATTCACAGTTCTGCAAAACAGAAAACAAATCTGCTGTACAGAATTATTCACTCAGTTTTCCCATCACCAACTTTCACGTGAACTGTTTCTCATAATAAATTAGTCTGTTTGCTGTTCAGAGGAATCTTTGGGTTTACCACAGAAATGCATCTCATTCTAATCTAACCTTAATTAATGGGTTTAATATTTTCCAAGGACTGTGTTTTAGCATTACACATCATCTTTATTAAGCTCTTTCTGTGCCTGAAACAAAATCTTGGTGTTGGATTGTCCTGTTTAAAAAAAATAAAAATAAAATACATGTATGTCAGCTGAGCTCCAAGACCAGCTTTAAGCAGATGAAAGATATTGTATCCAGATGAAAATTTAAACAGGCTTTTGATTTCCACTGCACTCTGTTCTAAATATTCAGCTTGATGCTTTTCCCGAACGAGAGGCCAGTGCTCAGCAAAGGATGGAGCTTGAGAAGGAGATAGACGCTCTCAAAGCCAGCTTTGAAAAGCAGGTGGGAATGTGTTCTTATAACAGCAACAGCCTAAAGCAGTTTCAGCTGAATGCAGGGTTCCTACAGTGAGCATGAATGTGGAATTTCATTTCAGAGTTCTACTGGTTAAGTATAGAAAAAGAAGAGTATGTGAAAATATTTTATATTTCCAGAGTTTACTCCTCATCATCTTGTGATGTTTCTTCATTCCGTTCTTTCTTTCTCCTGTCCATCCTTTCTCCCTAAAATTATATCTTATTTCTTTCCTTTCTCATGTCCTTTTTTCTTCCTTTTTTGTTCTTCCTCCCATTCCCCCTTGTGTTCTTTCTTGTGTCCTTCCTTCCCATCTTCTCCTTTCTGTCTTTGTGTTTCTCCTTTCTTTACTTTTAATGATTCAGCTGAGAAGAAATTTATTTTGTTCCTTCCTTGATCGGTTTATGTGCTTTTTTTACCACATCTTGCTGTTGTTAATCCTGCAATTTTACCCAAATATTCATGAGATCTTTGATTGGATACATGTGTTTCCAACCAGGTTTCTATGGCTGAAGACGAAACCCAGAAGAAGCAGTACGGGATGATTCAAGAGCTGTTAATGGAGTCAAATCGCCTCAGAGAAGAACTTCACAACCTCAGATGTCTAAGACAGATCAAAGCAGAGGAGAAAGGCAAGAAGCACTGGGAATGGCTCAAGGCCCAGGTACCAGCTCACAAAGACAAATTTAAATAGATTGGACAACCTTGTTGCTTGTTTTTATTAATCTATTGAAAATGTCAGAATGGCTACTCTTTTGAATTATATTGAAGAATTAGCAGCTGGAAGGAGAAGTGAGGTTTAGCATCTCAAAAAACATAAATAAACCCACACAGGAGTGACGAAGCTGGAGATTAAACTTCTTAAATTTACCCACAGCAACAGAGGGAGCGCATCCAGCAGGAGCTTAGAGAGAAAGAGTTGATCATCATAGACCAGAACAAGCTCAACGTGGTGCTTCAGCACAGGTGTTGTTTTCATTTCTATATTAAGTGTGTGTGTCTGGATAAGGTTGACGTTGCAGAGAGCGTGTCCTGCTAATTGGTCATACTTCGATGTGCCTGTGCCTAGAACGCCCTGCAGCACAACAACAGGCCTCTCAGATGCATTCATTAAGGTCACGGCATCCCGACTACATTCTGATGCTGTTGTACTCGACATGGAATAAATCTTCCCAAAAGCAAAAACACAGCAGGAGGATAATTAAAAATTTGTTTATCCTCTCATGGTTCTCTCATTTAGCAATCACTGTTCACACCTCGCATCGTACATGAATTTGACATTGAAACTGAGTGTCACCCTGCATAAAGCTTCATTTGTGTAAAAACAATTTTATGATCCACTGATCATTTGTAATGTATTTGAAATCAATATTACTTTCATGGTATTTTGCCTTATTGCCAAACATTTCTAATACTCAAAAACGGGGTCCTTCAAAATCTTTAGTTTTCCTTAATCAACGGTCCCAACTCTCATTTTTACAAGATACAGAAAATATTTTAATTTTAAAACATTATTATAAAACAGAACATTTACACCGTGAGGGGCTCGGAGTAGAGCCGCTGCTCCTCCACATCGAGAGGAGTGGCTCGGGCATCTATACCGGATGCCTCCTGGACACCTTCCTCGGGAGGTGTTCCAGGCACGTCCCACCGGGAGGAGGCCCAGGGTACGGCCCAGGACACGCTGGAGGGACTATGTCTCTCGGCTGGCCTGGGAACGCCTTGGCCTCCCCCCGGAGGAGCTGGAGGAGGTGTCTGGGGAGAGGGACGTCTGGGTGTCTCTGCTCAATCTGCTGCCCCCGCGACCCGGTCCCGGATAAGCGGAAGACGACGAGTACGAGTACATTTGCACCTACCGCTGTTGAAAATGGTGAGGCACTTCCATATATGGATGATATATATCTGAGTGGGTTTGGGACGGCAGGAGGGCAATTGTTGTGGAAAACAGAAAACAGATTGTTTTCTTGACAAAAAGAGTTTTCTGATAGGAATATGTTTAAGCGATGGGTGTTTGCCTATCGGTAACACATAAAGTGGGAAAAAAATAGTATTCACATTCCTCAAAAATCGTCTATCTATGAAAAGTGCATGGGATATGTAAAAATAAAGAGAATATACTTCCCCTCACTTACCAAAAACAATCTATCCTTTGATGATATTGGCTTCAACAGACGCCCCTGCCTGCTCATATATGATAAGTTGCTACAGCAACACTTTTTAGTTTTTTCTCAGTGTCTGAGCCAAATGAGTGTCAAATTATATATCTCATGTAACGGACTCTTTTAGGGTCAGACAACATCGAATTCTAGGAATATTGACAGTGAACAGACTTAAAGAGTTTGAGTGATGTGACAGTTATCTCAGGAAGTTTTAAGAGCTACGTTATTATGATGGAGTTAAAACTCTCTCAAATAAAATAAACTGATAATGTGTGGAAATCTGAGACTTTCAACTGCTTCCATTCTCTGTGCCACTGTTTAAAAAAAAATGCACGGTTCGCTTATGCAGGGGAGATTGAAAATTGAGCATTGAGGCCCGCGTACATCGGGATGCCTTTTAAATAAAAACTAGTAGAATTATAGTATTTTTTATTATTATAATTTTTCCCACTGTGGTAATTTACACACAGATTGGGATTACCAGAGGTTGCTTTTCAAATCCTGCTGCTGTCAGCCAACATTTCCCATGGATTCCTCCTGCTCACTTCACAAATCACCATACATATATTTGCCTGAACTTGCATTTGAGCTGAGGCTTTGGTATCACCTTCTGGCTTCTTAGGTGGGCGTTCTATAATGCTCTGATGCCTGAATTTGGTTTTCTGTGTGCAATGTCTAGGCTTCTGGGCAATTTTGGGCTGCATTCTCAGATGTCTTGTGTGCTTTACATTAACTTTTTTTAGTTATGCTTTTTTACATATTTCTGTACTTTAAACATAGGAATGAAATACAACTGCCGTGACCTATAAGCCTAAACTCAACTATAAAAGAAAAGCCGTAGAAACGATGATATATCTATGCTTTAAAAATTGTTTTTAATGACACCACTGGCTAATTAATGCACATGATCTTGCAGAACAGATGTATCATGGAACAAAAGTTGTTATTCATAGGAACCGAGGCAATGTGTTAAACTTCTTTTTTCTCTTTTTTTTGCTTCTCAGAATATCACAGTATTCAAACCTGTGTGCTAAGTTTATGGAAGAGAAGAATAGGTATGTGAGGCTGAAGCAGATTGCCTCGCAGACAATCTCAGAATTAACGGAGCAACTTAACATCCTTGAAAACGAGATGGAAATCCAATGCTCTATTGCTGACAGCAAGGACAGGTGTGTTCTTGTGTTTGAACTCTGCTTACAGTTATATTACCACTGTATAAAACACCATAATAAATTTGATCAAGAAAAATTTGTCCTCGATTCAACTTACAAAAGTATTCATACATAGTAAACGTTTTCACATTTAGTTTTCTTACAACACGAAACTTCTAGGTTTCATTGAGACTTGATGTGAAATACTAACACAAAGTAGTGGATAATTGCACAGTGGAAAGAAAAAGGTAGCTGTTTTTGAGTTATTTTTTGTTTGTTTTTCTGTAAACACAAATCTGAGAAGCATATTTGTTTTCAGGCCCTCAATCCTTCTTACTGAAATTATAGGTGTAATTTTTTTTTACCAGTTTTACAAATCTATAGATAATTTTTATCTCTTCTTTGCACAAAAGCTTAAAGTCAGTCTTCCCACAAATTCCAAATTGAATTCAGATCTGATCAAAACAATTCCAGTATAGCTCTAGTTGTATGTTTAGGGTTGTTCTTCTTCTGGAAGGTGAAGCCTCAAGACTTTTGTAACAAACTGTTCTTCTTGCAATACTTGGCTCCGTCCATCTCATCAACTCTGATCAGCTTCCCTGTCCCTGCTGAAGACAAGCATCCCCATAGCATGATGCCGCCGGTACCATGTTTTACTATAGAAATGGTGTGTTTAGAGATATGCACAGTGTTTTTTTGTGCACACATAGTAAATTTTGCACATAGGGAAAAATGCCTATAGTCTTATCTGATGAGAGCACCGTCTTCTACATATTTGTTGTGTTCCCCTCAGTGCTTGTGGCAAACTGCTAACAGAGAAGTTCTTATAGCTTTCTTTTCACAGTAGCTTTTTTCTCACCAGTCATCAAAAAAGGCAATGTTTGTGAATTACCCAACAAATTCTGCATTCAGATGATATAATTAACCCTGATCTGTCTTCTCTGCTTCTTAGTCTTCTTGATGCTGTTTGTTCTCTTACAAACCACTTAGGCTTTCACAGAAAAGCTGGATTTATTATACACAATTAGGTGACTCTTAAGGCAGTGGGTTACATTTGATTGTATTCAGTCATATTAGATTAAAAAGGGGCTGATTACTAATGTAGGCCACACTTTTAGGATTTTTATCACATAAATGTTTTGCTTTTACCTTCCACTTCACATTTTTGCACTACTTTGTGTTTGTCTATCACACAGAATCTGAATAAAATGCATCAAAAATTAGTTGTGACTTGACAAAGGTTGAAAAACTTCAACAGGTATGCACTGTATAATACGTCTCTGTATGTTTATTTCAGATTACTAACACAGGCTCATATGAAGGTCTCCAATAGCTCCAAAATGAGGGAGAGACTGCGTAATGAGATCTCTAAGGTCTGCATGCATGCACTGAAAATATGGGAAACACAGACAATATCCAACAAAAGTTATTGAGATTCACACAAACAAGAACAGAACCAAATTTCTGGGGATTTTCTAAAGATATATCAAAGCAGTTTTAGTAAGTGTGAACAAACTTCCTAGCGGAGGTACTTACATTTATTTTATTTTTTATTTTTTTGGACAGCTTTAGGAATCTGGAAGCTTCAGTATTTATTTGTGCCTTTTTACGAGGCCTTCAAACAGTTTATCACACACAGGGCAGTTTGTAAGAGTTTATGGACTTCTTTGCAGACTGCTCAACTATCTCAACCCCTATGGTTTTAAAGTACATTTCTACATCATGCTGAAACTGCTTCAACAATTTGTTGTTGTGTATTGTTTATGAAGTATATTCCTAATAAAATCTAAATTACTGGAAAGGATTGGTTTCTCCCCAGACTTGATCTGCCGTGCTCTTTGCTTCGCATATGCATACGTTTAAGGGTTAAAAATTTAATTCCCATTTTTAATATGTTCCAGTTAACCTGGAAACGGCTGCAGATCAGTCAACAGTATAAGGACAATAAGCTGGAACTAATGAATCTTACCCAAATAATCAAGTTTCAAGAGGGGATCTTTCTGGGAGTAAAGAGAAGCCATGAGGATGCCACACAGAGACGCAATTTCCTGTAAGTTTATAACTTTATTTTATTTTCCAGATCTACTGTGTGTGCAGGTAGAAGATGTACCCTTCATAGACTATAATATTTTATAATCTTGTTGTTTCTTTGGTAAACAGGGGATTACAACTTCTGGAACAAGACAAGGTTTTGTTAAACTATTATGAGCAGATGAAGAACCTAGAGGCAGCCATCACTAACAACAATATAGCAATGGAGACCATGGAGAAGGACATTAGAGAATTGCAGATAGAGATTAATGAGGAGAAGAGGCAAATCGACCTGAGAAGGAGAGAGGAATCCCTGAAGAGGAAACTGGAGGAGGAGATCGTCATGCGGCAGATCGAGGTAGAAAAAATGTGTTTGCATAACAGTGTATAACACTAGCATGACATTTAATCCAATCAAATCAATAAAAAAGGTCTTCAGGATAAGAAAACTTACTAGGATAGTGAAGACGAAACTGTGTCTCGGAATTTGGTCGGGTTTAGGTGTTTAGGCCTCCATCCTCTAGTTTTTTGTAATAAATGAGCATTTTAAACAGCTTGGTAGAATTAATCTGTTCTGTCCATATAAAGCCTATAATTGGGGAGGAATGTGCCAGCAGGATACTGGCATGAAGATGACCATTAGTGTTTCTGGATGCTGTTCAACTTTATATTCAAAAACCCTATCAGGGTACAGTCAGACCTGTCATTTAATGCTTCCTGGGGTGTGAACAGGATGATTACCTGCAGTGTGGAAGGGGAACTTCTGATGAATGAAGTCGCTGTAGATGTGTTCATCACTCGCCCTTTTAGGCGATTCATTTATAAGCTGTATACCGTTTTTGTTAAACCTTGTTTTTAGAGATAAAAAACTGATGGATAACCCAAAGAAAACAATAAAATCAGAGACTGAATCCAAAACAAAGGTTTTTGGATTTGTTTTTTTGTTGTACAGCAAACACAAGGATTAGTAGTAGTCAAGACATATTCATAAGATTGATACATTTTGATCACCCCTACTTAAACGGATACTAATTTAAATACTGTAACATCATACTGCACGTTATTAACTTATTTTATCAACTGCATAGTGGCATGGTTGGTAGCACTGTTGCTGCAAGAAGGGTTTGGGTTCACATTCCAACCTGAGGCCCTTTTGCAGGGGTTTTGCATGTTCTACCAGTGGGTTATCTCTGGGTATTCCGGCTTCCTCCCACATTCCAAAAACACGACTGTTAGATTAGTGTGTGTGTGTGTGTGTGTGTGTGTGTGTGTGCGTGTGCTCCTGTTTTTGCGGCTGAGCACAACCCTAACCCCTAACCATCAAAATAAGGACCATTTGTTGTAAAGTGAGGATATTTTCATGGTCCTCACTCGCTATTTTGCTAGGGGTTAGGTTTAGGGCCAAGTTGTGAATTGAGGTAAGAGGTTAGGTTTGTACTGGTAATAGTTAGGTTCAGGGCAGGGCCAGGGTTGAGGATGAATGGCAATCAATGGAAGTCAATAAGAGTCAATGCAAGGTCCTCATAACATTAAGTAAGGCAAGTGAGTGTGTGTGGGGGGGGTTGTTGTTTGTGTATTTGTATGGCTGTGTACCCCACCTCTTGCCCAATGACTACTGGAAATAGGCACCAGCCCTTTGCGACCCTGTAAGGCCAAGAGAGTATAGTCAGATTTGCGGGAAAAACAATTTCTCAGTTTCCGGTTCACAAAACTTATATTGCTAATGGTTTGTTAACGTGCCTGTCAAGTTTGGTTGCTTTGTATTCTTTTTGCATCATGTTGTGGTCATCCTGATTTAACTGTATAAGTACCCTCTGCATTTATTTACCTTTGTGTGCCTCCTTTACCACTATCATTGTGAGTAGTGGCAATATAAGATTAGTCCTCATCAGCCTGTTATTCACAGTTCCAGTTGCTTTAACCTTTCAATCGTTGTTCTGATTGTAGATATGGACAACTGTAGGTAAGTAGCTATTTTTTGCTGTTATTTCCTGACTCAAAGACCAATGCACATCTGCGCTAAAGGAATGATATGTTCTCCCGTGTCTCTTAATAGAGTGACTAATAGAAATAGACGTCTGTGTGACGATCATACAGGAAACAAGTCCAGTTTTTTTTTTTTTGACTCTGCAAAAAAGGACATTTTTAAAACTTTCAACACAACTGCCAGTAAAAGTGGGGAGTCTTGTGTGTAGTCTAGATAAGACTTCCTGCAACGAACACTAAATTAAAAACAGTGTAAGAGAAAGAGAATAAGATTATCTCGGAGAGCTGCAGGTCCTTCATCTATGGCATCTTGCTGAATCACATTTGCGGAGATGTAAAGTGTGGCAAAATAATTCATCCCATTACCTGACTCAATCAAAGATAAATTAGTGCAGTACATATTTGTACAGAAAGTATCTGAGATTAACTGTCAGAATAAAAAAAGACACATTTGTGTTGTCCTCATAAGAAACCTGTCATTTTCACTATATGATGAAAAGGGTTATTGATTTCTGTTCCAGACAGAGTGGTGCTTACAGGCCTCGATCTTTCCCTTAGTGCAATATTGATGTATTCAATAATCCTTTTGTTTAAAGCACTATTCTTTGGTATATTTGATAATCATAAGGTTTTCAATATGAAAGTGCAGCAACAGTTAAAATTTGGGTTAACTGACAAAGAGTTGAAACATTATAAAATCCTGTCAGGTAACGTTCACTGAAAAAACTGGAAACTTCCTACATTATTTGACATCCTGTCCTTTCCTACAGCAAATTGTTTTCATCTTTCTTTTCCTGCATCACAGTTACATGCTTACAGAAGACTGTAAAAATGTAACTGTGTCACAAACATCGCTTGTCTTTTAGAATTTACATTTTTTGCCCTTGCTATAATTCACATACTGTAAATGCATGCAGATATAGACGTTCTTAATTATAAATGTAGTGACTTATTCAATGGTAGGCAATCTGTATAAGTGCAGAAAAAGGCAATATTATTGCAAATCTGTCCTTCTGAGGGGTTTTGTAAATTGGGTAAACACACGCAAAATTTGGCTTGTATGGATTTTGCACATGAAGAACATGAACAGTCGTTTGTAAAATCACTTATTCAGAGGACTTCACTTCGATTTTAGCTTGTTAAATATGTTCAAATCAGCAAATAATATTAACTAATCATCCTTAACTGATAAAGCATGTGCTTGTTTGAGTAGCTTTAGTTTGTTTTCAGTCTTTGGCTGCTGATGTTTTGATTGACTGTTGCTGGGCTGACAGCTGTCAATTAATTTTGTAGTTTTGAAAATCAATCAAAAATTGCACTTGGTAACAAAGCTCAAAACAGAGGTGGATGTGAAGCACACGATTAAGATTCAAGCCAAGAGGAATAAACCCAAACTATCACAGAATAGGCCAAAAGGGTTTTCCAGGGGTAGGCCAAAAACGATAAAGATGAATAAATACAAAATTTTAAATCTAATTTTCCCGTAAAAGGGGACGGGGCCCACACAGTGATCTGAGATGACCACACACCCACACACACTTAGATACACAACAAGCAGTCTTGCCAGTGTTTCCATCAAGGGATTGGGTGTGCTGCTGCATTGGATCAGAGTCACTGGGTGGGACAAAATTTCCCATGAAGTCTTTTGCTCTTTAGATGAATGCAGAGCGGGAACTGACTTCACCATGTTTTGAAAGAGAACCCTTTTCTTTTCTCCATCTGTTTCGTGTTCTGCTGTTCATTATTTGCTACAACTGGCTCGATTGGTGTCATCTATTTTTGTTATATATTTTTTGCCCTAGTATTTTTGCTGCTTTATCCTTACGTTTGCACAAAGTTCCTTCTTCTCTTTTGAGACTTGTATTCAAGTTGAAATATTTTCATCTGTGCAAACTTTTTTCTTTTCACTGCCCGACCTTGTTCATTTAATAGGGTCCCCAGTCAGTTTTCTTTTTCTTTTTCTTTTCAAAAATCGGGCCCCCTCAAATTTTTTAAAGACACGGGTTAAATTTAGCCCCACTGTTTTGGGTTTTCCCAATTTTAAAAAAAAGTTCTAGGGTTTTTAAATTTGGGGAAATTTTGAAATTTGGGTTGCCCAAAAAGTGGGAAAAATATTTTTTAAACCAAGGGCTTTCATATACAGCCTCCTGTCCTCTAATATGTCTAAATAAAATCCAGGGCAGGAGGTTGCCTTTAGACATAAACTAATTTTATAAATTGCATCCATCTGTGTGTAATTTATTTTTAATATTAATCTGTTCTGTGAAGGCCTTAGGGGTTTGTTGGAAAACATTAGTGAACAAGCAGCGTCATGAAGACCAAGGAACACAGCAGATATGTCAGGAATAGAGCAGTAGAGGTATTTAGGGTTGCAATGTCCAAAAGGTTAAACATATCACTGTTCAATTCATGATACAAACATAAAAAGAGTATGGCAAAACTGCAAACCGCCTAAACTGACAGACTGGGTCAGGAGAGCATTTATCAGACAAGCAGCTAAGAGGTCTATACTAACTCTGCTGGAGCTGCAAAAAATCCATTTCCCTCAGGTAGGGAAAAAATTTTTGGCTTTAAATTTAAAAAAGAAATCATTGTTGGGGAAAAAGCCATAAGAAAGTCCCCCCTTGGGAGTGGGCCCAACTTCTGTTTGGGGATCAACAAAAACCCCTGCCCCCAGGGAAATAGGGGGAAGGGAAAGGTTTAAAGGTCAAAAAGAGACCAAAAATGAAAAATTCCTGGGCCCACAGTAAAAAAACTATGTATGGCAGAAAGCACCTTCACTACAATAAAACATTGGGTTTGCAACATAATGCGGTGTGGGGGTTTTTCTTCAGCTTGGGCAGAACAGCAGAGTTTATGTGGAGATGCATGGAGCTAAATAAATGGCAATCCTGGAAAAAAAAAGCCTGTTACAGACTGCAGAAGACTTGAGACCGGGGCAGATGTTAACCTTCCAGCAGGACAGTAACGCAAAACATGTGGTCGGAGCTCAAAGCATAGTAATGTCTTAGACTGGCCCAGTCAAAGTCACACTTAAACACCACTTTGTTTTAGTCTAACACAAACAATCTCAATAAAATACATTAAAATATTTGCCTATAACATTACAAAATGTAAAATAGTTCAAGGGTTCATGGGGTGTAAATACTTTTCTAGGACTGTATGACTGACTCATCAGAGGTTTATCCCTCACCTGTTTGTCCACCCATTTTCAATTAACCCTTTGCTCCAGGGCCCCCAGTTTTATTTAATATTTTTCTTCTCTGCTTTTGTGTAAAACCCCCCAAATCCCTTTTTTCAATCAAAACCCCCTTATGCAGCCGTCTGGTTCCCCTGGGTACAAAAAGTGAATCATGAATTTCTCTTCTTTTTGCAGGAGGCTTGCCAACCCTATTCAGTCTCTATATGAATTCAATCTCCATGCAACTGCACTGCCATCGATTTATCATATATATTGTCTATTTGTATTCATCTGTGACCAGTTTATCTGTTCATTGCAGATGGACCCCCCTCCCTTTGATGGGAAATTTTGACAAAGATAAAATAGGCCATCTGTTATACTATTGAAGTTCAATACACTCTGAGGAATTTTAATTGCTGCAAAATAAACAGGTTGTTGTCTGACTCTTTTTAAATTTTCTGCCCCGTTTTTGAGGGTTCGGTTCGCTTGAAAAACCAACAGGTGGGATGCTTGAAAAAATTTTTAGCATTTATGGCCCGCTAAATGGGTTTGGGAATTAAAGTAACTACCCCATAGTTACTCTGCTTCTGCTTCAGTGTTGCACGAGTATCACACATATACACACACACACACACAGTCATTAATAGAGTCAGATTTATTTGAAGGTGGGATTCCTTTACAGGGCCTTTCCCCCTTTTCCCGCCCGGTTGGGTGAGTCTATTTTTTTTTGTTCCCCCCTCTTTAAAAATTTTGTCCAGCCTGTCTGGAAGTTACCACCACGGGGGAAACCCTCGGTGAATTATGTCTTTACAGCATGTGTGGGGACTTTTCTGTGATGGGTTAAGGGAAACTTAAAAAAAGCAAGTGCAGAGAAACAGAATAGCTAACCAAAATATTTTATATAAAACTCTATACTGAACCAAATAAGGCCATCGGGCAGCACACCTCTTTAACTCCAACCTCTTTTCAGGCTGATGGCTAAACAGCAAAAAATATATTTTAGAGTTTTAAGATGTAGGGACAATGTGTACCCATCAGAAGCACCTCTTTTATAAAGTAAACCTTTTAGATTTCTTTGCAAAAGTATTCCTACCGCTTGAATGTTATCATATTTTGCGACCTCTACAAGAGCAAACTGCAGTGTATTCTCTTGGGATTTCATGTTGGACACAGACAACAGAGGAGTTAATAATTAAGAAGGAAAATGTTGCATGCGTTTTGTTTTTTTTTTAAAGAAAAAGAATGGCATGCATTTTTCAAGGTTTTCCCCCGAATTTAAAATTCCCCCCTTTTGCGGTTTAAATTTTAAATGTAATTATTGGAGATATCCCCCCTTAAAAAAGGTTTTTACATTTTGCATACTGAAATTTCACGCTTTCCCATTTTTTAAAACCCCAAATGCAGGTTTGAATTGAGAGTGGGCTTTGTGAATTTTTTTTGTGTATTGCCAAAGACATTCATATAGACTAAGGTCTGTATGAAAGCCTTTTTGAACACATGAATATGCTTTGATTTAAACTATACGGCTTTGGCTGTATGCTCAGTCAATGTCTTGCTAGAATTATTTCTTTCTTGATCATGTACTTTGTTGCACTGGTCTATAAAATCTCATTACAATACCTTGAAGTTTGTGGTTATTACATGAAAAAATTTGAAAAAATGGAGGGCATGTTAACATTGGCATGTGCAAGGCACTTTAATTCCCCAGTAGTAGCTGAGTAATGTAGTTTTCCCCCCCATCTTGCTCAATAGCTATAACTACCAATGGGAAGACTTACGGCAGTCTGTTGGTTTCCTGAAGAACACATTTTATTTCTTGATTTGAATCAGATATTTTAATTTGGACTAGACTAAGTGTTTTGAAATGATTTTAAATTTTTTTGTGTTCTGTTTAGCTTGGCCTGGATCATACTCTTGATGAACTGATTTGGATTTGATTAATAAAACATTTAACTAACAGTAACATTGCCAAAGATAACTTTTCGGGGCCCCTAGAAATGTTCTATTTCAAATTTCCATATTTATTCAGCCCAGATTTTTGTGGCACGGTGATCTGTAATACCTTTTTTTTTCCTCTTGTAAATGTCCAGAAACTGGCATTTAAACCAGACCATGGTTATTCGCTCTGTACCTCAAAAACCAAAATAATAATGGCAATTCTACGGAAACACAAGTTGCCATGTGCCAAATTAAAGCTAGATATCTATATTTTTTTATTATTTTTAGAAACGTGAGATGTTTTTACTTTTGGGTAATTGAATAAAGAAAAAGAAAGTTGTCCTTATCCAGACTTTTAAAAGTGATCAAATCAAAGACAAACAAAAGGGAAATTAATTAAAACTATATTCATGCTGTTCCAGGTTGTGTTTGGGCTGGGTCATCTGACCGCTTCATCACAGGTTTAATTCACGCTGCTATGCACGCTCTCGCTCACACCTACTCACACTGACACCTCAGCAGGGAATGCCACATTCATTTAATATGTGATCCTTTGGACTGTGGGAGGGAAGAAGGAGCCCCCGCAGAAAACGAATGCAAGTACAAGAAGAACGTGCAAACTTTCCACAAAGAGGCCCCGTCTGAACAGGAGCTTAAAACACTTTAGAAGTGAGACTGAGTTTGTTAGTTTAGTAATGCTAATCAGATCAGACTAACAACAACACAAGAAGAATACAATGCAAGATTTCTGCATTGGTTAACTCTTTTTAAATTGTTTTTGGTTTCACACATTCCTTTTCTTACCATGAGATGCTCAGCTGCTTACATTGATGTCTTCAATTGAGAATTACTTTTCCCTAAGTGTTGTAGCACTCTTTTTTTTAATAGAATGTATTTTACTTTCAGGAAGTCCAAATAAATTTGTTAAAATCATTTGGCATTTTCATAAATGCTGCAGCAAGAGCTCTGAGAATTAAAAGGAGAGATTATATTTTCAATTTTAGCTTCTCTTCGTCTCCCAAGAAGAGAATTTGAAATTCCCCTTGTATGTAAAGCCCTCAATAATCAAGCTCCATCATATATCGGGGATCTAAATGTTCCATATGTTTCTAACAGAGCACTGCGCTCACAGACTTCAGGTTTACTGATGGTTCCCAGAGTTTCTAAAAGTGGAATGGGAGGCAGATCTTTTAGTTATCAGGCTCCTCTTTTAAGGAACCAACTCCCAGTTTTAGTCTGTGAGGCAGACACCCGGTCTACTTGTAAGACTAGGCTTAAAAGTTTCCCATTTGTTAGAGTTAGAGTGGTTTAGGTTATTCTGAGCTAGATGATGCTGTAGACTTGGGCTACTGGAGGACACTGACCACTTTTTCTCACTTTGTTACTTTCTCCTACTACTTTCCAGTTATGCATTATCTGCAGTTATTTCTCCCATTAAACTTATGTGCTCTCTTTGTTTTTATCTTTCTCCTCAGAGAAGTTACATATAGCCCAGCGTTTATGCTTAGTGGTGACACCCTTCTGAAGGGGGTCATCCGCTGAGCTATTGCTGCCAATAGCTCATCTTCTCTCCATATACAAGATGCAGTTGACCGTCTCTCTCGTAGACAAAGCAATTGAAGCAGATATTGATGTGGCTAACAATATGCACTCTGTTTTTCATCCCATAGATGTTAATATGGCTTAGTGCTCATCGGTTTAGCTTGGTTTCTTTCCTAGATCAAGCCACCACAAGAGCTACTGCTGTAATTAAGTCTTTATTTTTTTTAAACATACAAAGTATCTCTGGACCAGCACTTCTGTGTCTTTTATTTTCTTTTTTGTGTATGCTCTGTCTTCTCAAACCCACAGTTAGTCGAGCCGATGGCTGCTCAAATTGAGCCAGGCTCGGGTGGAGGTTTCTTGCTGTAAAAGGGTAGTCTTCCTTTCTCCTGTCATGCAAGCTCAGTGTGAGGGATTGCTGCAAAGCTAACAATACTATGCAGCCCACTGTCCACTGTTGCTACCAGCTAATTCAGGAGAAGTGATTGCTGGAAAGTTGCTAGGTGCAATTTTCTAGATTTCCTTAGATGGGAAGCTTTTTACCAGTTGGTATGAAATTGCACTTTGTTTTCACCAGGATCAAATTGGAATGTGTATAATTGACTTTGAATCTGTCTATATCAGTGGTCCCCATCCCCTGGGCCGCGGCCCGGTACTGGTCCAGTAATTAAACACAGAATTTTCACTACAGTGACAGAAACTGTCCCAGTTTGGGAACTTCAAGTTTCCTGGTTGGGCATAGCTAAAGGGAGCTCTCAAACACTCCAGTTAAAAGAAGCAGAGTTGTTGCAGGATAACTTGCTCCTCACCTTACAAGAGCCAGAACAGTGTGACTGATAACAACACATCCTGATCCCCCAATTCTCAGCAATGAGCAGGGGGCAGCTACTCAACATACCGGGGCCCCAACTTCTCAGTGACTGACCAAGTTTTCTGATGTATTTACACATGGGCAGGGTACAACTAGAAAAATAAGGTTTAGTTTTATGTGGTGCTGGTGTGCCCCCTTTTTCTAATGCTGCCCTAGACAACTGCCCATATGACCTATATCAAATACCGAACTGCCTCCTAATTTGCTTCTGGTCATTGCACTTTAACTGTATCTTTGTTTGGATTAAAAAGTAAGAGTTTATCTTGTTTTATAGCTTTAGATCTGCTGAATACTAAGCAAGGATCCCGATCTAGTTTAAACTTTAACTAACTTATTATTATTGAAAATCAAAGTTATTATAATAACTTTAGGATTCATTGTCTATGAACATGATGTTTGGGAAGTTGTGAATCGTAAGACCACAGAATTTAATTCTACTGTGGTTTGAGCACTGACCAAGCTAACTGCTGACATTAATTACTTCAGAGAGACATTGCATCTATTTATTGTTGGCAGTCTCACTGTATATGTTCATATTTATTAGAATTTATACTGTATTTGGTACATATGTGACCTTTCTGCTTTATTAATCTGTCCCTTTGTCTTTTACAAATATTTATTATAAGGCTCTTAATTACTTGAGCTTGGGATGTTGTTAATAAATAAGGTAATTATTCATGTTTATGATGGCACATGCAGTGTACTGTCCATTGTGTGGCTTTTTAAGCCATAATGTTAACAACCCACTGAGGTGAAATTATGCAAATTAAATGCAAATTAGAATGCTGCACAGAAGCTGTCACATCCACAATGTTTTACAACACTCACAAGTCGAAAACCCAGCTATGATTTGTAACTGTCTTATGAAGAATACAAAGATACAGACAGGCAGGCAGAACAACAACACTGACACAGAGGTTAATTTTAAAAAAGACAGACGTCAGTAAGATTGGTAATAAAGGCTACAAGTGAAGGAACTGTAGAGAAAAGATTGATGCAAGAGCAAAGATAAGAGAAAGAGGTTGATGGAGACACTTCATATACCATCAATCATAAAGTGATTAAGTGACAAAAGGTGGTTTTGGGTGAAGATGAAACATGCATCAATCAGATCTAACTGCATGCTTGTCTTATTCTGGCTGTTGAACTGAGGAAGTTGAGCATCATTAAAACCATAGGGGCAGGGTAAAAAGGTTTCTAATGTATTCCTCAGTTTTCGCACGCCGTTGAGGACAAAGTAATATAGGAGTTTTGAAAAAAGTTACTAAAGTTCAAAATCCTTGTAGCAGGTTTTATTTTTATTCATGTTAATGCATTGGGACATTGCACATTGTATTTAAAACATAAAAACCATAAACGTGCCTGATTTACAGAAAGTGAGGGAAAATTAATATTAGGCTATTAAAATAGCAGTGTCTGGCTCACACATTTACTGTGTAAAATGAAGAAATGCTTGCAGATTTAATTTCAACTTAACCACCCTTTCTGGAAACTGCTTTACCCTTGTGTTACATGGTGTCAACCAACTTTTGGCACCTGGGAACAGATATTCCAGTCCAGGATGATTACACTACATTGCACAGTCTCTCTGTATTTTCTGGTGTTACTTCAGAAACCGCATTCCTGATGTTACCCACAAAACTTGTGCCTGTGATCAAAGTTCAGAACCAGACTGGCCCCTGCATAGCACTGAGCAAGATGCTACTAGCTTGCTGGTGTTTTTGGGGTCTTTGTCTGGTTGAAACATCATGGGTAAAGGCATTTGCCTCTTCAACATAAGGCAGCTTTTCCTCTTTAAGTGTTTTTGATGTATTCAGACTGATCTGTGAACCTTCCTCTGTGATAAATAGGCCAGATACCATAGTAGAAGAAGCATCCCCATATCATGATGCCTAGGTCACCATGCTTCACAGTGTACTGTGGCTTTGCAGTCTGACATTTTCTTTTGATAATAAATCTAGATTCTTCAAAAAAGTATGAGATTTATGAAACATTTATTTTTATATTTGTGAAAACATAAAAATGAATAAATTTAAAAGTTTTTTTTGCATTAGGAATCAGAATAAAACTACAAAATATATCGTTAGACCTTGACTGGATTATTCTACACTAATCAGAGATTCTTCAAAGCACAGTCTATGATTTATGAAACATTTACTCCATTTAAAAAAAATGTTAAAATCTCATCTATTCATGAACTTAATATCATGTACAGTCTTGTGTCGAGACAGAGATGTAGACTTGTAGCCCTAAAATTCACTATTCCATTTATGCACAATTTGTGAATAAGTAGCCAGTTTTTAACTGGAACTATGTCCAATTGGTGGCATAACATTCTTTTAACAGCATTTTTTAGAGCAGTCTGGATTTGTGACAGGCCTTTTCTGCAAATAAACAATTCCATTGAAACCTCTGCTTATACAGCCACGTGTGTCGTTTATTTGTGGGGAAGATGGTGCCTCAGCATGTGCTCAGTGGTTCCAGGAGGTGATGGTAATGCTGAACTGAATGCTGGGTACAGGGAAGAGTAAATGTAAAAGAGTCATTATTTATTTACCTTGTTGTTCAGAGCAAATCTCTGCAGGCTCGACTCCATCTATCTACGGTCAAACAGCAAAGGCTAGGAACAGTCTAAACTGGTAGCAGGAGGTATTAAATGTGCCAACATGTTCCTACTCTCTGACTGCCCAAAATGTAGGACTTTTTTTACCAGTGGTTAAAGTTTTTATTTAAAGTTCCCATTTCTGTAAGAATGTTTTATTGTAGAACTTTTCATGTGACTACTGACTTATCAACTCAAACAACTAAAACTGGGAGTTTTTAACATTCTACATGCAAGAGAGACAGCAACTGTAAAACAAACGAATGCCATTTTTTTCTGTAATGCCTGACTGAGCTTTGTGCGCCAACTCTGCAGGGATGTCCCCGAAAGGGTTTTATCTCCCTCTGAAATGGGGGAAAGTATGCAAAATATTCAGTTATTTGAATAATAACTATGTATTCTACAACCTGCATTTGCATGTTTGTTGGAAATCTGTTTTGCCTGATTTGTTGCATAATTTTGACTTCACAATGATAAAGCCAGACATTCACACTAACAAGCTTTATTTTTTCTATTCGCAGTGTGAACTGCAGATATACCCCTTTTATTCTTTTATGTTTTTCATCTTCTCTACTCTTTTCTTCTGAACGTTACACTTGATACCACATTTTAACTATTTTTTTTTACTTCATCTCCCTCTGTCTGCCTGTTCTTTGAGTATGTCATTGTCAGCCTCCTCTGTTCCACAGCTTTTTGTTTTTGTGCTCTTTAGCATGAACAGCAACTCGGTTAATCACCTAACCTACACAAAAGTCTGTATTGCTAAACAGAAAGGCAGCCTGTTCCTCTTTTCTCGTCTCTTTACCGTCTTATTGATCTTTTCTTCAAACTTTTGCCTTCTTTTCAGTCTTCCTCCGTAGTATTTCTCTCTGATCGTTTCTCATTTTTTATATTACTTATATTTACAATATCCATAATTCGCGTCGGCAAGATTTTATTCATGCCTAAATTCCTGGCAGCTGCAGCAGCTAAATATGAACTTCTTGTGTGGAAAATAAGAAATGAACTTCAGAGCGAATCAGATGTTTAAAAAAAATATATTTGCTCAGTTTCCTGTTTTAAGCTGACAGGAGGGGAACCTGGTGTGGTCTTCTGCTGCTGTAGCCTATCTGCTTCAAGGGGTCCTCATGCTGTCAATTCAGAGAGGCACATTCTCCTAAGAGCTTTGAAATCAACAAATCATTTTCATCCACACAACTGACATGTTGAAAGAGAATAGTATGTAAAAGAAAAATGTGTGATAATTCCTTGAAACTATAAGGTCTAGATGACACTGAGCTGCAGTCAGTATTTGATTTAACAAGTAATTAAACAACTATATCTAATAAAGTGGCCAGAGTGTATGTTTTATTTTGTGCAAATCAAAGCAAACTATTGGTTGTGAAATTAAACATCCAAGGTAAAATCAGACAAAATAAGATCTGTAGCAACACAAGACAATCAAGTCCGGACCTGAATAACATCATTATCAGATCCAATACTAATACTGAATTAAATCAGTCTTCAGAAACCATTGAACTAGAGTACAATGCACTTTGACAAACTTTTGAAAATTTATTTTAGAAAAGCTATACAAGTTCTTCCTTGTATCACTCAACAGAAATACTGCAAGATGAGGTGTTTGGTGTAATTAATTTGTTAGATAATTTTCCGATGTAAATACTGCTGTAACATCCTTTTCACACCCAAATTTCCTGTAGTTCATTTAAACAGTTAGCCTTTCAGTCATGTCAGCACTTTTTAAATTCTCCATCTCCCTTTCTTACTCTGACTGACTGCAGCAGTTTTGCGATGCGTCATCTGAGGTCCTGAATCTAAAACGTCCACCCTGCCCCTCTCCTGTCTCTCACTCCAGCTCTTTGGAGTCAACTTCCTGGAGCTTTTTTACTTATACTTGATTCCCACTTTCATTTCTGCTGTCTTAAGGGATGTCAGGAAGTAAAAAAAAATTAATCCCTTTGAGGGATCTCATGGCTTTATAAACTTTGGTCTCTCTTATCGCTCTTTCCCAGAGACTTGTCACTGGGAGGAAGCAACCATCCTCGCACTACATTCAGCTAGGAAAGGTGTTGAGTTCTGTTATCTTTTTAATCCCAGGGCAATAAGTATCTTGAATTTCTGCAGGGAAGATGATTCAACAGAGGGAGTTACTAGACCTTTTACTGCCTTTAAAAAGATATAAACACACAAATGTCAACATGTTGTATCGTTTTTCCATTAACTCCAATTTTCTGCATCCCTCAGTTGTCAGAAGTCAGAGACAAGACGCTACAAAGTGTGAATGGCACCCTTGAATACAGGGAGTTAAAGGGCGAGGACCCGCCAGCTTCAGAACTCGTCAAGAAAATGGAGCAGGTACATGCTTTTCATTTCTAATTTTACCTCATGTACTTTAAAAGCGAAGTTGCAAATATGCAGCTAATTTCTCCCTATGTTTTTGTGCACTTGAAGCTGGAGGTGAAATTGGCGAAGCGTGAGAGTCAGCTGCTGGAAAAAGAACTCCTGGTGGAGCAGGTGACCCGGCTATCAAAGCCACTGGGGGAGCAGGCGGAAAGCTGCAAGCTCGACAGTCTCTCTGTGGCAAAGAAGGTAGCTTGAAAGGTCCTCTGGAAGAAGTTATTAGCTCTTATAAACACAGATTTTAATGGAACACATTTGTTCTGTTTTAGCATTTTAAATTTATACTGTAGTAGCTGAAGCACCAAGCTTAACATTAAGCTGTCGTCATCTGAGCCAACATGAGCGGACCGACTGTACTACTGCTCTGTTTTTTTGTGTTTTTAAAAAAAAAAATTTGTAACAACTTCCAGGATGTAATGGTGCATACACCTAAAGATAATGTGAGAAAGAAGGTGAATTCTAAACTTTTTTGACTGATGTACCCAAAAAGTTATGCATTACAACGACTTGCAAAAGTATTCAGTGTTTGTTCATGTTACAATTACAAATTTAAATTAATTTTATTGGGGTTTTATATAATAGACAACACACATTAGTGCAAAATTGTGGAATGGAAGAAAAAAGGGTACATGTTTTAATTTTGTACATGTTTTGAGTTGTGGGCCCGTGTTTAAATTTAAATTCAGAGGAACTGATTCACTTCATAAGTAAGCTACTCAGGACCAACTGTCCAACTGTGTGTAATTTAAACTCGGGATATATGTTTGTCAGAGAACACTATCGAACAGTTCAGTTTCTTTATATAGGTCCAATTCATAAAAACATGTTATTTTAAAGCACTTTAGAAAACAAAAGTCAATTCAGTCCATCCAAAGTGCTTAAAAAAAGTGCTTAAAAAAAGTGCTTAAAAAAAGTGCTTAAAATGGGAAGAATTTAGTATAACTGCCAACCTACCAAGACATGGCCTCCCACCTAAACTGACAGGCTGGGCTAAGAGATGATCAATAGCAGCCAAAATGCCAATGCTAACTCTGAAAGAGCTGAAGAGCACCCCAGCTCAGATGGGGAAATCTGTGGACAGGGCAACTCTTAGTGGTGCACTCCACAAGTCTGTGTGGCTAGAGGAAAAAAAACACTGAAATCGTGTTTGACACAATTATTGTAGGAGACACAGCAAATGTGTGCAACAATGATCTGATTATATGAGGCCAAAACTAAATGCTGAAAAGCTAACGCTGCGCATTACCTTGTACAAACCATCTCCTTTGTGAAACACAGTGGTGGCAGCATCAGGCTTTGACATTGTTTTACTTCAGCAGAGACAAGAAAGCTGGTCTCTGCACCTGTGGTCCAAACCCCACAGAAAGTCTGCCATTTTGGTTTGCCAGCCAACGCTGCTTGAAGCTTTAATTTCAAATTTGTATTTGTAAATATCTTTGAAAACTATGTATACTTTTCCTTCTACATTACAGTTATCCTCTACTTTCTGTCTGTTTATGGCATTAAATCAATGTGAAACGTCAAGCAGAATTAATACGTTTGTAGGGTAAATGCCACCCTTTTACAAGAAGACCAGAATAAAGCAAATAGGTTTGATGACTTCTCTGCTTACATTATCAAGTGCATGTGAAATCTAATGCTTGCCTTCTTCCTGCATATGTTTTTTTTTCTGCCTGTTTCCAGCTGAATGAGGCCCGTGCCAACATCATTAACATCAACCTCTGTTTGATGGCTGTATCTGCAGAATTCTCTGTGAAGCAGGCAGTCGCTTTGTCTGAACGGCGACTAAACAAAGCGAAAGAGCTGCAGGTCAGGCGAGGTCTTGGTCACATCTACAGTCCACTCTGTGCTTAAGTCTGCAAAATTCACACCACAGTCTTCCTCTGTCTTTCCTATTATTCCTGTTACTCTAAAACAGCATCCCCTTGGAGTCTTGTTCTTCACTTTAGACATGTTTATGCAGTTTATTTTCAAAGTAAAACTAATTTAGAAGGTAAACATGGTGAATAAAATCCAATGGGGGGTTATCAAATTTCAGTAATAATATTTAGCATCTGCACTGCAGCAGGATATCAGTTGTGTGGATAAATCTGTGTTGTCTCATGTGAATTAGTTGCTTGGTAATCCGAGAGAATGTAATGATTAGTTTCTTCTGTGATTCTTCCATATGGCAGTGTAAGAAAAGAAAGCATAGGTTGGCAACCAAGCTAAGTTAAGTTTTTAGTGACAACTGTAACCATGACAGCTGTAAGAGTTCCTTTACCATCAGAAAAACAAACAGGGTTTTAAATTTCTCTTCCCATACTAGGAGTCAACAGACTTTCTTAAGCAGTAAGTTATGGAAGAGGTAAGTTAAGAATTATGGCTTCAGTTGCCTGTCTAAGCTGACAAAAGCAGCTCCCAGTGTTGTCTTCTGCTGCTGTAGCTCATCGGCTTCAAGGATGGACATGTTGTGTGTTCTGGGATAATATTTTGCACAATTGTAATTAGTAATGATTTAAGCTTCTTTTGCATTTCTGTCATCTCGAATCAATCTGTCTCACATCTTCTGACATCAACAATGGGTTTTTGTGCACACTAGCATCAAAGACAGGATGTTTTCTCTTTTTTTTGAACATTCTATGTAAACCTGAGAGATGTTTGTACTTGACAATCCCAGTGGTTCAGCAGTTTCTGAAATACTCACATCAGCCCACCTGGCACCAACAACCATGCCATGTTTGAAGCCTCTTAAATTCCCCTTCTTCCCCTTTCTGCTTTGAATTTCAGAAAGTCGTCTTCATTGTGCCTAGATGCCTTATCGATGCCTGCATCGAGTTGCTGGCATGGGATTTAATATTTGTTTCTAATGCTTAAAGATTGCTTTTTTGATAAAATTCTGTAAAAATTCCTGCCTTTTGTCACACATGAGAAATGCTGCAGAGTAAAGTGTTAAGTGTTTGGTTGCAATTGATGTAAACAGTTAACCTTTCAGACATGTCACCACTTTTCACCTCCTCCATCTCCCTTTCTCCCTTTCTGACTGACTGCAGCACCTGAATCTAGGGTCTGAATCTAAAACATCCACACTGCCCCTCTTCAATTTTTTTCTCCAGATAAAGCTTAATGTTAGATCACATGCTGTATCTTTGATTTGCCACATCAGACATGTTTTGCCTTTTGAATTACTGATGGAATACACGCTCAATCAAAAAACAAAATGGCCATTTCATGAAATTTTTGGACACTTAACAACAGGATCTGTGGTTCTTTTTAGGGTAAAAGTGTTCACAAACCTTTTTTTATAATCTACATCTAATGTATGTTCCAGTCATTATTTGACAACAAGTTTTGTAGAAAAGTGTTTTTGCTCATATGCCAAGAAATGAGATCACAATATCACACTCAACATTACCTAAAATCACACAACCAAATTTGTAAGCCAATTTCAGCATTGTGTTGATTCATAATTTATCTAAAGTTATAGATGATGAAACCTGATGACTCTAAAGCAGTTAAAGGTTTTTATTTTGTTGTGCACTTTACAAAACCTAAAAAAAAACAATAGAGTATTTAATATTTAATTATTTAATATAGTATTTAATTTAATAATAGTATTTAATTAAAAATGTGTAGGAATGCTCTTTTTTTAACTTGCTTCCCCCTTCCATTGCTGCTGCTTTAAGAGGATGTCAAGACATAAAGAGCTTAATCCCTTTGAGGGATCTCATGGCTTTTTCTACTTTCGTTTCTCTTATCACACTTTTCCAGAGACTTGTCAACTAGTAGGAGGAAGCTCCCATCCACGCACCACATTCAGCAAAGAAAGGTGTTGAGTTCTGTTATCTTTTTAATCCCAGGGCAATAAGTATCTTGAATTTCTGCAGGGGGAAGCACTGAACAGAGCGATTAACTGTAGATTTTTACTACCTTTTTAAAATATACAGTATAAACATACGAATGTTAACATGTATCGTTTTGCCATTAACTCCAATTTTCTGCATCCCTCAGTTGTCAGAAGTCAGAGACAAGATGCTACAAAGTGTGAATGGCACCCTTGAATACAGGGAGTTAAAGGGCGAGGACCCGCCAGCTTCAGAACTCGTCAAGAAAATGGAGCAGGTACATGCTTTTCATTTCTAATTTTACCTCATGTACTTTAAAAGCGAAGTTGCAAATATGCAGCTAATTTCTCCCTACGTTTTTGTGCACTTGAAGCTGGAGGTGAATTTGGTGGAGCGCGAGAGTCGGCTGCTGGTTGAAGAACTCCTGGTGGAGCAGGTGACCCGGCTGTCAAAGCCACTGGGGGAGCAGGCGGAGAGCTGCAGGCTCGACAGTCTCTCTGTGGCAAAGAAGGTAGCCTGAAAGGTCCTCTTAAATATCAACTAAGAAATGATTAGATATTGTACACATAGAATATAATGGAATTTATTTATATTGTAATAACATCCTAAATTTATAATGTAGTTTTGAGTAGTCCGCAGTCTTGTAAGTATTGTGAAGCAGCTTTTAAGAGAATTCCAGTTTGTCTTTGATCTGTCTTTTGCTCTGTCATTATTTCTCACCCCTGTCACCGACTCATCAAAAGCACAGCCATAAAAGATGGATGAGGTCCGCATGACATCTCTTTTTTTAGTTTTTCAACAGCCACTTTGAAGCACCAAGTTTAATATTAAGCCGTCATCATCTGAACCAACATGAGCGAACCAACTGCAGTACTGCTCTGGGTTTTTTTTCTTATAAAATTTGTAATTTACAAAAATTATGGTGCAAAAACCTACATGTGAGATAAAAAGGCAAATCTGAGCTTTTCTCACAGATGTACTCGTTTACTCCCATAAATAATTAAATTGTTCAAACCCCTTTTCCAAATTTCTGTCACATTACAACCCCAAACTTTCAGATATTTTAGGGGATTTTATGTGATAAACAATTAGCAATTGTTTATTAATTAAGCAATTACTGCTTAATTGTGTTTAGTTTGAAACCCCCAAATTAAGTCCAGTGCAACCAGTTGAACTGGTAAGTAACATAATTAACAAATGGCAAACTCCTTTAGAACTGTGTGATTTAATCTCTGTCTAAATAAAGTCGTTCTTTGAAGGCCTTTGTTACGGCCTCGCTCAAAAGCCTTAAAAAAGAAAAGGGGGGACATGATACTGAAATAGTTTTAAGCCCTTTTAAAGGCATTATTTCAAATAAAGAATGATCAATCTGTATGTTGTCGGTGCAAATGTTTGGTGAGCTGTTGGTGCTTATGGCGAAGGGAATCAGTAAGACGGGGTGCTGATTCGGACATTTCAATGAGGACAAAAACGTGAGCGGGTTGTGATCCGTGTGTACCACAATGTCAGTAGTACGGCTCAGATAAACATCAAAATGTGTCTTAAAGAGAGAATTGAAGCAAATGTTTCCTTCTCAATCACAGAATAATTTAATTGATGCTTATTGAACTTCCTGAAAAAGTATCTGCAAATGCCCAGATCATCAGTGTGTAAGAACACCTCCACCCATGTGGCTTGCATCCACAAAGAACTGGAAAGGGTCCTGAAGACGTGGCCAGCCTGAAAACAGCCAACACAGGAGCAGTAGAGAGGAGCCTTTTCACCCTCTCAAATGCCTTCTCACAGAGGGGAGACCATTAAAGTTTAACATCTTTATGCAGCAAACTAGTTAAAGACGCCACAACAGAGGAGAAAAAAAGAAAACAACATAATTTCCAACAAGCCCAAGAAAACACATGAGCTCCTTAGTAACTGGAACTGGAAACTGCTCAACCACCTAAACCTTTTCTGCAAGGGCAAACCTCATCCTGGCCAACCACACGACTCAAATAGGTAACAGTCGCCCTTGCAAACTCACAATTTGCAAGACAGGCTGTCAGCCTCACCCCCGCTAAACAAGTGAAAAGCTCACTGATGCACTCCACATGCTCTTTCCAAGTATCAGAATACACGACCCCCTTATCCAAAAAACCGCACAGCCAGACATATCACCAACCACTCTGTTCATTAGTCGCTGAAATGTTGTTGGTACATTTCTAAGCCTGAACGGCATCACCGTATAAGAGTACACGCCTGTCGGAGTTAAAAACGCAGACTCCTCACATGCCCGCTTGGTCAACAGCACCTGCCAGTAACCCTTCAGAAGATCAAGTTTACTAATAAATTTAGCAGAACCTACTTGGTCAATGCAGTCAATGGAAAGCAATCATTTTGAGCAGTAACATGGAGTGTTATCAGATTATTATTATCAAGCATGTACCTGACTTCTGCATCCAAATACTTTCTAAATTTAGTTTTATCCATTTACAGTCTACCACATGCAAATTGTTCTCAATCAATTGCGTGCGTTTTTGGGTGTGTGAAAATAAACTCGGAAATTGATGCATCACCTCCATTAACTGTGTAGCATGACCTTCCTGCAACTGAGCAAACAAAACATCCAATTTACCCAATGCTTCTGAAATTTAAAGCACCCGTGTGTAATAGTGACAGTCCATGTAGCACCATCACTGGCATCTCCCACAATAGGCGACAGTGCACTGTCCATGGTGCTGATACTCTCTGCTACCCCAGTAGGCCTGTTTACCGCACACGCTGATCTTGCCTCACACTCTGACTGCAGTAAATCAACTTCTCAAGCGTAGTACACTTTTAACGAGTTCAAGTGACACAATTGGGGCTTTTTCCATCGCTCCAGCATTGAGATTAAATATTTTTTATCTGAAATCCTTTTAAATTGACCAGTGAATTTAGCTTGAAAGGGAGAGGTCATGATCGGACCCAGAACCAACACTTGATCACCAGGCAAAAACAAGTGCACCACAGAGCAATAATCAAATAGTGCTTTAATTTTTTTCCTGCACCAGAGTCATTCTCTCTTTAACAAACTCATCGTCGCAAAAAACGTCTCCTAAACCCATTCACATAGTCCACCAAGTTTGTCGATGAATCAGACTCTTTTAAACTCATCACGGCCAAAGGACCCTTCACAGTGTGCAATAACCAGTTCATTTGGGCTGAACCCTGTGGTATCCAGGGTGACCTCAGCAAAGGCAACCCTTCCTCCCAGTCACCCCCAAACTCCGTACAGTAGACACACAAGAGAGACTTCGGTGTCTGATGAAAACGTTCTAATGTCCCCTGACTCTCTGGATCATATGCTGTCGCTTTACTGGGCTGTACTCTGAGCTGTTTCAGGACCTGGCTGAACAAATGTAAAGAAAAATTGGAGCCTCTGTCCCACAGAAATGCCAAACACTGAAATGAATTGGCTAAGTGCATAAAGAAATAGGCAGCTGAATACCGTGTAAGTGGACACATGATTGTACGCAGATAGAATGACCCTGCACTTGAACGAGGTAACAGGTCCAAACAGTCAATTATTACGTTTTCAAAAGGCTCAGAAGGTGAAAAAAACTGGACTCAATGGGAACATCTTCAGAATTTGGTTTGGCTTGGCAGTTAGCTGACAAACATCACACGTCTTCAGTAATACTTCATGATGAAACGTCGTTTTTAAGATGCCTGCAGAAACAAATGTCTCAGAACCTGATCATATGTCTTCCCCACACCAAGGTGCCCGGACTCATCATCTACATCCTTTAACACAGCAGAGCAAAGTTTACTAGGCACAACGATTTGAAACACAGGATCACCAACAATGTCAGCATGTGGCAACCATTTTCTCACCAACAGTGAATCCTAAATGAAGTACCCACATGCACAATCCAAAACTTCACTTGCTGGGTGCACCTGATCAAAAATGCCCTTTAAAGACAAGTCAGTTTGCTGCTCTACGGCCAGTTCACTACGAGACAGGGACACAGGAAGATCAGACAAAGGCAAGTGAACATTTTTCACTTATTTCTCCTCCTTCCCAGCCTGAGCGTGCACCATGGCAGTAGTTACCACGCATGCTCTAAATACATTTGGGAACTCCCTGCTATTTTCATCCGTCGCATAAATTACTCGTGACACTGGCTCCGACTCAACCTGCACAGTTAACTGGGTAGCATCCATCAACAAACTCGCACCCGCTAAATCGTTACCCAAAATCCCGGAGATTCTCAAAAGAATCAACGCTTGTCGCTTCTCATTTCATAGCATTATGCATCAGCACAGCTAAACTAACTCCGTTTCAATTATCCTTAAACTTCATGGCCTTGAAGACCCTCCTCCTGTGGTACTTGACAAAAGTCAAACAAATACCAGGCCGACTACACCAGACGGGGGCCGTTCGTTATAGAACATTAGTGAGCACACATCATGGAGACAAAGGAACACAACAGAGATAGGGCAGGAATGTAGTAAGCAAGGTAAGGTTATAAAACAATATCCCAAGCTTTACATCTTTGAACATCTCACAGAGCACTGTCCAATCCATCATTCCAACATGGAAAGAGTGGCACAACTGCAAAACTACCATGACATGCCTATCCATCTGCACTGAAAGGATGGACAAGGACAGCATTAATCAGAGGAGACTCAAGGTACATGGTAGTTCTGAAGAGGCTGCAGAGAATGAAAGAATTCTCGGGTGGGAGAATATTTTTGTAGCACACCAATATTTGTGCACTCCAAAACCTTTCCATTTTGGAAGAGTGACAAGAAGAAGGCGACTGAAATCTTAATTGCCACAAATAATGTAAGGGACACTGAGCATGTGTGGAACAATTTGATCTGATCATATGACACCAAAGTTGTTTGGCATAATTTTAACACCTTGTACTCACCATCTCCAGTGTGAAAGCTCTGTGATGGCAGCATTATGGTTTGGGGAGAATGGGTGGAGAAAATACTAGGAAATTCCAAAAGAAAACCTGTTAGGGGCTGCAAAAGACTTGAGACCTCAAACTTCAGATGTGCAAAGCTGGTAGAGACTTCAACAAAAGTTGTTTCTGCAAAAGTGTTGACTAATGAGTGCTGAACACAAATGCACACTGCACTATTGAGGGTTTTATTTGTAATCGTTTCTGAATACCATTTATCCTTTTCCGTTTTATTTCACGATAATGCACTTTGTGTTGGTCTATAAAATCCCAATAACATACATTGATGTTTTTGGTTGTATTTGACATAAGGAATATTTGATGGCCATGAATAATTCTGCATGGTACTGTAACTGTCTTCTATTCCAATAAGACCAGAATAATATAAATTATTTTGATGACTTCTCAAAATATCATGAACATGTGGAATCAATCACTTGTCTATTCCATGCAAGTGTTTTTTCTGTGTGTTTCCAGCGGTCTTGGGTCCGGATGAGCATCATTAACATTAATGACTTTTTCATGGCCAATCTTGCAGAACTGACTGTAAAGAGGGCAGCTGCTTTATCTAAATGGCAGAAGATCAAAGGGAAAGGTCTGCAGTTCACTCACATTGCCCACACTTAAGTGTGGGCAATGTGGTTCAAACCAGTTTTTGTTGACTTCAAGAACAAATTTTAAAAAGTCATTCTCAAAAGAGCAGTGCTTTAAAAAGGACTGATGAAATCCAAGCAGTGTTTGCTTTCTCCCCCTATAAATATTTCAGCAAGAATAAATTTGTGGATTCCCTACATATGCACTCTAAATATTTCAAGAGATTTGTGTTAATACCCCGTAGAATTGCTAGGGTTGATGTGGGCCTCCAGCATGCCACTCAAAGCCTGGGGTAAAAGATGGAGAGGTGCAACATTACCCACATTTTGATACTAAAGCAACCGTCTGTTTCTGGCTGTGGCCAAAAGCTAAATCAAGCCATGAAAGTGCAAGCGCAGTGAAAGCAATGCAAGTGAATTATTCCTGCTCTTGTTTTTTTTTTTTTGTTTGTTTGTTTTTGTTTTTTTCCAGATGGCCAGGTGCCAGGTGGAGACAGGGCAGGGAATGCCACCATGTCTTGACATAGAGGAGGGGTGGAGAAGGATGCTCAGAGACAAAAAGAGGAGGCAGAGGGAAAAAGAAGAGAAGAAGAAGGTAAGCAATCACTTATTTATTGATCAGTCGTGATTCTGTTTGGGTGAAAAGTTATATATTTCGATGAAACTGTTATCAACACACAAACAAATAAGAGCAGCAGAAAGGCTGAAAACCAATGATAATAATAAATGCATAAATAAAACCAAAAAGAAATATACTGCAAGCACAAAACCGAAACATGAAACTGAATAGCAGGTACAGAAAAGGTTGTTTTAGGTCATTTTCAATGCTTTCCATGCTTTGTGTGCACACCGCAATTAAAGCACCTATGTAGTGAGACTTAACAGCAGTTCATTTGCATGTTGTAGTGGGCTGAAAATCAAATGATGTAACAGAAGCAAATGGACACTATTGAACTATTTTATTTCTTCTTCCTTCTTTCTGCTCAGTAGGGGTCCACCACTGACATTGATCCATCACTCACATTGGGTTCAAATCAATTGTGCCAGCCACTGTCTTTGTTCTGTGGACCATTGTATCGGCTTCATTAGAGGTGGAACACAACTTTTCCTGCCGTAGTTAAAATAAACTCAAGCCAGTTAAATGTGCTGAAACAAGAATGTCCAAGTAAAAATATTCTTTTGCCATTCGGTAAAATACTTATATAAATATAAATTAACCTCTGATCATCAATATGGATTCAGATCAAACATTAGAATATAATAACTGAATCAAGAAAAATAAAAAGAACTATAGATCAGAAACAAACAAGGCAATCAATCATAGCATATTTAGCAATTAATTAGAACTGTATGGGATTTGGAGTTATACTGTATTAAGTTTAACAACCAAGTAAGCTGAGGGAAACACATCATCACAGAGTTAAATGACAAAGCGAAGGCCCGTCGTCCTGAAATTGGTGCCCTGGAAATCCTTTGAGTGACTGGTGTTGAAGCACCCAAAGGGCATCACAGACCCCCTGCTGGATCGCCCCCTACAGTTTGCTTATCAGGCAAACAGGTCGACAGATGATGCAGTCAGCTTGGGACTACTCTTCATCCTGCACCACCTTGACCACCCAGGGACCTACCCCAGGATCCTGTTTGTGGATTTCAGCTCAGGTTTCAAGACCATAAACTGAGATATCCTCCACCACAAGCTCAAACAGCTCACAGCGCTGGTCTCCTGAACTTTGCAGGTGACACCACTGTTATTGGTCTGGTCCAGGACAATGAAGACTCTGCATACAGACAGGGGGTGGATCAGCTGCTCCACTGTTGCGGTCAGAACCCCCTGGAGGGGCTGAGGAATCAGCCTGGGAGATAAGAGTTAGTGAAGGTGCAACAAATGTATTTGTCAGAACAGACTGGATAGTGTGAAGGCTGAGTGGGTTTGGGTGCCCAGTAAATTAATAGCATTGTTATGAGAAAAGGGTTTTTGCTTTGAAAAGCTAAAAATTTAAAAAAAAAGTCAGATCATGCTGGGTCAAGTCCATGTCTTTACAATAAATGACAGCAAAACAACCCTATTAACCGGTACTGCAGGCTTGCTGAAGATAACAGTATCCAGGAGGACAAGCCTTGCTAAGTGCAGAGAACACATTTGATTGATGTCAGATTTCTGTGAGGCACAGCCAGTCCAAGCAACTGTCCAGTATGGGGTCATGTATGAAGCAGGCCTTATTGGTAATGGACTGTGCATTAAACAGCTTGATTGTAATATTCTCTAAGCATGACTGATGCTTAATGGGATGAGGCAAGCTGAAATCTACTCCAGGTTTTCTGTCCAGTCTGGTGTGTGCCTTTTCAGATATGCTTCCATGGTACAAGTAGGAAGGTACAAGTAGGAAGCGGGACAGTGTTCTGATGACATCGAACACTGTGCTGCAGACCAGAGAGATGGAATGGAGTTCTGACTGAGCAAGAACGTTCGGCGTGAGCTCCTGTGATTGCATGGTGGACTTCAAAGGATTGCTCGCTCTATGATGACAGACAGGCACGTCGGGGCATTCCTGTCAAGTCCCATCATTTGACTGTATTTTAGCATGATTCCGACCCGGCTCGGAGATTCTAAGCTACCAGGTGGTGTCTCAGCCTCTGGTTTGGATCAAGCTAAGGTAGTGATGGGCTCTGGGACAAGCCAAAGAACCAAACCCAACCCCGAGCAGTAGACTGGCTATTCGGGTGTGTTCCAAGCAATGGGATTCTGATTAATTGAGCGTGGTCTCCAAAGGTTATCCCGGGAGGCAAATTCTATCCACAGATTTATGAAGTATGGACTTTAAAGCAACATAAAGTTTGTTGAAAAAATATGTTTCAAAGAGCAGCATTTTATTTGTTTTTACTAAATTGTTTTACAAAGGTTCCCCGTTTAAAGAGTGGAGAAGCAACGATCACTTGGCACCAGCGTCCTCTCCAGCTTGGCCTTTTTATTTCCCTTTTTACATTTAGAACTGTTTCTGGAAAAACTAACATGTTTATACTTTTGCAATTGCTCATGCAACCCCTGACGAAATGGTTCCCCGGGCAGTCAGCCACCCAATAATATTCGGAGTACTTATAAATTATTTTTGGCTGAGTCAATATGTAACCATTTTGGATTTGTTTGGTGGGTCTTTTTGTCTCTTCGTTTACCCATTTAAATCTTTTCGCACTATCCATTTTGCAGTGTGTCAATACAACTTTTTGCAATGCTTGGATGTCTTTTCTTTTATTCTGGCTAATTTATTACCTCTTTTGTCAGTTATTCTCTAGATTTGTAAAAGCAAATCCTAATAATCTCTTAAAATAAAACTCAGGTACTTGCTAAATCTCTTAATCCTGACGATCACAACCAAATCTATCTTTCTTCAGGCCAGAGTGGGCGCTGCTACAAGCAGTTTTGGGTACCATGCCAAAACAGTTGCAGCTCCTACAGTTTGATACAGATGCTTCTACATTAGTTGTAGACCTGACCAAGGAGCCATGAGCACCATAGATTATTTGTTTCTGCTAGTTTGAATTACCAATTAGTTCAGCTGTCTTGTGCTTCTGGTAAAACTCATTAGTTTAAGTTTGCTAAAAAAAGAAGCTGTTCAGGTTGTTGGCCAAGATTAATCCTGACTTCTTTGGCTCCTTCCCCAAAATACAAAAGCCTGCATTCAATAGAACCATCACTGTAATCTCTAAGTTTACTTAGCCTCATTATTTTCAGCTCAAACACTCAACTGTTTGTCCTTTCTTCTGGAGTTTTCATAAAAGATCATTTGCATTCTTGTTTTGTTTTCCATTTTCATGATTAAGATTCAGCAAAGTTTTAAGTATTTAATTCAAGGTCAATCTCACATGAAATATTGAAAGTGCTCCTGGTGTGTGCTTCTGTGTGTGTGCAGCTTGCTGAGGAAAGTAAGTGGAGGCAGCTGCCAAATGGAGTGTACACCACGGCTGAAGCCCGCCCCAACGCATACATCCCTGAGGACGACCCGCTTGGTCTGCCCATACCCTTCGGACGCTTCCCGCCCATCAAACCCCGCCCACAGGGAGCCCACATGAGGCATTATCGGAATCCGACAATTAAACCCTTGGAGATATAGAAGTCATCCCACACGTATGCTGAAAAAAATATTTTTATTATTTATATCTCTGTCTATTTCCATTTTCACCAGCTTTACCTGCAACTGGTTACAATTGCTTTGTTTCCATATATTTACAGGCGGTTTAATCTCAACTTCTGTGTTGTAAGTGACTGTATAACAGAGAGGTCAGGGGAAACATTAGTGTATTGTTACATAATGTTCCCCAGTATGGTTTCACAATCACTACACTGCCTAGCAACACATCCAAACGGCTCGGACCTCCTTTCCCTTGAAGATAAGATTAATTTCTTAGAATTTCCCCACACATTCTTCAGCTTTGTTGCTGTTTTACCCTTTACGGTTGTAATCTTTAAATAAATTGCAATGGGTTTAAGCTACACGCGAGGACCAGGAGAGCTTGCATTTTGCTTGAAAATGATAAATCTAGAGAGAAAGCGGAAGCAACGGAAGAGCATGAAGAATGACGAGGAGAGAGGAGAATTTAAATGAAGGGGATGGAGAGTTGGAGAAGGCAGTAGAGGAGATTCAAAGTAAAAACAGGTTAAAAAGGAGGGCTGTAAATTGGATGGAGAGTTCAATGTTGGGGCTTCTCACAAAAATGTAAAGTGAGTCTCTTTCAAGGTCCTTAAAACAACTCAGTCTGCCATTAATAAATAATACTAATGTCTGGTAAAGCCAGAATTTCCACGATTTAATGCACAAACTCCTTTTGTAGCTGGTAAAGGAAAACGATTAGTATGTGGAAAGAAAGGTTGTGCAGCAGGAAAAGTCCTGAAACAGCTGGTGTGCATCATGCTAAACCTGACTGGTGCTGTTCGCAGTGTGAGTCAACTTCCTAAGAAGAAACCCATGGACAAGATGTGTGTGTGTGATCATCCATTGCAGACTCATGCTGGAAGCTGTCAGATTAACTGGGCCCCAAACTGTTAGGCTGATACATAACACAGACAGCATAACAGAGTGCGGGGGAGGCCATTACATGGGGAAGGACTCGTGTTTACACTTAGAAAGTAGAAAAATATTCAGAAGACTTATGATTTTAATTTGAAATGTCATGCAAGTGTGGAAAAAAAAGTATGGAGTTATGCTTTTCGTAAACATTACTTCTCTTATGATATAACTGATAATATTTTCTGACTTCGAAGGAGGTCTGCCCACCCTTTTAAACTATACCAGCTTCAGCTCTTCTGGGAAGGCTTTCTAAAAGGTTTAGGTGTGTTTTTTATAGGAGTTTTTAATCATTCTTCTAAAGAGAGCATTTGTGAGGTCAGACATTAATCTTGGATGAGAAGGCCTGGCTTACAGTTTATACTCTAACTCATTCGAAAGCTTCTGTCAGGTAGAGTTCAGGAGTCTTTACTGGCCAGTCAACTTCTTCCCCATTAACCTTGGTCATTCATGAATGGGTCATCTTCAAACGGCTCCCACTTGGTTAGGAGTATATAATTGTTCAATTGTGCAGCATTATACTGTAAGTTCCTTTTAACTAAGGGATAAAGCCTAACTTCTCAAAAACAACCAAGACGTGTTGTTCTTCTGGTAACAGACAAACCCAAACCTGCTCATTGGATTATGAGACAGGGAACCGCGATTTGTCATGCCAGAAAGCACATCTCCAATTAAAGTCCACTTGTGGCCCACCTTCCACCACTGCATCTGACACTTTGCAGTGTACTTGGAGATGTAAGGCTTGTGTGCATCTGCTCCACTATGGAAACCCTTTCCATGAAGCTCTCTACTCACTGTGCTTGAGCTGATCTGAAAGCAACACAAACTTTGAAGATCTGTTTTTTTTTTCCTGTTGCAAAGTTGCGGTTGTTCACATTTACTTCCACTTTAGTATGATATCCCCAACAGTTGTCCGTGGAACTATATTAACTTTCTTTTAAGCTGCACCTTGACCACATATTTTTAGCCATCAAGAAGCTTTCTGTATTAAACCAAATTACTTTTTTTTATTCAAATTGTTAGTTAAAACTTAACTAACAGTTATGGTTTCCTACCACAGACATGTAAGCATGTTCCACACATTTTCAGTATGGTTGGCCTATTCCAGAAGCCAGATGTTTAAACACTTCTTTCTGGACCGGTGCTGTCTTAGTAAATGTTGATGGAAAACTCACTTCACAGTAAATAGTGACACTAGTGATGCAACATCTTCCAGTTTGTTAGGCTTGGCCTTAGTGGTTTCTGGCTTGTTATTGAACACCATAAACAATTTCCTTTCATATGAGGTTGATAGTTTGGATCAGATGGTTAAACTTAGACAAAATTATGTGTTCCAACAGGACGATGACCTCACACCAACATCAAAACTGGTTTTGGAGTGGAAGATTAGGCTTCTGGAATTGCCTTCATTTCAATCCAATTGAAAAGTTACAGACTATGATTGGAAGCCAGCTCCATGTCAACCTATTCAAATCTACTCTTCCAGTTCTGCCAAGAAAAGAGGACAAATATCCAGCCAGAAATGAACCAGAAACTTGTTAAAAGAGAATATGTGTTATGGGACAACTTCCTGAGGGACATTATCCCAATATTAGCCATGAAGCATCTACCGTATATACTTTATTTGAACCTTTATGTTTAATTTAGAACCTAAATGGATTTGAGAAAATGACATCAACAATTCTTTTTTAAATTTCATTATGTTATTTTATTTATCTCTTAAAAACATTGTTTCCATGAATCAGTAAAAGTAAAAAATATATTACATTCTTGCCAATAATGGTTGTATATAAACTTTTTTTTTTTATAACAAACTACTTTTGTTTCCCAATTCATCTCAAATTTCTCTTTTCCCCAGAGGAAACAGTAAAAATGTCTATTTACATTCCAGTTTGGTGAGCATGCATGGTCTTAAAATAAAAATACGATTAGGAAATTCCTTATGTCAAGGAGCTGGTGGGTAATTGAAGCACAAATGCTTAGAAAAGATTGGGCACATACTACGAAAAACACAACAAAACAGGCATTTACAGTTACAGCTCCCTCGTGACTGTGGGTTGATTACTCAAACCAGATGCTACTGCCTCACTATTAACCCTGCTCTATCTAATGTAGGCTTAGTTACCTTGTACAAAACTCTGAATCTCTGCTTTCCATGTTTGCGCATTCTACTCCAAGGCTTCTGTACAAATCTGTGTTGAAATCAGATTTAATGCACAGCAGACCATATCGAGCCTCTCTGTCTCCAAAGCTTTTGTTGGTGTGTAATCAAGCTGATGGGATGCAACAGCATTAATGGAAACACATGAGGAGTGGGTAAAAAGCGTGTTTGATTTAGAAATATTGATAACAGTATTTATTGTTCATGAGTAATTGGACAGAAAGAAGTTGGGAGAATGTAGCAGCTAGAAGAACTTTCTTGTATAAATAGCTGCCTAAAGGTTTTGGCTTTAAAGATACATTTCCCTTCATTTGAAGTTTTATCATTCTGACTGTACAGGTGCCTCTCAATAAATGATAATACCATTCTAATTAGAGAATGACATTTGATTTGCTTTTAATTGATTTGATTTGAATATTGTTGATTTGAACTGAATTGGTTTAATATTAAATTGGATAATCTTTTTTTTTTTATATTATCAAAATTGGATTATCATTCTGGGCTGCACAGTGGCGCAGTTGGTAGCACTTTGCAGCAAGAAGGTCCTGGGTTCGACTCCCGGGCCGTCGCTCTTTCTGCATGGAGTTTGCATGTTCTCCCCGTGCATGCATTGGTTCTCACTCCGGCTTCCTCCCACAGTCCAAAAACATGACTATTAGGTAAATTGGTCTCTCTAAATTGCCCTTAGGTGTCACCCTTAGGTGTGAATGAGTGTGTGCATGGTTGTTTGTCCTGTATGTCTCTGTGTTTCCCTGCAATGGATTGGCAACCTGTCCAAGGTGTAACCTGCCTCTCGCTCATAGACTGCTGGAGATAGGCAGCAGCTCCCCCGTGACCCACTATGGAATAAGCGGTATAGAAGATGAATGATTCTAATTTATTCAGTGAATCAATAAAAAAAAAAAAACTCACATGTTGCATAGATTCGTTGCACATGTAGCGGTCAATTTCAAGTGTTTATTTCTTTTAATTTTGATGATGACAGCAGTTAGAGCATTGTGTGCTCTAAAGTATAGAAGGCAACGCAGACTCTGGACTTGAGAAAACACTGTAGACCAGCGCTAACTGATGACATGACTGCATTTGCTTCAAAATGCCATCAAGAAAGCAGCTGTTCTTGTCACTTATGTATTTTTTTTTCTCCTATACTTTTTCCTTCCACTTAACTTTCCATGAATATGCTTGGATGCAACCAGCTACTTGGTTGACAACAATGGTCTTTGTTATATTACCCGCCTTATGGAGGATGCACTTTATGCAAACATGCATAAAGTGTTTTTTCTGTGTTTGAATCCAAAGAACAGATTTTATTTTCTAGATTAATGTTTTTTCCTTGTTGTTGTATCTTAGATAATTGCCATGTACAGTTCTCCAGCAGTGCACAATTAAAAGGCCACTTTGCACCAATAAATGGAGAGAGAGATGCGCTTTACTCGAAGACATTTCAGTTGATGCTGAAAAAGTGTTTTTTTTAAGACAGTTTTTTAACACGATTTGGACCTAAGTATTTATTTGCACAAGGTAAAGTGATGTGCTCAGTTTGTTAAAAACAACAATATTCTTAGAAATTACAACATTTTGGGATTTCACTACCTGTAAGCCAGAATCATCAAAATTAGTAGAAATAAATGCTTGTGTGTAGGTGTAATCAATCTATAGGAGTTTCACTTTTTAAATGGAATTAGTGAAATAAATTAACTTTGCAATGACATTCTAAATTATTGAGATGCACCTGCATGTTGTAGTTTTTGATCATTAAAATCCCACAATAATTTTTCATCAAACCGTGTGAACCTGTTTATAACTTCCCTACTCAACTCTCATTTTCCAGCATCAATCCATTTCATGCCCTCAAGGCCTGGTTAAGAAATGTACTCTTCCTCAAACTGATTTTCCTCTTCATCTATTTTTCTTTCTCTCCATCCACCTCTCGTCTATTGTCACCCTCACACCCGCTTCATTTTTCCTCAAAGCCCAGCCGGATCAGCGTCTGCATCAGAGCCGACTCCTCCACAAACCTGGCGTCCACATTTTCCCTCTCCTCGAAAGGGTTCAGAGCTGTTCAGGAGTTAAGACATTTAAAAATATATATTCACTTCATGCTCCTCGGTTTAACGAAATAAAATAATTCCTTTAAAGGCATTCCCTGCAGCATACACAGGCATACTCTACCTTGTGACTCAATATCAGAGAGCATTTTTGCCAGATAGGTAAGGGGCAGAAACTCAGGTCTGAAGTCAGGTTTGTCTCTCACAGTGAATCCAAATCCCTGAGGAGAAAAAAGATTTCAAAGAGGGAAAAAAAAGAAGCACAACAGCAGTTTTTTTTTTTTTTCTAGATGCACACACAGACATATCTGCAGCAAAACCTGAGAGAAGTCAACTCATCTTAAAGATAAACTGGCTGAAGGTTCAGTCATTAGGCAGCTGTAGCTCCTGATATGTTGGTAGCATATATTTTTTTATGTAGGATATTTAGCAGGAAATGCATGCAGTATCTGTCTCACACTTTTCTGTTACCTTATTCTTGGTGTGTTTCCCCAGCAGCGTCTTGACATAATCTCTGGAGATTGAGCCTGAGCTGACGGGATGATCCCACATATGGTAGATCTTCTGCTCCATAGGCTACAAATACAAAAAAATACTTAACATTTTAGGCATGTAGCTCATGCTTTCACCAGCAAGCGGGGAGAAAAAAAAGATTCCCCTAAGGCTGTGCACAGCTGTCCCTTTTGTATTGTAGCAAATGGAAAGCAACAGTGTTATCGGAGGGTAGACTGCTAATGAGCGGTCCTGGGGAAATTATGCCATTTTTGTTCCAGAAAAGCACAACAGTCATAAATCACACACAAAAAAAGGGGAACAAGTGTAGGATAAAATGTCATTTTTTCTTAAATATGCAAGAAAAAAAAGCTACTCAATCACATCAAATACACATTTAGTACACAGCATAACAAATATAACCACATAATTGTGTTTTCCCTGTAACTCAGAATTTTAAAGCACATTTTCTCTTGTATTTTTTAGTTAAAAATGTATTTTTCGCAATACAACTAACTCCAGCATATGTTTTTGACTGATTAGTATGCAACATCACAAAAAGATCTACAAAATAATTTTATTTTCATGTAATTTAGCTTTCACTCATATTTTTAAGTTAAAATATGTCAGTTTCTACATTGTTTTGTCACTTTTGGTTTTGTACTTTGAATAGTTCTGGTCTATATTTTAGTTTTCTCGTTTTGTACTTGTTTTCTTCCCCTTCCCTCCAGTCAGTCAGGCTCAGTGCCTTTCCTACTCCCCTAACAGCTGTTTCCCATCAGTCAATAGGTGCACCTGCTACCGATTCACTAATAACACCTCTACAGGTATACTGCTTTTGGAGACTTGAAGTAATTTGGCATCAGTTTGGTTAACCTTAACCTACAATTGGCTCCTTGTCACCACCAGTATACCATATTGATATTGAGCTTAAACCCAAATATCCAAATGGTGTTTCAAAACAAATTGGACCATCATCAAAAGTTACAAGGGTCTTGCTTTCCAGTGACTTCATATATTAATGTTTTCTCTTTTGAGAGTTTTCAGAATAATCTGTCAATCAAACATCACCAACTGAACACTAAGAATCACAGTCCTTCCCTTGTGCTTTAAAAGTTCTTCCATTATGCCCATCCATCAAGTTATGATAGAACGTAGCTTTACGTATGCTATAGTTTTTGGGTTTTTTTGTTACCAGTCCTCTTTGTTATATACTGGTTTGAGGTAGATTAGACTGCCAGCCAACCATTCCGCACCCCACCGAATTTATTTCGAAATGTGAAAATCAGTTAGCTGTGCTTACTCCTCACAATAACTGCAGTACTTAACACTACCGAAAACTAAAACGGCACCAATCTGGCCTTCAAACCTAGAAACTTTACTCCTTATTAATACTTTAATTGTGGCAAATAAATATTATCTGATCTTAGATGCTCTTTTTTTACTTTTTGAAATATTGTGTAGCTTCTTTGATGTAAAATTTTGCCACAGCTTTAGTCAAAGTTTTGCTTAAGAAATGCAAATAAGTGTAGGAAAACTTGTTTCACTAGTACTCATAATGCCCCTGATTTGATGCCACCCTGGGCAATGAGCCATTACTATTTCTGTTAAAGCAATTCTAAAGAAACATTGGCCTAAAGGTTTAACTGTGGTTAAACACATTTATATTGACTATTTTAAGAGCTGGATGGGTCAGCTGAGGTGCAAATCCTCTAAAGTGAAGAAAGATCCCCTATTCTCTCTTGAATGTGTGTGACTGTGTGTGTTGAACCCACTATATTTCTCCTGCCTACCCTACTCAGCTAAGGTCTGACAGACAGAAAATGGACCAGAGACGCAAAACACTCCACATTCCTCTGATCAAGTTGCAGATGAAACAAACACACAGGAAAACACGGAAGTTACACAAGAGCCTGAACACCCAGCTCCACCTCTATCTCAAAAAAGCCTTCCTCAGTCTTCACACCAGGTGGTTACATATTAATTTTATGATTTGCTTCAGGGACATGAGATCTAAAATAATACCAGACTCTTGGTTAACTGGAGCATAGTTAGTCTGGGGAAAGAAGATAATTCGACTGCATGCTAAACTATCACCTTATAGAGACCTGTACACTGTTTAGAAGGTTGAAGTCATTCCAGGCAAAAATGTAAGGACCAATTAATTCTCACAAAGAGTTGCTTTCTGAACTAATCAAAAATCCTAATTTTTAACTTGTCCCCACAGCAATACCTCAGAGAGTTTCTTAAGTATGCTGAACTTCAGTCGCTCATTGGTTTCACTGTTGTCCAAATCTAAAAAAAAAGAAGAAAAATAATAATTAATAATAAATTTATATAAAATGGAAAGTCCCATTAAGACGCATCATCTGAAAGAAGAAAGAAAGAAGAAAAGGATAAAAATATTAAATTAGGCAGATATTAAATACTTAAAATCACACCAACTTTAATCCAACACAATTCACTACCAGTACAAAATTACATAAAACCATTACAAATTGTTTTGGAGCAGTTTTAATAAGATTCCTGATAATTCAGCTGAATTATTTGCAAGCTTCAGAACATCAGACACATAAAGCATCAGACACATAAAGCATAAAGCTGAGACAGAAAACACCTCCAGGAATCTCACTGGAGACCAAACTTGTGATTATCTACCTTTCTAAGCAACCATGAGCCTAAACAGGCCAAGGTGTGTCAAAACCATATAAACATTTACATCCCTGGTTACATAAGTTCTCAAGTTAGAGGTTTACTTTTCGGCTGCACATACACATCAAATAAATTACAAGCAGCGGGTTCGAAGATGTATATTTTCTCCAAATGTGGTCCCCCCTTTAATAACATAAGGCGCCTGTGTTTATATGGTCTATTATGTCAAAAGAAGGATTACCTGTCTTAACACAAGAACAACAGAAAGTATTAAATATAATCTTTGAATTGAAAACCAATTTTTGTTTTAGCAGACTAAAAGCTCCACAGCTTAAATTTGCGAGAACTGCTGCGTAAAACGTGTCGTCATCGTGTACATATCTTTGTTACGACTGTTCTCTGCTGTCTAAAAGTTTTATAAAAAGATCCTTGAGGAACACCTGTGGATAATGTAGGTGGTGCTGATGTATTATGTTCCACAGAAACTATGTACTCAGATAAATAATTTCTAAAGCTGTAAACGATCATTTTATTAAGTGTTATGGAATTAAGTCATTTCACCTTTTGAGCTAAATGAAGAAAGATCCACAGTGCTGTTTATTGTCAACATCATCTGATATAATTTGTAACCAGAATTGCTGCTGTAAATTTAGTAAGTATATTATATAAGGGAAACCGTTTCAGTTGGTTATTGATAAAAGTTTTAAATACTTCAGCCAGCACTGCCTGTCTGAAAATTGGGCTGTAACTATTTTAATCTTTTAGGAACAGCAGTAACATGTCATCCGAAGACGACCCTAACATGAGGGCGCTAATAATGGCAACTTCCAACATTTTATCTCTATCATTACATAACATAATTCCTCAAAACACTTGCATCACCACATTACCTGCTTACCTTCAGCTTTTAGGCCACCAGATTCTTTTATTTCATCTTGGTAATTATTAAAAGTAGGTTAAAAAAAAGTCTAATTAGTCCGAGGTCAGCACCCAGCCTAAAGGATGACCTGTCCACTGGGGAGAGGATTCGGTGAGTTTGTTCTTAGTTGTAATTAGAAATAGAAAGTTCACACCTGAGCAGCCTGTTACCATAAATAAAGTAAATAGTTTGTTAAATAGATACGTGGATATCTGACTAATCTCGGACAAGGGGTGAAGCACAGACCCCCATGACTTATCAATTTCTATCATTATGAAGTTTTAAATCATTCAAATTGAATGTGTTACAGTCTCTTGATCACTGTTTTTATTCTGTTTGGGACAAAAGAAACATGTAGACCGTTTAATATAGTGATGTGAAAAAATATTTGAGAAGAATTATGTATTATCAGACAAATATAAAACAAGATACAAAAAAGCTGTTTTCAGATGATTTCATTTTAACATTTCTTATCTTGTAACATGAAGTAGGCAAGTAAGCACAAGACAAAGATCTAGCAAGGTGATGTCCTGAGTCTTAACTAAGGAAAAATAAATGACAATGTTGTTTCTGGTTGCAACATTTAACTGACAGCAACACTTGCCAAATTGTAGTGAAAGTTCAATGGAAAATGTACAGCTTTTGGAAAGGTCTGACATGTTAATGCATGTTAATCTGACAGAAAATAGTGTGTGCTGTTAAAGTTTTAAGTGGTGTGGTTAGGGACGAAAGCTACAAAGATGCTGTACATTGTGTTTTGTTAGCCGATAGGCATCTAAAGTTTGGCAAAAAATTGAGGACCAACTCTAAAGTGCTGACAAATACAATTTAAGTCCTAAGTTAAAGCTTTGTGTAACTTGGAGGTTAGAGAATGATACTATGAACATGGATACATACTCAGTAGGGGTTTAATTTAAAAGTTGGTCTCTACTGCTTTTCCTTTTGTATTTTAAAGGTGCTTTATTTTGCACTGAGCACAGTTTCACTTTCAACAAGACCTGTTTTTGTAATCATCTGCTTATTTGGGTTGACTGGTTTTCAGGGGAAATTCAGAAAGTGGTTTAGGCCAGGTGTGACACAAGCTAGCCCTAACCCAGATGGCTGTGGTTGACGAAAACATGCTGACAGATGTTTAGCTTGTCAACAAGAAAAAAACTGCTCAACAGAAATGTCAAAGTTAACATGTTTAACAGACTGCTATTTAAAAAGGCACACCACATTCACCTCCAGAACATGCCAAAATTAGAAATATCCTATCCAGGAGTGACGCTGAAAAACTAGTCCATGCATTGGTTACTTCAAGGCTGAACTATTGTAATTCTTTACTATCAGGATGTCCACAAATTGCAGTTAAAAGCCTTCAGCTGATTCAAAATGCTGCAGCAAGAGTTCTGATGAAAATTAAAAAGAGAGATATTTCTCCTATTTTAGCTTCCCTTCATTGGCTCCTTGTTAAATCCAGAATAGAATTTAAAATTCTCCTCCTCACATATAAAGCCCTTAATGATTTAGCTCCATCATACATCAGAGATCTGATTGTTCCATATATTCCTAACAGAGCACTTCGTTCTCAGACTGTAGGTTTACTTGTGGTTTCTAGAGTCTCTAGAAGTAGAATGGGAGGCAGATCCTTTAGTTATCAGGCTCCTCTCCTGTGGAACCAGCTCCCAGTTTTGGTCCATGAGGCGGACACCCTGTCTACTTTTAAGGCTAGGCTTAAAACTTTCCTTTTTGATAAAGCTTATAGTTAGAGTGGCTTAGGTTATCTCTGTAGTTATGCTGCTATTGGCTTAGGCTACTGGAGGACATAATGACCACTTTCACCCTTTTCGCTACATTCTCACACTACTCTCCAATTTTGCATTACTTGCTGTTATTTCAGCTTTTAACTTTGTTCTCTCTTTTTTCTCTTCCTAGAAGCTACACCTGGCCTGACTCTGTATCTACCTGTGACACCTTACTGGAGAGAAGCATCGTCCAAGCTTCTGCTGGCAACAACTTAATGTTCACCCTCTACCGATGATCCACATGGCCCTGTCTTTTAGTGTTTAACCCTTTCTCTCTCCTAGACATAGCTACTGACTGAGCTTTTACTGTAACTAATTATATGTGGCCTCTTTCAGACTCTAACCTTGAAAACTGGCTCAGAGTTTATCTGTTCTTTCTAGATGAAACGACTAAAGGAGCTACATCCATTAACATTTGCTTTTCCTTCCCATAGAAAGTACTCCTGGATCAGTGCTTCTTTGTTCTCTTTGTGTCTCTGCTCTGTTCTCTCTAACCCCCAGTCGGTCGTGGCAGATGGCTGCTCACACTGAGCCTGGTTCTCCTGGAGGTTTCTTCCTGTTAAAAGGGAGTTTTTCCTCTCCACTGTCGCTACATGCATGCTCAGTAAGAGGGATTGCTGCAAGGTCAACGCCAGTGACTGTCCACTGTCTCTACATGCTCATCCAGGAGGAGGGAATGCTACAAGTCACTGACTGGATGCAATCTGCTGGGTTTCCTTAGATAGATTAGGATTAATTGGAATGTATGTACCTGACCTTGTCAAGTGCCTTGAAACATGTTGTGAATTGGCGCTATATAAATACACTGAATTGAATTTAATTGAATTACATCTGCTACATATTAATTCGGACAGCATTTTGCTAATTAGCTTATTTTAAGTCTTAATAAATAACTACTTATGTTTTTTTAATGTTTTCAACTAAACATGTGATCTTGATTCTTATAAAGACCCTAAACTCAAACATTTTAGTATAGGTTTTATTATACATTCAGGTCTATGAAATCAGCATTAGATGACACAATTTAGAGACAACCTCTTTAGACCAGCAGCTCTTTCTGGTAATGAAGTGTCATCATATTAGGACACTTATTACAGCTTTTTTTCAACAATGGGTTCCTTCTTGCTACTCTTCCAAAAGGCCAGATTCATTAAGTGTAAAGCTCATGGTGTCATCTTGAGTGATTCTCCCACCAAAGCCATAGATGGGAGAATTGCCATGGGACTCCTACAATTAATCTTTTGATTGTGCAATAGCCTTTCTGAACAGAACTTTCAAAACAATCAAAGTTTGGTATATTATTTTATAACCTAACCCTGCTATACATCTCTGCGAATACATTTTACCCCTTACCTGTCTGCTATTTTCCTTGGTCTTCATGTTTATTGACATGATTGTTACTGCTCAAGTTACGATATCATCACCTGAGGCTACATCTAGTTGTCCTTTGAACCCTGATTGGAAGAAAATCTTCGTTTTGATGCTGCCTCTTGCAGTAACTGGAGTTGCTAATTAGTTTTTGAGAAAACCGATGCAAAGCCACTGCATCGGTTTTCAATAAATGCTCCCCAGAATTACATACGAAGACCACAAACCACTAATGTGTGCCACCTCCTGCATAATAAGGTAATGCCTTTTACAAATAGATCAAGCATTTACTCAACCATAGTCTAACAACAGGAACAACTCCAGATCTTCATCTTTGTTTCTCTATTCCACTATGGCCCCTGTCCATGGTAGCAACACCTCTCTTGTATTTTACTTTTCAAACACCAACTGCTCCTCCTCTGGAACGTCTGTATTGTCCTGCATCCATCCATCGTACATCGCTGCAGGCGTGATTACTGTAGTCAGTTGTCTTTTGGGTATCCCAACTAACATCCTCATAATCGTGAAACTCAGCAGTCATCTACGAGGCTCCTCCATGTCAAAGCGACTTATCTTCAACTTGGCTCTGTCGGACCTCCTCTCCTTGTTCTGTTTGCTGGCTGCTGGAGTTATTTTTGCCACTGGACCCCATTTGACACATGAATTGTGTCAACTTTTGTTTTACATCTTCTTTTTTTGCATAACCTCCAGTTCAAACATCCTGATGCTGATAAGCATTCAACGATACTACCAGGTATGTAACCTGGAACATTGTAGGGATACAAAAACATAAATTGAACATATTTAGCAATACTAATGTACTGTTATTGCATATCTGCAAGAAACCTGAGTATTTACAGTCTTTGGTTCTTGAAAAATATTATTGACCATACATCTTGTACTTTTACTTCTGAAAACCTTTAAGAAACATTCTTTGTTTATGGCAAAAATTAAGCTTTTTTTTAGATCTTGATAAAATCTTTTGACATACTTGAGTTATGATAGAGCAGAACTCCAGTACCACATTTTAATTTTGGTCCTGTGGTTAGAGCTCTTATTGTCACTTTTACACAAGGGCATGGTAGAATTCTTTAGACTTTTCTTTTCTTTGCAGATAAGGGCATTTTAAGAGAGTCAACCCCTTAGCTCAAGGTTAAACAATAGCAAGCACAGTAACTCGAATTCAAGAATTGCTCAACAAACTTTTTTTTCATCAATAACTTTCTTTAAACCCATGAACAGATCGTATTGATCCATGTTTTAGGCATTTTAATTATATTTTAATAACTGTAGGACTAGTCATTAGCAAAACTATGTAAAGTGGCTGCAATTAAGTAATTATTTACAGGAATAAGTAGCCTATAGTAATTAAGGAATAACTAGGTAGTAAGGAATAAGTGAGCAACAAGTAAGTAATAAGGGAGGAATTAAGGAATAAGTTGGGAATAAGTAAAACAAATGCACGTTGATGATTGTTTAAGTGTGTTTTAAGTAGATATCTAAAAATCTTAATTTTTCATTTCCCAGATTCTTCATCATACTAAGTGGGAAAAAGTGACCCGAACATGGCAGAGGGTTTTACTGTTCACTGTGTGGATATTTGGGGGCCTGCTGCCTCTTCCACTTGTGCTTTCTCTAACAGATGGGGAAATGGGAGATGAACCATCCAACAGGCTTTCCTGTAGGAATAAACTGATTACACCACAAGCAGAGGTGGTCTACATGGTTATAATAATCTCTTGTCAACTTGTGGTGTTATTTTTTTACGTACAGCTTGTCAGAGGTGTCAATAAAGTCCAAATGTCTAACAAGAAAAAGCAAAAGATCAATAAACTCTTCAGTCAGATCCTTGCTGTCTCTCTAATTGACTTTTTACCTCTGTTTGCTCGCATTGTTGCTATTGCTGCCCATTCTACAGGTTCAAAAATGTTGTCTGATGTTAGCAAGAATCTGACGTTTATTGAATGCTTTTACTTTTTTAATCACTGCCTGAATCCACTGCTGTATTTCTTTGCCTCTCGGCATCAACTAAGAGACAGAGGGAAAAAGAGAAAGATCTTCCTCATGGCTCTTAATGAAAATTCTTAACAATGTCCTTCCACATCTTTGGTATTTCATCTTTTTTACACATTTAAATTTAAGATTTGGCATACTAATAACCATTGATCATTTTGGTGTGGTTTTTATTTGCCATTTCTCTCACTTTAAAGGTATTAAAATATCTAAAGACTGGACGTGGGTTCTGTATTTTCTTTAACATTTCCATAGGTTTCCCAAAATGTCAAATCCCAAAAATGCTTGAATTTTTACTTACATTTTTGTTTAAAAAATGGCATGTAGAAAATTATTTTATACACCGACTAATCAATGGAAAAATCTGTGTCAACATTAGAAAAATCAAACACTTGTTAAAATTCCTGCACAACTTTCTGTGTGTTACTGCTGGTATTAGACAGTTTATCTTTGATCCAAGTCTTTGAGGTTGGAAGGCCTTCTTGTCATAACCCTAATCTTTAGCTAGCTCCATATATTCTGTCAGATTCAAGTCGGGACTTTGGCTGGGCCACTCCAAAACGTTAGTATTACTTCCAGTAAACAGAAACATGTTGGTACAATTAAAATATTACTTTAATCCAAAATTTGGTTATGTTTTTTTTTTTCTCTATTAACCACAAATACAGACTAAAATATAGGTGTAAGAGCTGGATTCAAAGGATACACAAGTCAGACTTCCAAGAACAGCTGCACATTAAAGTTCATGCTAATTTTCTCATAAAACCTAAAACAACTAACAAAACCGGAAGTGTGGCTCAAAAGGAGTCATCTATTAGTTTTATGAAGTTTTTGTTTCCAAATTAGTAATATTTTCTGCTATACTGTTCAAAGTCCTTCTAATGGGAATGCCAGAGAAAATCTGGTTTGGACCAGAGTTTTCCCAGGCTGTGTGGAGCACAGACTAAAGTGGCTTTCAATCACATGCTACTGTGCACTGCCAAGAGTGATTCTGTTTGCTGCTGAGAGCGACTCTGAGCGAGGACACGACAGAAGCTCCTATCTTAGTGAGGAGGTGTGGTTGACCCTGTGGCTAGGTGTGACGCTGTCTTCTAAGGGCTGTGATTGGTTGTTAAATAAAAAAGGAAAAGAATGTGCTCCTAGTAATCAATGGAGAGAAATTAACCGATGATGTAATTTAGACTGGATTCTGAAATGTGTAAATCATGATGTTAAAACTTAGCAAGATTAAATTAATTGTCACACAGCATCAAAATGTTTGAACGTAGCTATGTTTACATGCTCATCATTATTTTGATTTGCTTATTATGTTTACTCTCCATGCTGGTCATTTTCATACTGCATCTATTTCATATTAACCAGAATGGAATGTGGGGAGACGGGGAGCGTTGTAGATGACCTTTTAGGCATAGGCTACTGACATCATGTACTGTGTAATACAGAAAATACTTATTTGTATCACATCTTCCTTCTATGCACATATATAGTGTTTAAATCATTGCATTGTACCTTGTCTAGAATTTGTATATATTTTTTCAGAGTTTTACTGAATTTTTCCAAATTTTTTTTGAAAGCATTTTACAGTCTGTAAATATTTAAATAATTCTGCACTATATTGTTTTGTAATGTTGTTCACGTTTTGATTCATGGTTATTTATTATTGTTTCTATTTTATTTTTTCTTTAATCTGTCCTGCTGCTGAAACTATTTAATTTCCCCCTAGGGGGATGATAAAGTTTATCTTATCTCTATATTAATAACTGTTTGAATGTTATAGAAGTTTATGTGCTCATTTACTCGACTATTAAGGGGTGGATTCCTGTGCAATTGAGCATGTAGTGTCTTATTAATTCTCTGTTCATTGTACTGAGAGTAACTCTCCTTTCTCTCTGTCTTTCTGCCTTCTCTGCTTAAGACACTCTTAAGCTCACTAAAAGTCCTCCTCACCACTCTAAACATTTCCTTTCATGTTAGGAGCTCTCTTAAGGCCTAAAATGCTTTGTGAATAATTTTTATCTTCCTAAGGTAAAATTCTGATATTTTTTTCTTAGAATGAAGTCACTAGGAGCTACTTTTCGTCTTATTACCTATATTAATCCATATATTTTATATTTAAAGTAAAAACATTTCTTGCTATTTCATTATAAATAGAAGCAATTGGACCAATCTAATTAGAATTTAAAGGTTTTGTGTAAATTTTGTCATATTGTGAAACCGTAGTATTTTTACTCGGCGGGGGGGGTATACCACGAAAACAGGCCTAAGCCTACACATGACACCTCATTCATTACTTTTTGAGAAATTACTGTACCTGCCTAAGTTACACCCTAGCTAAAGATTCATTGTTACAGTGCTACGAACTGAGGGACGTGCATCCTTTTTTATTACGGTCTTCTCAAACTTCCAGTCGGTTGAAGCACGTGGCCGCTCAGAGTCAGGTTTTGCAGGAGGTTTCTTCCTGTTAAAAGGGAGTCTTTCTTTTCCATTATCGCCACATTCTTGCTCAGTATGAGGGGTTGCTACAAAGTCAACAGCTCGATGCAACCAGCTAGCCTTCCCTAAAATTTTAAACTTTTTACAAACTGGTAAAATAAACTGGACTTGACTGTTTTGTATGACAGCTAGAATAAAATTTGAATGTATATTGCTGATTTGTATCTTTTGATATAATTGGATTCATTGATCTACATAAATGTAGAATCAAATCAGATTAGTTTGTCTGGTAAAGTTAAATTGAGGTGAAATTTGTTGTTAATAGGTCTACAAAGAAACTTAACAGAATTTAATTGTCAAGCTTGTTAACAAGGAATAACCAGAACATAAATGGCTTCTGAAGAAATAAACTGTTATGACTACGAAGAGGCCAATTAAGGTAAAAAAAATAAAGTTTGTTGCAAGTAGTGTGTCACAAAGGCACAATTTCTTTTACAATTTAGGCTGACATTGATTAAAAAACTTCACATTCAAAGAAAGACTTTCAGATAGTAGGGAGAATGATTGCTTGAGAGACATATTGAAGTTAGGGAGAATGCCTGGCTTTTTTTCAAGCATTTCTGTTTGCAGAGTACCTTACATGAGCTATTTTTCCCTAAGAACGTGTGGGTGTGTTTACACACAAACCTGTCATGAGACGAGACACGAAGGTTTCGGTGAGCTGCAGGAAACCGTGGTCAATGTACTGTAGAAAGGTTTGATGGGGGAGGCAACGAACAGCAAACACAGCAAACAGGGTGTGATAGCCTGGAGAAACAAAAGGATGAAATGAGAAAACAATATTGGAAAAAGGCTAAAATATTCAGAGGTAAAGCTGAAACTGTGGAATGTGTTTTATACTAAATATTGTATTCTAACATTTGTGAATGGGCTCCTTCCAAAATCACTTTAATCTTAAAGTTTTCCTCCTGACTAGCATTAAAGAATTATGTACCAAACAACTGCAAACACTGTGAAATTAATTCAAATGGGTGAAAATGTATTCCCATCCACCCGGAGCTTCGTCAGCATTCCGCTAATGCACAATTCTGTCATGCCTCACTGGAAACACATGTTATTCTTAGTGCCTCACAGAGAGACAGACAGGATTATAAGAACAAATAAAACTGTGATTGTGCACGTCTGGACGGTACCGGGTGGGAGGGGCAGGCAAAGGCCCTGGGTGGACTCTAGGATCCGAAGCATGAAGTGAAATACAGCCCACTCGGATGGGCCGCCCTTCTTCGTCCTGAACCCCACATACCACATTGGGAAAAAAAACAATTTGAGAGGATTATGTAAGGTGAGCACATGTTGGAAGGAGAGACCAACAGCGTCCACATGTAAACACAGCAGTGTATGTGCCTCAACTTAGCTGGAATGCTTCAAAGTCGTCTATGGAGGAAGTGGGACTACTTACAGGCACAAAACATGAGGACCAAGTTTGTTCTTCAACCAGGCTGACTCCAGCATGTGTCTGATGAGCTCTAGCTAAACAAAGAAACACACGCATACATTTTGGTGATTTGAAAAAGACATGCTCCATTAGATTCAAATAAAATGTTTCACTCCGATGAAATCAGTCGCAAGGAAAATTTGCAAAACACAATCATTTTGAGCTGATGCCTGAAAACACACGACGACGGCAAGTTTTTCTGCTATGAGGATTCTTTGTTCCTGTAAATCAGAGGTGTCAAACTCCTCGGGGGCCGGTGTTAGGGTTTAGATAATTTAGATATATCCCCAGTCCAACACACCTAAATCAAATGGTTAAATTACCTCCTGAATATGGAGTCAGGTTTTACAGATAACCTGACTAAATACACCTTTATTCGGGACCCATCGGAGAGCGCCTGGTGGCTGGGTTGCTCCTCCCGGGACCCAGCCGGGCCAAGCCCGAATGAGAGATGCAAGGCCATCCCCCAGTGGGCCCACCACCTGCAGGGGGAACCGTGAGGGACCGGTGCAAAGAGGATTGGGCGGCGGACAAAGTTGGAGACCTCGGCGGCCCAATCCCTGGATGCTTAGGCTGGCTCTAGGGACGTGGAATGTCACCTCGCTGGGGGGGAAGGAGCCTGAGCTTGTGCGGGAGGTCGAGAGATATCGACTAGAAATAGTCGGGCCTGCCTCCATGCACAGCGTCGGCTCTGTAACCCATCTCCTCGAGAGGGGCTGGACTCTCTTCTGCTCTGGAGTGGCCCACAGGGAGAGGCGGTGGGCTAGGTTGGGTTTGCTTGTTGCCCCCCCCAGCTAAGCCGTCTCGTGTCGAGAGGGTCGCATCCCTGCGCCTTCGGGTTGGGGACAGGTCTCTGACTGTCGTTTTGGCCTACGGGCCGAGCGGTAGTGCCCCGGAGTACCCGGCCTTCTTGGCGTCCCAGTCGGGGGTGCTGGATAGTGCCCCTCCCGGGGACTCCATTATTCTGCTGGGGGACTTCAACGCCCACGTGGGAAATGACAGCTGGAGAGGCGTGATCAGGAGGAACGGCCTCCCCGATCTGAGTGGTGTTTTGTTATTGGAATTCTGTGCTAGTCACGAATTGTCCATAACGAACACCGTGTTCAAACATAAGGGTGTCCATCAGTGGACTTGGCACCAGGACACCCTAGACAGGAGGTCAATGATCGACTTTGTTGTCGTATCATTAGACCTTCGGCCGCATGTTTTGGACACTCGGGTGAAGAGAGGGGCTGAGCTGTCCACTGATCACCACCTGGTGGTGAGTTGGATCCGCTGGAGGAGGAGAAAGCCGGACAGACTTGGCAGGCCCAAGCGCATAGTGAGGGTCTACTGGGAACGTCTGACAGAGACCTCGGCCAGGGATGTATTCACCTCCCACCTTTGGGAGAGCTTTGACCAGATTCCGGGGGATGTCGGAGACATAGAGTCCGAGTGGACCATGTTCTCCGCATCTATTGTCAATGCTGCTGCCCGTGGATGCGGCCGTAAGGTCTGCGGTGCCTGTTGCGGCTGCAATCCCCGAACCCGGTGGTGGACACCGGCAGTAAGGTACGCTGTCAAGCTGAAGAAGGAGTCTTATCGGCTGTGGTTGGCTTGTGGGACTCCTGAGGTGGGTGAGATCCGCCCTGAGTACCTTAAGTCTCTGGATGTTGTGGGGCTGTCATGGTTGACACGCCTCTTCAACATTGTGTGGCGGTCGGGGACAGTGCCTCTGGACTGGCAGAGGCACGGTACCACTGGGGAGGGTGTGTTCCAACTACAGGGGGATCACACTGCTCAGCCTCCCTGGTAACCCTATGCCAAGGTATTGGAGAGGAGAGTCCGGCCGATAGTCGAGCCTTGGCTTCAGGAGGAACAGTGTGCTTTTCGTCCCGGGCGTGGAACACTGGACCAGCTCTATACCCTCTACAGGGTACTCGAGGGTTCATGGGAGTTTGCCCAACCGGTCCACATGTGTTTTGTGGTCCCTCGTGATGCCCTGTGGGGGATGCTCCAGGAGTATGGAATCGGGGGCCCTTTATTAGGGGGCATCTGGTCTCTGTACAAGTGGAGCAGGAGTTTGGTCCCATTGCCGGCGCTAAGTCGGACCTGTTCCCAGTGCATGTTGGACTCCGGCAGGGCTGCCCTTTGTCACCGGTCCTGTTCATAACTTTTATGGATGGGATTTCTAGGCGCAGCCAAGGGCCGGAGGGGGTCTGGTTTGGGGATCAGAGGATTTCGTCTCTTCTTTTTGCAGATGACATGGTCTTGCTGGCCCCCTCTAGCCAAGACCTACAGCATGCATTGGGGCGGTTCGCAACCGAGCGTGAAGCGGCTGGGATGAAGATCAGCTCCTTCAAGTCCGAGGCCATGGTTCCCGACCGGAAAAGGGTGGCTTGTCCTCTTCAGGTTGGATGGGAGTTCCTGCCTCAAGTGGAGGAGTTTAAGTATCTCGAGGTCTTGTTCACAAGTGAGGGAAGAATGGAGCGGGAGATCGACAGACGGATCGGTGGGGCTGCCGCAGTAATGGGGGCACTGTGCCGTTCCGTTGTGGTGAACAGAGAGCTGAGCCCAAAAGCGAAGCTCTCGATTTACCGGTCGGTCTACGTTCCTTCCCTCACCTATGGCCATGAACTTTCGGTCATGAACCAAAGAACGAGATCCCAGATACAAGCGGCTGAAATGAGCTTCCTCCGTAAGGTGGCCGGGCACTCCCTTAGAGATAGGGTGAGGAGCTTTGCCATCCGGGAGGGGCTTGGACTAGAGCCGCTGCTCCTCCACATCGAGAGGAGCCAGTTGAGGTGGCTCGGGCATCTGTACCGGATGCCTCCTGGACGCCTTCCTTCGGGAGGTGTTCCAGGCACGTCCCACCGGGAGGAGGCCCAGGGGACGACCTAGGACACACTGGAGGGACTATGTCTCTCGGCTGGCCTGGGAACGCCTTGTGCTCCCCCCGGGGGGGCTGGAGGAGGTGTCTGGGGAGAGGGACCTCTGGGTGTCTCTGCTGAGTCCGCTACCCCCGCGACCCGGTCCCGGATAAAGCGGAAGACAACGAGTACGAGTTTTACAGAGTCCTGCTGATGACCTAAGATTTTGATTTCGGCGTTCAAAAGTTGCCAGACACCAGCCCTCGAGGACTGGAGTTTGACACCTGTACTGTAAGTTCACAGTGCTGGCGATCCGTAACCCCACCCCCACTTAAAGATTTCTTCTGTTTTTGGCATTTTTAGATGATGAAACAAAATCTAAGATTAGACATGGATAACCTGACTAAATACAAAATTCAGGTTTTTAGAAAAAAAAGATATAAAATCCAATGAGGCCCAACGAAAAAAAAGCAATCCCCCCCAAACCAATTAAGTGGTTGTCCCACCACTGGCAGCGACAACTGCCATAAGGGTTTGCTTTAACGAATAGTGAGTCTTTTGCATCATTGTGGATGACCTTTGTTACCTCTTTTCTGCAGAATTGTTTAAATTAAGCCACAAAAGATGGGTTTTTAAATATGATTGGCATGGATAAGGTTATGGCCCAGAATTAATTGGATTTAATTCTGTACTTTGGCTAGGCCACTCCAAAACCTTCCCTTTATTTTTTTTAGGCATTCAAAGGTGGGTTCGCTGGTGTCCTTCAGATAATGGTCCTGCTTCAACTTGAGCTTAAGTAACTGAGCCAGTAGCTCATTTCATGTGTTCTCTATTTGTAGATAATGGTTTGCTGGAGTCCGAAAGCCTTAGAAACTGCTATGTAACCCTTTCCAGACTGATAAATCAATTTGTGACTAATCTGTTCATATTTTTTGTTTTTTCTACTCTGCTTCATGTTGTTAGATAGGTAGTAATTAAGTTTCTGGATTATACAGGTCTGTCAGCACTCAGGTCTAGGTGTGGCTAGTAGTATTGAACTCAGCAGTCCAAAAAGTCTGATTAATCACTGTTAAAACATGGTTTAATTACCAAGGAGGTCAATTACTTTTATCATAGGGCCAGGTTAGTTTAAGAAGCCTTTTTCTTTAGTAAATTAAACCATCATTTAAAAACTACATTTTTTATTTCCTCAGGTTATTATTGTCTGATATTCAATTTTGGTTAAATAAAAGTGCAAGAAAAAAACAAAAACAGAAAAAATCTCTAAGGGTGTAAACACTTTTTCACAGCACGGTACACTTGTTCTACAATCAGTTCTCTCACTTTCCTTTTCCCCATTTGCCGAACACTGATTATGTGAGCTTGTTTCCACATGCATTCATCTACAACCGAGATCATTCCAGTAAAGCCAACTTGTTTGAAACCTGCCTGCTGTTTTCCACCAATGAGCGTTCAGCTGTTTCCCGAACAATAACAGGAAGACGGTCTGCCTCATCCACATCCTGAACACCAGTGGGAAACCTGTACCTAATGCCAGCGGTAACATCCTACTTTGACCTCAGGGTGGAAGTTTCAATTAGCTGCTCTTATGTAACAGATACGCCCAGAAAACTGAAAAATACACAAATATAATACGCTTCTCCAGGCATGTTCTCTTATTTTTACACTTTCTAATTCCCTAATGGAAGCTGAAGTTTTCTAATCATAACTCAGGAACTCACAACTAAGTCTTACACTAATTATTTGGAGTGAAACTTAAAATGAATTAATCTTTTATCAGAGTAATTGATACATTTCTCAGATAGTGAGCTTTTCAGATTTTTTTACTTTACACATCCCTGCTCACTGTACATGTAGGCAAGATAAGCTGGGGTCCTTATTGTTTGTCACAAAGCCAAAATGTTTAACATGGTCTATTTGCTTTTATTTCAAAAAGAAAACAATTATTCCTACTGCTTTCATGTTTTTTGAGGCTTTGGACACAAATGTAGGCAGGAGGCAGGCAGCATCATAATTTATGAAAACTTTATCAAATAAAAGAATAAAAAATAACCAGAACAAAACAGAGGAGTAAACCATGGACAGTGATTAACTCGAGCCGAAACCAGTGAGTGATTAGTTACTCACATGCATGACAGCTGGGTATTCACATGAACTGGTGCAACTGAGAGAGGCTGATGTGACAAAATAAACAAAAATAGGCACGTGTTCCTTAGTGCTCCACACATACCTTCTCATGCATCTTGTTAAAAGGACTTTAAATCACAGGAACAACTTGATGGACAAAGCTTGAATTTTTGAAACCTTTTTAAAACTTGTTTTTGGATCAACACCCATCTACCTCATTTGAATGGCATGTTCTTTTGTCTTTCTGGTTTTGAAGAGTGACAAAAATGTGAAGTTATTGATGACTATCAATAACTATTCGTTTTTTTATCCATTTTTTTTCCAAAAATGAGTTCAGTTCCATTTATTTTATAAGAAATATTATAGCACAAATGATTGTGTTTAAAAACAAATGATTGTGTTCAAAAACAGTTCTGAATTTCAAGGTTAAAACACATCTTTACCAGGGATACCAATAAATGTGGAGGATGCTGTAAGTACAATGCAGGCAGACAATGTGTGATCACAGTTTTTGTGTACAGACAAACTCAAACAATAAGAAAACCCATGGCAAACAATCACAGCCTCATAATGAATAAACCTGATTTGGCTTTCTCCAATCAAGAAATTAAATCTTTACTAAGCAATTTGTCTCAAATAGTAAACAGTGAGGATCTCCTGCAGCAAAATCCACAAACCTTGCAGCCAGTTTCATTTAATTGCATTAGTCTCAAATATGTGAGCAATTCATACCCAGTAATTAGCAGGTTATTCTTCGTCTGAGCTGCTTTGTTGCAACTGGGGCGGGAAATAATAAATATCAGTGACAATAATGCAGAGTGGAGCTGTAATCTATCAGAGCAGAAACTTCCCCGGCTCTTAAAAGCTGTAATCTATTTCATCCCCTCTGTGTCAATGTAGCCATTAGTCTAAATAAGCACCAACAAAAGGGTGACATGATCTTTATTTGTAGCACAGTAGTCAGGTCTTTCGTGAGGGTTTTTTTAAAGAATGACTCAGCTTGACTGCAGAACAAGCCGCTAAATTTGTCGACTGCACTTAAAATAAAGTGACCCTAAAGGCTGTTTCTCTTTGAATAAGTCTGTGTCTATCTCCGTTCCACTCAGCTGGATAAACCCAGTAATCACCTCATGTGCCTGAGCCGGAGCCCGGCCAAAAACGATTACACAGGTACCTATTTTTGTTCCATTCAGCAGGATGTTGAAGGTGCAAGGTGAAAATCCATGAGCCTGTCACAGCAAGGGAGGATTTCTTCTTCTTCCTCTCGGTTCCTATTTTACCTCTGCAAATCTCAAACCTTGGCACATTCTGCTTTCTATTCAATCCAAGCATTACCCTTGGCCTGATTTATACAGCCACGTTGATGTGTGTTGTATGTCTACTTTCAGTGCCTCGAAACCGTGGAGGGATTTACCTCAGTGGAATATTAAAACCTGACTTTACAGAACCAACAGTCCCAGTGAGACACAGGACAAAGACCATTGTCTCCTTTTACTTGGTTATGCAAATAAAAGGCTCTCCTCTATTCAGTCTATTGATGTAATAAAACAACATAAAAAACCTAAAGTGAAGTGCTTTTGTACAGCGTCAAAAATCTTCCTTTAATTTATTTGTTTTAAATGTAAAACAGTTAATGTTCTTGAGATATATCCCCTTAATAGCTGTTTGCATCCTTACAAAGTGCTTTCATTTAATGTGTGTTGACTCTAAGCTCTCTGATGTTGACTTTAGCAGCTTTGAAGAATCTGTCGCCTTACAAAATATGCAAATTAAAGCCAAATGTAGAAACCCTGACAGGAAGGTGCCTTGAAAACTTGTAGGTTTCTTCCCTGGGCTTTTTGAGCTCTAAGACAACACTTATCAGCTGCAGTTCATCCGACATCGTGGCATCAAAAGAGTGGCAGTGTCTGAGAAATACTGGGGGACTGACTGAAGGACTATCCTGCAGTTTCCTTCCTCTCTTCAAACCAACTTGGTTCACACCTTTGTCATACAGCTCACAAACTCAAAGCCTAGTCCTGTTCTCTGTGACTATTTGTATTATTTTTATCTGTTTCACTTCTATTTCCTTCACTTCATGTCATATTTTCGTAAAGTAGGACCTTGTATCTGTAGTTTACCTCATCCCAGTCAGTGGTGGCTCTTGCATCAACACATCATGTTTCCCTATACACAACCAAACCAAGTCTACTTCCTCAATAATTCCCATTCCATTAAAAAAAAACTCAATCTAATATGGTCCTAATTCCAAGAAAGCATTAAAAATGCTTTTTTTTCCACAAACAGAATAAAGGTTTCGTAAATCCCAAAGTGAACTGTAAAAGTTCTTTGTTCAGTGTATTTCATTACATTGCTGATACTGTAAACACCATGGTTAAGATATTTATAGAGATGGAAGATATTCATAGGAACCCCACTCCCCATACTTGAACATGCTAATAGGCAAAGGAAAATTTGTTTAGGACACGATGGAGGGATAATTGAGGTTTTTTGCCTCAGATTACTAACACTCAGAGCATCCCGAGATGTTTCTCATTTCCTTATATTATTGTGTTAAAGCAACAAGACTTTTTTTGTATTTTTTTTAAGTGCACTTGATTTACAGCACTCAAAGTTTATGAGGGTCTAATCTAAATTTGTTTTGAGATTATTCGGGAGGTGCAATAATCATTTTGCCCCCTTTCATAATTTTTTCACTGTTGTTTTGGTCATTTTTTTCCGGATAATTTTCAGTCGTGAAAGTGATCTATCTGCTACACACTTGCACTCACACCTAAGCAATTTAGAAAGACATGCATGTTTTCAGACCGCAAACTCCATGCAGAAAGGTTGGGATTTGAACCCAAAACCTTCTTGCTGCATGGCAACAGTGCTAACAACTGTGCCACTATGTAGCTAATCTAAATATGCCCCTAAAGATAATACAGCGTTGTGTCTATACATAAGCAATTTAGCGTGGAACCAATTCAACGTCTGCTTTAAGGCGAGTGGCCTGACTTTAGCTGAATCCATACAAAAAACAACAAATATAACAGAGTTAAAGGAAAAATAGTATTTTAGGAGCAACAAGATGATTTTCAAAAAGATATTAGTTTTTACATAGCATTTTCATAAAACATAGAAAATAAAAACAGGAAATATATATATTTTTTTGTTTTATTATTAAGCTGTAAATTATTTGCTTTCTTACATTATCCTACATAGAAATGGAACATTCCATTGAAGGAAATGTATTCATTCTTTTAAAAAAGGTTTCTCCTTTGTTTTAAAACCTTAAAACCTAAATAAGATGGTTGTTCTTTCATTTAAAAATCAAAACAAATTTCCTACAACAGATATTTATAAAAAGTTATGTTTTTCAAATAATTAGGGTTAATGTTTGTGGTTGTAACTTGACAAAATGTAAAAACATTCAAGGGGTTTAAGTCCTTAAAAGTACCTTTTTCTTATCACACCTTGATTATTATTTTGAACATGAACATTACTATTCTGCACATTTTTCTGTCTTGTAAATGTTTTTCTGTTACTACACTCCTCCGGTGCCAGCAGCGTAGAATGAAACACAAAAAAACCCATGCCTGTTTCGCAAGAATCAAAGAATTGTTTTATGGCTTCCAGGACCTCTCTGAAGTAAAAAGTCAAACCATTTAGTTTAAGTGCAAGCCCGCAGATTGTTTTCCACCGAGCGATTTCTGCTGTGTCACTTAACCTTCCAAGGGTAAGGGAAAAAATTTCAATAAAAATAACTTCTACTTCAAAACCACTTTATCTTTAACCAGCACACACACATAAACACACGCACAGTGCACCTACCAGTTTGGCTACGTAGTTGACCACCAGAGAGTCAATCTTCCTATTTCCCAGTTGAGGCAGATGTCTGTTGAGATGTTCTCGAAGCTTGTCGACTGTCTGCAAATGCAAGATACACACACTCAAATTTTTCAGGCCATGTGGTTTGGACTTAAATGTATTTGCATGCTTTATGCAGATATTTGAGGGCAGTTGGCAAGGTCAAACAGAATTTAATGTAAATATACTGGAGGAGAGGGGAGAACCTGTGGATGTGAAAAGCTGAAGAGGGGGTGAACACGTTTCAGAAACAGTAGGAAGACTAAAGATGTAAGTAGGAGAAGTGATGGAGGGAATAAACTTGAGATCAGAGGATTGGGTCATCCCAAGAATAGCTTAACTGAACTCTATTAAAATTGAAGCGTTCTGCTACTTAAATTACTGTGCTGAGCACAGGGAAAAGTTAAAGATATGAAGTTGTCGGTCAAACACTGCACACTTTAAAAAAAGCAGGAGAAGGACCTTAAGATGCCTCTTTTGTTACAAGTCGACTCATTTGAAGTGTAACAGGAACATCACTATAACAGATGACTCTAGGGAGGGAAATAACTGGTTGTCAGCATTTTACTGTGGATTTATAGTGATCTATGTATATATCAACCTTTGTTATTGGAGGAAAAATTACTGGCAGCTCTCACACATTTATCATGCAGTCACCAACACTGGACAGAAAATCAGCACATATGAATTCAAATTAATATAAAGCATGTCAAAGTAGGTTGTGAATCTAAAAGAACAGTTGATAAGTATTCCAGGCACTGCTCTTTGATTTTGAATGTCAAAAGACTCTAAACAGACTTTGAAATACTTTAGCACTACCCAAACCAAAGTAATACCTAAGATATCGTTTAAATAAAATTTAAAATAATAAAATAATTTAAAGTAATATTTTTAGAATGTTATCTTCTTCTGAAGAACATAGATCTTTTAACTAGAATGCCAAATGAAAATGTTATTTTAAACAATAGCACATCCTAAAAACTATATACTGCTTAATATGCCTATAATTAGCTTTTGTTGTTCCCAGCCCTGACATTTGATAAAAATGCACAGAAAATCACTTGATGCAGCAGGCGCTTTGATCATGGTGGGAATTAATCACTAATGTTTAACCTTTTTAACCTACCTATGACACCATCACTGAAAACTAATACAGACACAGACAAGAATCAACCAAAATCAAAACATGATAAAGATCACTAAACAGATCACAAATAGCTGATCTATTGTCTTAGTTTAGAAGCAGTTTCACCTTACTGCTTTTCTAACTTCCTGCTTTCACCAGCTGTGCTGTGATGCTAACATTCACTTGTAAATAAACAAAAAATAGGCAGAGACTCCATTTCAGCTGTATTGTCTTTTTATTTTTCTCCTCATTCACAGTGCTACTGACATTTTTATCGCAACATTACTTAAAAGACGTTCATGCTGCTTGAGTGATGCTTCTGTCAGCTAGTCATCACAATATAGCAACTTGAGCTGCTGTGACACTGTTTCCTATCTTTCCATGTATGCTATCTTAATGAAAAACACATTATAAAGGTCTAAATGATTAAATGGGGATTGTTTTTAAAACATCAGGTCCTTTCACAGGTAGTTACCAGGTAGTTACTTTTGCGGTGATGTCATGGTCTCAGAAAACTTTTTGGTTTTTTTTTCCATATTTAAGGATCAAATTACCATCTTGGAATGATTTTTAAAAATTCTATGAGTCCCCCCAAGTGGTCAGATAACCTTTGGATAAATTAGAATCAAGGTCAAGCTGTCGGTTTGACTTTTACTTTCAAGCATCACTCATGCTGAGTCAAATAAATCATCATCAATCTTCAAGCACTGAGAGAGTATCGTCATAGTGTTGCGTGAGATGTAATGTTATTATTGGGTCATTGCTACAGCATTTGAGTGGCAGTTTTGTAAATGCGGTAGAAGTGGTAGATATCTACATTATGTATGCAGTGTGAGATCTATAACACTGAAACCAAAGAATTCTTGGATATGTTCAAAAGATTAGAGACATCCTGGCTTACCCTGAAATCAAATTATGTCCGTTACAGTGCATAGGCAGGTGATGCTGGAGCATTAGTTACCTAAGGTAGCACATCTTTCTACGCTACACAGATAATAGTGTGAAGAGGTAGAAACTTGCTAATCTAATGTTTAAGTTACAATCGTAAATGTATTCTCCAAACTTTTTAGTGTTTTACACATTTGAATTTCTTTTTCTACCTTTTACTTTAATAATATCTTCATGCTTAGGTGTCAGTGAACAACCTTTCCTCATTTAACATGAGCGGGCCAATTTAAATGCAAATGGCCCACCCCTATCATGGTAAAAAAAAAAAACCTCTATATTCCACTTGCAATAATATCCTATACATATTTAGTGTATCCATATTAAAATCTAAATGTGATCCTGCAAAGAGGATGCACAAACATGATGACCTTCAAGGTGGTAATTTAAAAAGTTATGGATTGTATTATTAGCATTTCTTTCTACAAGATTGCAACTATAATGTTGAAATAGACCTTTATTTGAACAGGATTAGCAAAGCTAATACTCAAGGTGCTAAAGGTTCGCTATGCCTTACCCCCTATATGTAAAGAGAGCTCCCCTAGAATGAGTAGTAATTCAAGGTATTTAAAACTGTAACCTATTTCTGTCAATTGCACTTATTTTTCAACTCTCATACATATAGAGGGAAATAGAAACACTCATGTTTCCTGTGCTTTTTTATTTGGACTATACCTTTAACCAATAGGCGGCAAATGTTCCCCTTATCTTAACGGAAAATCTTTACTCTGATATTTTAAAAAGCTATCTTCAGTGGTAGTCGCTTGCTTCATCTCCTTAATAATTTAGAGCTGATGTCAGAACCAGAAAAGTATTGCCATTTCCAGAAACACTTCCCTATTTACCTGGTTCAGTTTTCTAAACAGTAAAAGACTTTCCCAATATCTGTTTTCTGGAACTTGGAAGCCTAAAATGGTATGACAATTATTTTAGTAGGTGCTGACAGTTTAACACATTTTTAAACACTGTAATATGTTTGTGTGAGTGCAATCTTGTAGCCCTTGACAGTTTTCTCACCAGGCCGATGAATGCCCTTTGTTGATGGTCTTCTTCTTGAAAAAGTGGCACCAGCTTTTTTTCTACAGAAAAAAAGCACACACACACATAAAATATCTGTTTTTGAAGTAACTTTTGATGCCAAAGCTATATTTTTTTAGGCGCCTCAGTGAAGTAACAAGCTTTTTGTAAAAATGGGAAAAAGCTAAACCTTTTGGCCAGTTACTAAGACAAAAAGGATGGTGACTTGTTAATTAGCAGAATCGTTTGGTGTATTTTTTGCTTTAAAGATGCATCTCCTGACCTCGGGGATTAGGAGGCAGCATCCCTACTGTGCAAGTCGTTTTTTGTCAGTCTGATGAAAGCCGACCATGTTTCAGCTTAGATACTTTGCATACACAAATACACACCATCTGTGATCATGCACACAAAAAAACGCCTTTTTGATGTTGCACCCTGACATGCTACAGATATAAATAGCTCCATCATGGACAGGCCAACTTCCAGAAGATGCTGTCAAACTTGCAATAAGCATGTTTGCAGCTTCAAGTAATGAACATTCATCGCCCTGCAAACGTATTTATACCTATTTCCCTGAAACACCTCCAGGTAGATCTCAAAAAATCTAAAAATTTTGAAAGTCAAACTCATATATTTTAAAAATTCATTACACATAGAGTTAAACATTTGAAGCTTTTATTTCTTGTAATTTTGATGTTCATTGCGTACAGACAATAAAAAACCCAAAACTCAACGTCTCAGAAAATTAGAATATTACATAAGATGAATAAAAAATTATATTTTTAAACAGAAATGTCAGACACTTGAAATGTATGTTCAATACTATATTGGTCGGGCCTCCTTTTGCATGGGTTACTGCATCAATGCAACGTGGCATGGAGACGGTCAGCCTGTGACACTGCTGAGCTGTAATTGAAGCCCAGATTGCTCTGATAGCTACCTTCAGGTCATTGCATTGTTGGGTCTGGTGTCTTCTATCTTCCTCTTGATAATACAGTGGTTCGGGTCAAGCCTGTTTGCCGGCAATTAAGCACAGCATTACCATTATCTTTAAACAGAGTGTTGGTTTTTTGGTAGTGTGGGCAGGTGCCAAGTCCTGCTGGAAAATAAAATTCACATCTTTATAAAGCTTGTCAGAAGAAGGATGCATGAAGTGCTCTAAAATGTCATGGAAGATGGTGGCGTATTGAACTTGATCAAATATAGTATAACATCACCAGCAGATGACATGGCACCCCAAATCATATCTCACTGTGGAAACTTCACACTGGAGTTAAAGCAACGTGGATTCTGTGCTTTTTCAACTCTTCCTCCAAACTCTGTGACCTTGACCTCCAAATGAAATGTAAACTTTACTTTTGTGTGAAAAGATTAATTTGAACCACTGAGCAATAGTCCAGGGTCTGTTTTCACAAAGATTGTCAGTCCTCTCAGAGAGCTCCTTTCTTAGCCTACAAATTTTTGCCAAGGACTCCTAGTGGGTCACTGTTTAGAGCGACTCTGAGCTAGGAGAAATTTCTATCTTAGTGAGGAGGTGTGGTTGAGCACATTGCTATGTGTGACACTTCTACGAGCTGTGATTGGTTGTTAAAAGAAACAAGAACAAAAAAATGCGGTCCTACCACTCAATGGAGAGAAATTAACTCATGATAGAATTTAGACTAGATTCAGAAATTTGTAAATCGTGATGATGACTTTGCAAACTAAATTGTCACACAGCATCAACATGTTTGAGCCTTATTTACATGCTCATCATTATTTTGATTTGCATCTATTTCATATTAGGGTGTGAAACCACATGAGTTTCCAATATTTAACTTTTTTACAATATTCAAATTTTCTGAGACAGTGAAGTTTGGGTTCCGTTATCTGTAAGCCATAATCATCAAAATGAAAAGAAACACTGGCTTGAAATATTTCACACTGTGTGTAATCAATCTATATAATACGAGTTTCACTTTCTGAAAAGAGTGACAGGAAATTCTTAACTTTTTTTCTATATTTTACATTTTTGAGATGTACTTGTAACAGTAACATGGAGGGAAAGATGATACATAGTTTTCATATGTTTTACAAATAAAAGTGTGTAAGTGTCAGACTTGAGTCTCATGAATTATATTATATTACGTAACTCAGATCTAAAGTGTGCTGCTAAATTTAGATCAACTCTGTCTTTCCAACAACTCCAGCTTCCCTTTTCCTGCCAAACAAAGGCATCCCCAGACCATGATTGTGCCACCACCTGATTGACAATGAGAATGTTTTTTGTAGACTGATATAGTTTATTTATAGATTGAGATATTGTCTTATGTCTTCTTTAAACTTCTCCACTACTTCTTCCCTTACCTATCCGGATATGTTCCTGGGTCATCATTATTGTTTTTTCTTTGGTATTGTTGTTGAGGCCTTCACAGAACAGCTGTATTTAGAGTGAGATCAAATTACACATAGGTGTACTCTCTTCACTTATTAAGTGACTTCTCAACTGCAACAGAAGGGGCTTCTGTTGCTGCTGATTTAACCTGGGGGTTTCTCGCAAAAGGGTTAGTTGTAAAAGGAGTATTTTCTAAGGCACTGCACAGGTTTAGAGACATCAAGTGGGAGCAGTGTCATTGATTAGACAGTTACCCAATAATCTTTTGGATTTAGAGTTCAAGACTGGTTGCTGGATGTGACAAGGATGGGCAGGATTAAGAACATCTGAGTGACAGCTCAGGTTGAACGGATGTGGTAAAGAGAGACCCTGGGTATATTAGTTGAAGGATGTTAGTGATGGAGCTACTAGACAAGAGGGCAAAGAGAAAACCTGGGAAAAAGAGTTATGGATGTTGTGAGAAAGTATTTGCAGATGGCTGGTGTGACAGAGAAAAATGCAGAGGACATTAAAAACAGCAAGCACGAGTCTTCATAAACCGGCCCCAGTATTAAATTAATTATCGACAGTTTTGATTAAATTACTCATGATTGAAGAAAGCAATCTAAGGAAAATATTTGTGAGCTCCACTAAGTTAAGTGAGGGGATTGAATGCTTTTTAATACCTAATATGAATTTCTATGGAGTCCCTTAGGCCTAGGCCTTTAGCAGTGTTCTGTCTGAGATTTAGAAATTGTGAAGTTCTTTATATGTCTTTTTTGTAGTTTTTTCTGGTACAAAAATATTTTTTTTATCCAAAATGTTTTATAGCAGAAGCTGGACTGTTCATTTAAAATAGTGCACATGAAATTTTCTGGACAGCAGAGATGGGGACTCAAGTCACACGTTAGTCTCAAAAAAAAAAAAAAGACTTCAGACTTGACTCAGAATCGATTTGGACTCGAGGTCTAGCTCTCACGAACAACATTTCTAATGTGTAATAAACGGTGAAAGTACACCGCTAAATCTAGATTATTTGAGTAAATGGCTAATGTCCCTTTTGAGTTACTATTGTGTAGTCGTGTATTCCTTCTCGGAGATGTTGGGTATTTATGAATACATGCACATTTATGTAATGGATGCAAATATTTGAAATAAAGACTCCATTTCAATTCGGGTTTCACTGCTTGTTTTTTTTTTTTTTTTAAACATGGTATAATGATTCCAGATTGTTCGCTCCTCTTCCAACTTTTGCAAACATGTTGCTTGCATCATCTAAAAATGTGACAAAGAATAGTAAAAGCATGTCAAATTGACTTATTTTTTTTCATTTATTTATTATGGTTTTGTGCTTTTGGCTACAGTTTCCAGAGTATCCGCCTTTTCTTTGGAAAGGTGCCATTATGTGTTGCCACAGGAATTTAGGGTGCTTTATGCATGTGTCAGATCATATCTGTGAATTATCTGAGGTGGGTCCCACATTCGGGCTGACCTACAGCAGCAGCACTAGACCCTTGAGAGAAACAAAGAGCAGGAAAAGCGAGAGAAGAGGGAAGTACCTTACTCCCCACTGTTATGTAATTTAAGCAGCCCCGCTCATTGTTTTCTGACTTATTTCACTGTATTTGTTTCTCTTCCAGTTTTCCTCTCAACTCCCCCCCCTCCAAAAAAAAAATGTTTCTGTGAGCTCTCATCTGGACATAGGCAGTACAGGCTCACAAGGAATACACAAACACCCTCGCGCAGTGCTTGGTGTTACATTATGAACAAAGGTTTTGTTATTTGTGTCATGCGATGTGCACATATTACATTGCCTCTGAGGGCTTTTGTTTGTAAGTGTATGTGAGTGTTCTCTTTGCTTTGGCTTACCAAGACACCATGTGTCAACCATTGAAAGAACCCTGGAAAATAAGAAGAGAAGCTTGATGAAAAAAACAATACCTCAAGTTAGAATTTTTTTTTCTTTTCTTAAATCACTGAGATATGAAGCTGCACTGCAGCAAAAAAAAAGTAAAACTATGACAGTGCTCTGGAGTTCAGACAGAAGAAGAACCTACTTATGAGTCAAAAAAAGGTTTACCTTCCAGCTGGAAAGTGACTTTAAACATACAGCAAATGCCAATTGAGATGTAGAACAATGGTCCAGTCAAATTCTAGACATGAGTATGTGGCAAGACTTGAAAACAGAGTATCAGTTATATGAATCTGTGTGTGCTACTTTTTGTTGGTCTGTCACATAAAATCCTATTGAAATTTGGGGGTATAATGTGACAAATGTAATATTTGCAAGGCACAGTATATTCATACCTCCATCAACAGCATACTGACAGAGTGAAGCGTTGTCTGTGTTTATGTGCAAACAGGCAGGAGGAACAGATTGAGGAACACCTGAACTGCATCAGTGACATATCACTATCCTCTCATACTTTGCTTTTAGTCAGTTCTTTAGGCAAAATACTGCTGCTTCAAAGACTGTGTAAAGTGCCAGATTACAAACTGGTGAAGAAGTGTTCAAGGCTTAAATAATTGGAAGGAAGCAGCGGGTTAGAGAAAGAGACAAAGAAGATCATGTTGTGTAAACTAAAGGGGCACCACCCATCACTCTTAAAAAGCCAACACCATTTTAAAACTACAGTTACTAGTAACGAGGTCTTAACCAGCTGACTGCAGGCTAGGTACCTGAGAAGAGAGCCCGACTAATTAACCAGCTTGTGCCATAAGGGATAATATTCTTTAACAACTATTTAAAAAACTACTATTATAGGTGCGCCACGTGGCTAGCAGTAGAGCGTGCAACCCATATATGGAGGTTTCAATCCTTGATGCAGCTGTCCCGGGTTTGAGTCCAGACCCCACTTCCTGTGTGCCTACTTTGAAAAAATAACAAAAATAAAGGCCACTAGTGCCACAAAAATAATATTTTTTTTTTGTCTGAGTATGGAAAGACCACAAGCCTACCTCCGCCTGCTCAAATGTGGCGTTGATGCGTATTGTTGTAGAGTGCATTTAAAAAGAATGAAAGATGTGGAAGAGGGTTTGCCATGCCCCCAACCAGAACCCTCAATGTCTACCTGCAACTTAACCCTTAGAAGTGGGCGCAAGTACCAGAGGTGAGGTTAATAACATACACTCCCTCTGGATGCCACTGAGCGTGCCCACCCCCAAGGGCCTACATGTGCATGTCATGAAAATGTTACAAGTGAGAGTGTCTAAGTTGTACATTAAAACTGGGACCAACACCCCCCTCCGGATCCGGCTACAAAACAGACAACACTATATAATGATTTAAGATCATTTCAAGAAAAAGACTTAATTTTTGTTAATAGGTCAAAAAAAAAATCTTTTTTTAATACATTATTTAATTTCTATGGTAAAATATGTTTATGAAACACTGTTTTATAAATAATGCAGATTTTAACTGCAATTAAATGTCTTACTTTGTTGCTGCATTTTAAATGTAGGTAAAACCTACAGCACTGAGTTTTTGACCCTAATTTAAACATAAAACTAATTCTAACAACCGTTCATCAGACCTATCTAATTATATTATCAAAACTAGGACACAGGTTTAGAAGGTAACACATATTCAACTCTCGAAACATCAGTGCTGCACACCTTCTGAAGATTACAGTTAGTACCTTATAAGTGAGATTTTGTACAGATAACACAGAAAAGCATCATTCATTCCCTTCCTCCTGCTTTAGGCCTGTGAGTTTGGTACATATCTCTTAACAGAGCTACAGTGGGAGGCAGACCTACTTCTTTGTGTTCTCCTCCAAGGGATTCACGTGGCTGGATGCTCTGCTCTCGGACCTCTGAAACAACAACACCATCATGGGAGGGATGAAAGTACGCTGCCATTGTTTGACTATACCCACAGGTATGCTAACAAGGACATCCAGAAAAAGACACCCCCACATTAGCTAGCATTTCTGGAATGGAAATGAGTCAAAAGCAATTTACACTACTCAATTTGTAAGAAGGTTTTTGCTTTTTATACACGCAGACAAACAAAAAAAAAGCACAGATACTCACCAGTTTATTCCAGTCGGCCTGAATGTCTGAGGTCCTGTATCTGGAGTTGGGAACAGCATTCAAAACTTTTGTCCTCTCTGTGTTCCACTGCAGCTCTGACCAGAAACCGTGGAGCCGCCCAGCCTGCCCAGTGACACATGGAAATAAACAAGGTCCAAATAGCAAGGACAAACTAAGGTGAGTATAACTGCTAATTAGGTGCATATAACCAGAAACACAAGCAGATGTAAAATGGTTTTACATATGTCCACCATTTATAACGCTCTGATTTAGAATCAAAGTGTGTTATGAGGTGGCTAAAGGACATAGGCTGGCATGAGATTCTTGGTTTCACTGTGGCACAAATATTCAAAACAAAAATGCATAACATGATCTTATTACTTTTACTTAAGACAGAAACAACAACTAATCCAACTGCCTTCAAGACAATACATTGATTATTATAGGTATAATAATGTAAACATGAGCAAAAAATATAAAACAACTGTTAAATTTAGAAGGAGTGTTCTATTGCTTACTGTTGTCATGAAGCAGATATTAGCTTGTTAATTCGTTGGACTGTGCTCAGGTAGCTTGCCTGCAGCCAGCTGCCTAACAGCCATGCTAACTAGCTAATGCTGTTTTAAAAATGGTTTTAGCTTGATAAGTGGCACTTCTTTAGATTCCACATCATCAGCGTTTGCATTTTTGGTAATCAGAGATATCTTCTAACAGCCTGATTTGTTTTTCTTGCAAGCGAAAGAAAACTGTAGGACCCTTCTTTTAGTCAGCTGACTAGCAGTGGGCAGCAATAGGTGGGGGAGTGGCAGCTCTGCATTGCCCTCCATACAGCTAAATAAACCGAACTCCTGCACTTTCTCTGGCATCTAAATGAAATGAAGTTAAAATGTTGGCACAGCATGACTTACAACATTAGCAGGTTATGCCTTAGTGTATCTTGATGCTGATCAAGCGGATTATGCCCAACGGGCAATGAAAGCATTGAACAACAAAATTAAAGAAGAAAATTACATTAAAAAGATGATTTATAATTCCATAAAGGTATTAAAAGTTTTTTAATACCTTCCCTTTAAAATCAGGATCAATATGTAGTTCTGTGGTACAACAAACACCAGGGACCGCCTCCAAGCATGCTGGGACTTCCTAAAACAGAAACCCAAAACAACACTAAAAGCAAGGCCCAGAATGTTCCTGAATACACAAATTGTCTTTCTACTCAGCGTAGAATAATCTCCAAGAAATTTAGCTTAACCCCAAACTTTTGCATATTTACCCGCCGGGCACCCTGGGCATGGAGCCATAACACCTATATCAAAAACTGCCACTGTTTTCATGTCTATCTGGTAGTTTGCATGCTGGTATTAGAGTGTGTTGTACCTTTTTTTCATATACAGAGGAATAAGGCAGTACGTTATCCAGGCGGAGAGACTTCTCACAGCCCATTCTGAACAAAGACGCTGCATGACAGAAATACGAATGAATATGCAAATACAGCTAAGAAATGTGCTATCAACAAAAAGCTTTGAGCAATATGTACAACTACAGGGGTTGGACAATGAAACTGAAACACCTGGTTTTAGACCACAATAATTTATTAGTATGGTGTAGGGCCTCCTTTTGCGGCCAATACAGCGTCAATTCGTCTTGGGAATGACATATACAAGTCCTGCACAGTGGTCAGAGGGATTTTAAGCCATTCTTCTTGCAGGATAGTGGCCAGGTCACTACGTGATACTGGTGGAGGAAAACGTTTCCTGACTCGCTCCTCCAAAACACCCCAAAGTGGCTCACTAATATATAGATCTGGTGACTGTGCAGGCCATGGGAGATGTTCAACTTCACTTTCATGTTCATCAAACCAATCTTTCACCAGTCTTGCTGTGTGTATTGGTGCATTGTCATCCTGATACACGGCACCGCCTTCAGGATACAATGTTTGAACCATTGGATGCACATGGTCCTCAAGAATGGTTCGGTAGTCCTTGGCAGTGACGCCCCCATCTAGCACAAGTATTGGGCCAAGGGAATGTCATGATACGGCAGCCCAAACCATCACTGATCCACCCCCATGCTTCACTCTGGGCAACGAACAGTCTGGGTGGTACGCTTCTTTGGGGCTTCTCCATACCGTAACTCTCCCGGATGTGGGGAAAACAGTAAAGGTGGACTCATCAGAGAACAATACATGTTTCAGATTGTCCACAGACCAAGATTTGCGCTCCTTGCACCATTGAAACCATTGGCATGAGTGACCAAAGGTTTGGCTATAGCAGCCCGGCCGTGTATATTGACCCTGTGGACCTCCCGACGGACAGTTCTGGTGGAAACAGGAGAGTTGAGGAGCACATTTAATTCTGCCATGATTTGGGCAGCCGTGGTTTTATGTTTTTTGGATACAATCCGGGTTAGCACCCGAACATCCCTTTCAGACAGCTTCCTCTTGCGTCCACAGTTAATCCTGTTGGATGCGATTCGTCCTTCTTGGTGGTATGCTGACATTACCCTGGATACCGTGGCTCTTGATACATCACAAAGACTTGCTGTCTTGGTCACCGATGCGCCAGCAAGACTCGCACCAACAATTTGTCCTCTTTTGAACTCTGGTATGTCACCCATAATGTTGTGTGCATTTCAATATTTTGAGCAAGACTGTGCTCTTACCCTGCTGATTGAACCTTCACACTCTGCTCTTACTGGTGCAATGTGCAATCAATGAAGACTGGCTACCAGGCTGGTCCAATTTAGCCATGAAACCTCCCACACTAAAATGACAGGTGTTTCAGTTTCATTGTCCAACCCTTGTATATATAGACTTAACCACAAATGCAATCAAACCATTTAAAGCTAAATAATATGGCCAAATCTTTAATCTTAATGAGCACAATCTACTAAAATAACATTTAAGTACAAGTAACACCTTTGTATTTCAGTAGGACACCTTTGTATTGCAGTAAGACAGAAACATCTGTTAACACACAGTTAATTGCTGACTAATAAATACCAATTTATAAGAAATGTATATTCATTGGATAAGATTCTTTTTAAGGTGATTTATATCCTCAGCTTCTTTGCTTTCTGCAAAAACCTAATCATCTATACTCTGTTTTGAATAAGCTACAAGTCTCCAAGGTCTCAGGAAAAAAAAAAATCAATTTTCTAACTGCCCTGATTTGTGTGGGCGGCTTGGCACAAGCTAGCGAGGAGAACTTTAAGAGCTAAACAGAGTTGATGAAAGAATTCAGCTTTGTGCAGACAAGATGTAAGCATTGAAGTGGCCACGGATTGAAAGAGGTGGAGAAAAAACAGAAAGAGTGAGCGGAGCAAGACAAGGGAAGAATAAATCATAATCAGGAGGTTTGCACAGACCTAAAATGAACTCTTGGATCTGATCGAAGGATTCAACGATGTTCATGTTGTCGCACAGCCATTCGATAATCTGGAATAAAGCAAACACAAGAAGGTTTACTGTACCAGAACCAAGTTCATTTAATTACTATAACCTTAGTTGATTCTTGACACACTGGTATAGATTTCAATTTTTTTTTTTTTTGGTGTAAATGTTTTCTATCTTGCAGAGAAATAGATAGCTATCTCAAGCATTTGGGCTTTTTAGAAAATAAGGGCAGTAGTCAGCAGGAAATCATAATTTATAGGTTGCATATTTAGCATTTTTAATGGTCGTTTTACATGGTAAAAATCACTGCTATGCTGCTCTTAGTTCTTTTAGTCACAAACAGTTTAATACTAGTGTGCTGACGTACAGTGGTGAGAACAAGTATTTGATACACTGCTGATTTTGCAGGTTTTCCCACTTGCAAAGCATGTAGAAGTCTTTGATTTTGATCATTGGTACTCTTCAACTGTGAGTGACAGAATCTAAAACACAAATCCAAAAGATCACATTGAGTGATTTTTAAGTAATTAGTTTGCATTTTATTGCATAACATAAGTATCTGATCACCTAACAACCATTAAGAATTCCAGCGCTCAGCCCTCCTGTTTTCCACTCATCACCTGTATTAACTGCACCTGTTTGAACTCATTATCTGTATAAAAGACACCTGTCCACACACTCAATTAAACAAACGCCAACCTCTCCACAATGGCTAAGATCAGAGAGCTGAAGAAGGACATCAGGAATAAAATAGTAGACCTGCACAAGGCTGGGATGGGCTACAGGAAAATAGCCAAACAGCTTGGTGAGAAGACAACAACTGTTGGTGCAATTATAAGAAAAAGGTCAAAAGTTCGGGATGAAGGTCAGTCTCCTTTAGTCTTGGGCTCCATGTAAGATCTCACCTCATGGGGCATCAATGATCATGAGCAAGGTGAGGGATCAGCCCAGAACTACACGGCAGGACCTAGTCAATGACCTGAAGAGAGCTGGGACCACAGTCTCAAAGAAGACCATTAGTAACACACTACGCTGCCATAGATTAAAATCCCGCAGCGCACGCAAGGTCCCCCTGCTCAAGCCAGCGCATGTCCAGGCCCGTCTGAAGTTTGCCAATGACCATCTGGATGATCCAGAGGAGGAATGGGAGAAGGTCATGTGGTCTGATGAGACATAAATAAAGCTTTTTGGTCTAAACTCCACTCGCTGGGTTTGGAGGAAGAAGAAGGATGAGTAGAACCCCAAGAACACCACCCCTACCTTGAAGCATGGAGGTGGAAACATCATTCTTTGGGTATGCTTTTCTGTAAAGGGGACAGGTCGACTCCACCATATTGAGGGGAGGATGGATGGGGCCATGTATCGGGAGATCTTAGCCAACAACCTCCTTCTCTCAGTAAGGGCATTGAAGATGGGTGGTGGTTGGCTCTTCCAGTATGACAACAACTACAAGCACACAGCCAGGGCAATTAAGGAATGGCTCTGTATAAAGCATTTCATAGTCCTGGAGTACCCTAGCCAGTCTCCAGACCTGAACCCAATCGAAAACCTTTGGAGGGAGCTAAAAGTCCATAATGCCCAGCGACAGCCCTGAAACCTGAAGGATCTGGAGAAGGTCTGTATGGAGGAGTGGTCCAAAATCCCTGCTGCAGTGAGTGCAAACCTCGTCAAGAACTACAGGAAATGTCTGATATCTGGAATTGCAAACAAACATTTCTGTAGCAAATACTAGGTTTGGTTTTTCTGATGTATCAAATACTTATGTCATGCAATAAAATGCAAATTAATTACTTAACAATCACACAATGTGATTTTCTGGATTTTTGTTTTAGATTCCGTCACTCACAACTGAAGAGGACCTATGATAAAAATTAAAGACTTCTACATGCTTTGCAACTGGGAAAACCTGCAAAATCGGCAATGTATCAAATACTTGTTCTCCCCACTATAACACAATACTTTTTTGTCCCAATGTTTTATTTTTGGACCATGCAAAATATGTACAGTAGACAAATCTATGAAAAGGTTAGATTACAAAACAAAGTAAACTCACATGAAGTACAATCTTCATGTGAGTTTCTTACGTCAACTGCAACTAACAGCCAAATATACCCTCAGCATGATGCCACCACCACCATGCTTGACAGTTGGTACATTGTTCTTAGATTTCAAAGCAAACTCCAAACATACTCCTTGTCATTGTGAACCAAAAGTTAAATCTTTACCTTGTCATATCCCAAAACTTCTCTCTGAAATAGTTATTATTATTAATGTTTGTCTGTTTTTATTTTGAAAAGCCTACACTGAAAAACCTGAAATTCTAACATCAACCTTCAGAATAGACCTTCACTATGTAATCCTCCCAACAAAGCTGCACCTGAGCTCTGTGCTTTGAACAAACATATTTTTGCCATGTGTCATTTTGAGTTAGATAGCACAGTGTTTCCTTGAAGTTACTATTTGATCAAATACACATAAAAATATGAACACATACACACCTATGAAATCAAATTTCCTCAGTTAAAGGCAGTTAGCTCCACTAATTCAGAAAAAGCTGTATGGAGTGTCCCAGTTTTTTTTGCTAGGTGCCCTAATGAAGCTGTTGAGTCATTTAACCTTTAAAGAAAATCTATTTTTCATCTATAAGGACAGCAGGAATATCCTATTTTAGCTGTAATACCAAAAAAAACTCCAAACCAAATATTAAGCCATTAATTTCTGTCTTTGACTCTGTCCACTTGTCTTTTTCTCACTGATTTATTCACATCATGTAATGTTTATGCTTCTCCTGCCTTTCTTTCGCTAACTCAAAGCTGACACCTACAGCATATATCCAGAAGTGCAGAAAAGCTTAGATTGTGTCTACAAACTGTTCCTGTGAAATCAATTTTCCTAGAGAAGATGTGCCTGAAAGTGACCTAAGCGTGCATGATGGGATATATGCATTCATTTCCCCTATTTTTTCTTTGTTGCCTCAAGGAGAGAACATTGATTGTACGTTTTTCAAAACCCAGCAACAATCAATGGCTTTGTTTCTTTTGATTCTATGCTCCACAAATAATATTGAAATGTACTGCCAAATGCAAGTGTGAGCTCTATGCCTATGGACTTTAATGGTCAATATCTTTGTCCACATGCATACTGTTTGCATCTGCACCTTCAGCTCCAGTTTCAGGTCATCTCCCATTAAAACCAGGAGGCAGTGCAGGGCAGCCAAGCGAAGAGGGTCCGTCCTACTGCTGGGACACCTTAGGCAAAGGTGAAAAACAAGAAATTTGCCTTTAAAATATAAGTGGATGCAGAAGAAGAGACTAACAGTTGACATTATGGCACTATTTAGTTAATGTGTATGGCCTTTTAACACACAAAGCAGCAAACAATTATTTGTCAAGTAGGAAAATAATACCTGGTTTTTAAGACTAAATAGTGTGGCATGTAAAAGTATTGTGTGATACCCAAATATGAAGTCCTATGCAAACAACTGCCAAGTCATAGATTTAGTAAATAGAGACCATACCATCCATACCACTTAAATGTTCACCTTCTAGCAGGACAATGAATGGCCTAGTCAAAGTCCATGCCTAAATCTAATTGAGAATGTGGGGCAAGACTGAAAATTGACACTCTCCAGCCAATATGGTGGAGTTTGAGCTATTCTGTGACATTTTAAGCAAGCAGTTGTATCATGACAGAATGTGTAAACCCATAAGTGGTATGAATACTTTTGCGAGGCACTCCAAACGAATTTTAAAAAGTATTACTTTTTCAGTAAAACAGAAAACCGAATGAAATATTGTCTCAGAGATAAACAGAGGAAAGACACCAATGCATCTTTATTGAGTTAGATGACTCCTTTCAAGCTGTCGGCTTCTAAACTAAGTTGAATTTATTCTGAAAGTGTGTACGCACAAAAATAACTTAACCCTTCATTTCCACCTGATAGCTTCTTGTCTCGCAATGTTCCTCCAGATCTACACTCTCATATTTCTTGTCTATTTATATTTAAGGCACCTAAGTCACAAAAAGGTTTTACATTGCGCTCACCCAGGACTTGCATCTGATCTCAGTATCTGCAGCAGATAAGCAGGGCTAAGCTCAGCAATGTGAATAGACCCACATGCCAGCTCCAAAAGACAAACACTGGTTTCATCTTCTTTGTGCATCACTGTGAGGGCATCCGACTGAGACTGCATGCCTAGGTTGACATCCTGACCTTAAAAGTGTTGAAAGAGACAGAAACAGACTTATAAACACAATTTTCCATGCAGCCTCTAATTGGCTCTGAATTTTGAGTTACCAGTTAGAAAAAGAGAGTGACAGAGCATCTCGTGCTGCCTGGTGTTGATGCAGTGGAGGAAATAACCCTGCAGATACACCAGGATGTAGTACCCTGCATGTAAAGGTAACACAGCATCAAAGTTAGGGTGCATGTTTGTAGTCTTTCTGAATTGTATTTGATTCACCAAAACAAAATAGCCCATAATTATGTCATTTTCCTTCCACAGTCAAAGACACAAACTTCTAAGTTTTCTGGTGTTTGCTTGTGTGCAGAGACCTATGGGGATGAAGAGCGGATGAAGTTGGTCTGAATTCTGCGACGGCTTGTCGTTTCCAAGACACACTCTGAACCTCTTGCTGCAATCTGCAGGAAGTGAGAGGAGCCAAATGATCCCAAATGCTGAGGATGAAATAAGTCCAGGAAGCAGTAATATACAGTGAAAGGAGCAAAGAGGTAAGGCCCTGCTCACCTTTGTGAACTAAAACCACTGTGTATGTCAGTTCCTGTTTGTCTTTTAGCAGCTGGCTATAGCAAACACACATGCTTCCTAAAAAGTCAAACCAAAAGAAAGAGTTGTTATAAGTCACAGATTATAAATCATCTACTTTAATTTAAAGTTAATCACTATACGTGCACATAATTCATCAACTGTTGTTAAAAGGAGCAAAAGGGAGAATGCAAAGCATCTGATTTAGATTCTAAAAAGCAACTAACAACTAACAGCTAAATGCATGCATCACATAATAATTTAACAAGATATTTCTCAGTTTCATTTCCATAGAAAAATATTCTTTTTTTTCATGGAAATAACCATAAAAATGCCAGAAATAAGATAAATCCCCATGAACAAATTATTATTTTTCTATGGAAGCCAGAGTGATAAGGCACACTTTCATAGGGGAGGGTAAAATACAGTAAGTGTTGTAAAATCAAAAATGAGTTTGGAAAAGTATTTGTATTTCCAGATTTTATTCTCTATCATGTCTATCATGTCATCTAAACATTTTATCCATCCATCCATCTTTCCATATGCCCATTAATCTTTCGGTCCTTCCGGTCTCAGGGTTTGCAAGTAATATATTTAAAGCCTGACCACCTAAGATATATCTGCCATTATTTTATTATGTGAAATTATAACAAGGAAAAACGTTTAAGAATCCTACACTCTAGACTGTACACATTTCTTTATTGCTCTATTTTCTGTCTTTAATTGCACTTGACCAACTTCTAAAAATGTTTTGTTTTCTTTAAGATAAAAGGATGGACCACTTTGGTTAGGGTATAAGTTAGTCGTGTTAAATACATAGAGGGTAACCCAACACTTTTCTGTGTTACATTAATTAAGTGTAAATTGTTCCTTCAAAAAATTTCAATTCCTCACCCAGAAATTACATTTAAAGTCTGAATATTGGACAAAAATTACATAAATTAGACAAATGAGAGAGAATATTTTATATGGTGACTTATTTATTATAAATAGGTTCAATAGAATGAAATGTAATACTTGATCCTTATCCACAATGAATAAAAGATCAAGGTATTCTTGCTCTATTGGTCTAATATAGTCCTTTCATTTTGTTTTTTCTGGAGTTTTTTCTGTTCATTTGTGAAAACCTCATTTTAAAATAAGCTCTTGCTCTGATCTTTAACCCAGTGGAAGATCAATAAAATTATAGATTAAATGTGAAGATTTTCCGATTATCTGTGGTCAAATTTACAGTCTTGTTTATTTGTGCACATGCAGTGCCTTGAAAAATGATTCGTACCCATTGAACTTATTTACATTTGGTCATGTTACTAAAACAATCTTCAGTTCTGTTGGGATTTTATGTGATACACCAACACAAAGTAATGTATAATTGTGAAGTGGAACGAAAACGATTTATGTTTTTTTAAATAAAATATACCCTAAATAAGGAAAATTTTGGCTTTGGGACGAATTAAAACCAAACCGGGGGGGGAGTTAAATGGTGTTTTAGAAACCACACCCGAAAAATTTAAATACAGCTGCCAAAACTCTTGGGGTATAACTCTTTTCGGGGCCCCATTGGGGGGAATGACTGTAATCCCCGTTTAAAAATTTTAAATTTGGGCCCCCCATTAAAAAGGTAAAATATGTGGCTTTTTATAAAACCCGTCCCACCCACGGCCAAAATTTTAATAGATTTAAAAAAAAAATTAAAAAGGAGGGGGAAAACCATGAAAATCTTAAATTTAACCCTTTTTAACAAAACCCAAAACGAAAAGAAAATTAAAAAAAAAACATGAGATCTCTCCCCTTTTAAATACTTTTTTGTTTTAAATGACTTAATTTTTGAAAAAAATCAGAAATGATTTATTCTGTTTCCCCAGAAACCTGGTGCAGCAAGAGGATTATGGTTTTTTTTTAAAAGAGTCAAAAACCCTCCAATTTTTTAATTTTTTTCATACCGCCCAAATACTGGGCGAGGAGAAGGAGTTTCAACCCATCTTTAAATTGATTTTTTGATTTTGTCCCAGACCAATTAAAAGCTTTCAACTTTCCCTTTTTAAAATAAATTTAAAATTTTGGTTTTCCCATTCAAATTCCAAAGAACCAAAAACCCACTTCTTTTTGTTTTTTTGTACCCTTCCAACCCGGCCCTTTCCTTTTTTTTTAGAACAGTTTTTTAGAATTCTTATGTTTAGTGTTTAAAAAAAATAAGGTCATTAAAAGTGGGGTGTTTTTAAAATTTATGTTGACACTAAAAAATATTTTGCCTAAGTATAGCCTTTAAATGCTATCTTCAGACTCAATTGCCCCTTTTTCAAAAAAAATTTTTTTCCAACCCCCCAAAACCCCCCTTTGTCTTTATTTTTCCCCCGGCCCCCCGTGCTGACAAAAATGAAATTGTAGTGGAAAACAAATTTACAAAAAATTTTCCCTTTTAACCTTGCCATTTTTAAAAAACCTTTGGGAAAATTTTTTATTTGAGTACCCCCACCGGAAAGAATTTTTTCATTTAAAAATAAAATCCCTTTTGCTGTAAAAAACCTTTTTAAAGGGAAAATTGGGTTTCCCTTTAATTTCCTTCTTTCCCTTTTGAAAAAATAGGGCCAAAATTTAAAAATATCCTTTTCTAGGCCCCGAACACCCGAAAAACCCCCGTTTTAATGCCTTTGTTTTCCTTTGGCTTGGGGCATTTGGGAATTCCCCTTAAAATTTTCAGGAAAGTCCACAAAAAAGCAGTTTAAAAGCCAAGTATCTAAAAATTTTTGATGAAAATTTTAAAAAAGAAAAGGGTCATATTTTCTTATTTTTGCTTCCCTTAAAAAGGCTCCCTGTTAAAATCCCAATAGAATTTAAAAATTCTCCTTTCCCCCAATTTTTTAAAGGCCCCTTTTAATGAGCTTTTGCTCCCTCAATACATCGGGGATCTGGGTTGGGTTTTTTAATATTTCCTTTTAAAAAAGAGACTATCCCTTTCGGAGACTGCAGTTTTCCCGGTGGGTTTAAAGGGCCTATAATTTGAAGGGAAAGGGGGACAACCTTCCAAAGGGGAGGGAAAGGGAAAAAACCCGCCAAGATTTATCTTTCCCAAAAAACTTAAAAGCTTTTACCTTTCTTAAAACCCTTTGATACATTTGGGCCCCGGCCTTTTCAAGGTTTTGCTGCATTTTTCTTTTCCAGGACCCGGGAAGGGGAACTTTTAAAGGGGGCCTTAAAAAAAGTTAAAAAGTTTTGGGTTTTCTTTCCCTTTGAGAGTGCTTAAACAGTGCGTTTTTAATTTTTTGTTTTCTTTTTTTTTGTGCGCTCTGCTACTTTTTCCTTCCCCAAAACCCCAGTCGGGTAATGGGGAGGAGGCCCCGTTTACCCCTGGTTCCTGGTTTTTCCTAGAGGTTACCCTTCCCGTTAAAAGGGAGTTTTCCTTCTCTGCTGTCCCCTCCATACTTGCAAGTAATTTGGGGGGATTGGCCTTTCGCAAAGTCAATGCAAGGGACTGCCCATTGTTGCTACATGCTCATCCAGAAGAAGTGAAAGCTCCAAGTCACTGACTCAATGCAATCTGCTGGGTTTCCTTAGATAGAAAAACTTTTAACCAATTTGAACAATAAACTGAATCTGATTGCATTCCTTTTGATAGTTAGGATTGGAATGTATGTACTTGACTTGAACTCCGTATGATTCTATTGAATCAACTTTGTACAGTGCCCTGAGATGACATGTTGTGAATTGGCGCTATATAAATAAAACTGAATTGGAAATTTATTTGAATTGGATTTAGGCCTGGACTCTGACTATGTTACTGTAACATATGAATATGCTTCAATCTAAACCAGGGGGTTCACTCTACAGTCCTCGAAGGCTGGTGGACTGCAACATCCATGGTCCATAGCACTTGAATCACAAGACAGAATTAACCCTTCCACATGCAGTAAACAGTCCTGCTAATGACCTAAATATTTGATTCAGGTAAGCTGAAGCAGATACAGATCTAAAATTCGCAGGACAGTGTCCCCTGAGGACTGGATTTAAAAACCCTAAATCTAAACTATTCTGTTGTAGCTGTTGCTGTATATTTAGGGTTGGTATTGGTATCCTGCTGAAAGGTAACCCTCTACATCAGTCTCAAATCTGTTAGAACAGACTTTTTTCCAAGATTGCCCTGTATTTAGCTCTATCCATCTCTCTATTAGCTCTGACCAGCTTCCATGTCCCTGCTGAAGAAAGGCCTGCCCACAGCACAGGTGCCATTGCAGGCATGGTGTACTCATGATGTAAAAGGAGCACCTTCTTCCATATGTTTGCTATTGCCCAAATTTGGAAAACTATATGTTGTTTTCCTTCCACTTCACAATTATTTTTTTTTTATTTTTTATTTTTTTTTTTACGCAGAGGTTTGTGGTTGTTACGTGACAAAGCTTGGAAATGTTCAAGTTTTGGAAGAGTGCTGTATTGGAACCCATCACCTTGTGATTAAGCTGTATTGGGAACTTACTTTCTTGTTTTCACAGAGAAGCATAAAGCACAGAAACACAAAATGTTATACATGTATTCTTCCCAAAGAAACAATTTATGTGAACAGAGAGATGTGAGGTGTGAATATGTTACCAAGTCGGTTTGTGAACACCCGCATTCTAACAAGCTCCTGCTCAGGTTTTTCAACATGATAGTGGTCAAAACCAAGACTTACAAATCTGTTGGACATACATGCACACACACACACACACACACACCACACACACACACACACACACACACACACACACACACATATATATATATAAAGTCAGCATTCAAGGTCAGGATCAATACCGAATACAGATTGGTTTTGCACGGCGTAAACAATGGTTCACTTACCTGACTGTGCGGAAGGCATTGGCAGGCAACTCTAAAACAAGCTCCAACTGTAGTATAAACAGAACAACAGTAGTATATAATGAGTGAATGTTTTGCACACTGATCAATAACAAAAAACAACAGAGATTTTGATTGTTTTTAACGCTAAATGATGGCCTACCACAGTATTACAGCTATGGTTTGGGTAGAACTGAACACATCTCAGCAGGAACTTGTCCTATAAGTCATATTTTTGTGTTATTTACAGCCATAATAATCAGAAGGAAGATTACTCAGGCTCATGCCTTTGTATGCAACACCTTGCGTGTGAGACAGTAGAGCCTTTGTGTGTGTCCATCCCACTGGACCCAGCAGAAATCCTCTATGATCCTCTCCACCGCTCTGGACAAACGCTCGGGATTTGAGATCACCTGGTTCACACAAACATTCGTAATCAGCCTTGCAGTTGCAGTGAATTCTTAATGTGAAATTTCCTCTGGAGGACAACATGCTCACAATACAGCAGCTCAGGTTGAAGCAGTGTATTCTTTGCTTTTGTAAATGCTTTACAACAATTTTCATTTTTAACTCTTTGGAGATCAGTGTGCTGTCTTACTTGCACCAAACTCTGCACAATTTATCAGTCAGAACTTCCTCAATGCAAATCTGACTGACCTGACCACAAACACTTTATTTACAAAAGAAGCAGTGAGAAATCTATAACTTACCACTCTATAGCCTTCTTGTTTGCTCAGAAGCACATGGTATAGATCCACATCTGAAACATCAGTAATTCAATCATTAAATCGTTTTTTTTCTCATTTTCGGTCTGGTTTCATCATATTGCTTGAAGCAAGTTATTAAATATACACTGCAAACAGAAAAGGATTCAAAGACTGACATCCATCTTCAGTGAACAGCAGCAGATGGCTCTCCAGCGCTGACTTCCACTCAGTTTCTTGATGGAGGAACTACAACAAACATGATGCAGATTACATGGAGCCAGCATATGACACACATTAATTTTAATTAAATAAGCACTTTAGAAAATACACTTTTCACCTACTGATGTAGCCTTTAAAAAAAGAGTTTAAACTTTTGGATTAGTGCAGAATGCTGCTTTTCTACGTTTTGTTGAATATTTTGGTCATATTTCATAGATGCTATTTTTACACAATACCAGATAAATAATAAATATGTTTATAAATTCAGTTGACAAATAGGAGCTCAGAATCAAAAATAATGTCAAAAGGGACTTTGTTCATCCATCCATCCCACCCCACATCCACCCATTCATCCTTCCATTTATCCTGCCTTCCTTTCTTGGTTCCTTCCTACCTTGGTTCTATCCTCCTATTTTATTTCACCCACTTACTGACTTATGAAGATCAACACACATCTGCCTTTCTTGAATTGAATATGTTCTTGTCTTTCCTCTTTTGAAGAGTGGATAACACAAATTGGCCTGTGGGTCATGTCATGTTAATACTCCAGGGAAACTGTCATAAATGAATTATTATTTGAAGGTTTCTACACACTCTGATCCATGTACAAAAGATAAGTCAAGTATCAATTACAAAAAAGCAACCACAAAAATCCATTTGTTTTATGAGACATTTTTAGGTGTGCAAATATGGATTTAAAATAGTCTTTTAGAAAAAAAAAACTTCAGTCATCTACACTATCTGAATAATATTTTTTGAGATTAAATGTAAGAAAATATAACCCTCAGTTACATCCATGAGACTCCAACTTCATTTAAATGTTCTGTAAATGTTTTTTTGTAAGGTTAACTCCTAAATGTTTCATTTAGGCAGTAGTCAGTATATTTGTGACTAATTCCAAATTATGATCTATTTTCTTTAAAACAGATTTACCTTTACATTCAGTGAAAAGTGATATGTCTCAGTGCATGTTTTATGCAATCATTTTTAGTTTTCTTTCATTATTCACCCAGGAAATAATAAATGCCTCGGTCATATTGGCAAAAATGCCTCAGTCTTGTCCAGTGTCTCATATTCTGAGATCACAGACCTTAAGTTTACCAAGTATCCCTACTTTGCATTAATGACCTGCAGCCATTTAAGATTTTTGTTTATCCTGAACCCCTCTCGTGCAATAAATATCCAAGGATGCTTCTTTGCATATTTGGTTTTAGCATCCTAATGCTCAGAGAGATTAATGTAATTTTAAAGATGACTCAAATGTTGATGACTCAACGACATGCAAAGATTTAATCTCCTAATTAATCAGATCCGCTGATTGGATAATCTACATCCTAAATCAGTTTTACTTCAAATGGCAAAAAAAAGTTCCATGCGATATGTATTAAACATGCAGCAGAAAAAAACACGTGATAATAAGAGTCATATAAATCAACTTAAAATCATGAAAGAAATCTGACGTCAGGCTAAAATGGCTTTCAGATCATTTGAAAAAATAATACCTTGTGTACCTCTTCCAAACATGATTACCATATTTATGCAACCAATATCAAAGAATATGGTTACCTTTCAACACAACAAAAATCTAAATGATGAAGGATCAAAAGAAATGTTATGGTTGAGGTTCTAAGGTTTGCTCCGTTTTACTGAAAACTCTCCAACTCCAACATTGCATTTAAATGGTGGATAAAAACTACTCATAACTGAGAAATGAGATTGAGAAGAATAAAACAAAGCAAAAGACTGCCAACTAGTGTCCTGTAAACCTGTTATACACAGATGCAGTGCCTTGCAAAAGTTTACCATTGAACCTTTTCACAGTTTGTCACATTACATCCACAAATCTCTATGTATTTTCTTGGGCTTTTACATGATAGACCTGAGCAAACACTTGACTGGACAAGTTAAACATCTGAATATGCTCTCATTTAAACTATTTTATTATAGCTCTCTGGCTGTATCTTAAGGGTTATTTTCCTGCTGAAGGTGAAACTTCACCCTAATCATAAGTCTTTTGCAACCTCAAACTGGTTTTCTTCCAGGATTGAGCTCTATGTAGGACTATCCATCTTTAAGTCAACTCTGACCTGCTTCCCTATCCCTGCTGAAGAAAAGCATCCCCACAGAAACATACTTTTTGTTCAAACACAGTATTTTGAATGTAAACCAAAAGGTTTAATCATGGTGTGATTCAACCAGCATATCTTCTTCCACATGCTTGCTGTGTCCTCTACATGGCTTGCGGCCAGGTGTAGAGGGAACTTCCTATGGCTTTCTTTCAACAATCCAACAAGCTTGTCTTTCTTTCATTACGGTCAGCTTTTTAGAGTTCAAGATGATTAGTTGTCTTAAGGACAGATTCTCCCATCTAAACTGTGGATCTCTGCAGCTCCTCCAGAGTTACCATGATTAATCCTTGCATGGCCTGTCAGTTTAGCCAGGGGTCTGCAACGTGTATCTTTGGAGCTGCATGTGCCCCTTCACAGTGGCTCTGTTTTCATGCAATATCTGCATAGAATTTCTATACCAGAATAACAGTAATTGTACATTAAATGTTTTTTTGTTCCTGTTTGGCCATTTTTCTGTCTTTTGGTCACAAACTACATGCTTTTTTCTTCCTTTTTCATAAATATGAAACCCTGCATTCAAAGAAGTGTAAATATTTTGTTGTTATAAAGCCTTGATATTTCTCTTTGTTCTAAAATGTCAAATAGAAATAACACCATGGGCAGTTTTACCACTAAAGAAAGTACATGTTACATAGGCAATATTTATTAAACTCCATAAGGTATATATATTAAAGTTCAAGTAGATTTTGCAGTTCTATGCAAATTTGCATGTGTGCCCCTTTCCTTCCACATAATCAGAATCAGAAAAACTTTATTGCCAAGTATGTTTTTGGACATACAAGGAATTTGTTTTGGCATAGTCGGTGCAATACAGTACTCAAAAATTGCAATACAGTACTCAAAAATAATGATTATGTACTTCTAATAGAATGAGGTTTGTGTTTATAACATGACAAAATGTGAAAAGGTTAACTATGGTAACTATGGTTGGATCCAAATTTAGGATGAGAAAACAGCTCACACATTTATACACTACCTGGACTTTGACTCTGCAGTCCACTGCCTTGAGGACTTTGGTGTTGTTGATAGGGTGGATCTCGATCAGCAGAGTCAGACACCTTGATACTAGTTAGACAAGCATGATGGGAAAAAAATTATATCAAATAAAAATAAATTCTATCTATAAAGGTTTTAAATTATTTAATAGGCTGAAATGAAACAAAAAATGTTGGATGTTACTTGGTTTGAGGCGCTCCTGTCCACTGGTGTTCTGCGCCAAGCTGACAGCTGAAAGTATGAAAGAAAAAGCCAAAGTCATGATGCACAAACCACTGTATTAACACTAAATCAGTATTCATTAACTACACTTTGGCACAGCTGCAGAGAATATGCAAGCTGCAACCTTGGTTTTAAACAATATGTTTCCCCCATTATAAAATCATAAAGCTTTATATGTATCTGAGCGACTCTCCATACACACACATTTAAACCTGATTTGAGCTCAACAGTCAAGTTCACTTTCTTTCTGTTAGATCTTTATTTTTACATGACAGAAGCCCACCTAATAACGTCTCCTCCTTGTTCAGAGAGCAGCTGCTGACACACACCTGTTTGTCGAATGTGTAGAGGAGCTGACGGGGCGAAATACACAGCATTGAGTGTGCAGGTATGCAGCCATGAAATAAAAGTGAAAATCCGCAGTACTAAAGGAGAACTGTGTACACACAAACTGAGTACCTTGTTCTGTTTGGTGTAGGGGTCATATTTCCCTATCCTGGTGGTGCCTGTTGCTCCCTTTCAAGAGCAGAAAAGAACTTCATTAGAAGATTGCCACTCACTCATGGTTTGAAGGAAACTGCACCCTCTTTTAACTCTAGGATCAACTAAGTCTACCCTTGTTTTTTCTAAAGAATTTAGGGCCTAAGTAGCATCCAGTTGTTTACCTCGTGATGGGTAAGTGTGAGCACCTTTTTAAAAGCAGAGTTCTGGCATTTTGTTCAAAGCTAATAAGCAGTGTTAGTTTTCTGCCACATAGTGTTTTGCCTGTATGCTAAAAAGGTATATTTTGTATTATCTGACCAGACATATGTTGGCCTGTTTACTATGTTTCAACAATGGCTTCCTTCCTGCCGTTCTTCCATAAAGGCCAGACTTATAAAATGTATTAATTCATAACTTTTCAATGAGGAAAAATATCAAATAAGAATGGCGTTTTGGAAGGATTGCCAAGAGAATACCTCCTCTCTCTAAAAAGAACATGATGATACAATGAAACCTTTTCCTATGGACACAAGAGAACAAAGCAGAGATGTTTGGTCTATAATACACAAAGCCATAATTCACAAAATCTGATTAATAATTCTTCAACTTTTGAAAGAAGGTTCATGGAAGGCCTAAACTTCTACTTCAATAACTTCCTTTGGTAGCTAACGATGCTGGTTTACTAACACCAGCTTGAACAGAAACAAGGAAAAACTCAATTTACATTTATTTTAATTTTATTTTTCCCTGTGTTACAGCTGGCAGCATGTTGTGAAAATGCATAGTTCCTTGCTGCTGCTTTTGTAGAGTTAATGTTGAGTTAATTTGCTTCATCTACAGGCATCACAAGATATACATCAGTCCAAGCAGCCCCCAACTTCCTGGTTCTATTTTTCTGTTAGGATATGAGCTAAATGGGATGAAAGACATTACTGACATGACTTCAACTTAGTTCTTTAATAAAATAAAACGCCTGCTTTAAATACTAAAGTACACTCTGAACTCCGACGCTTAAAAGCCCTGACAGTCCTCCACACTCTTCAACCTCCTGGAGCCACACATTCTTCAGGGGGACTATCATTAAACATTCATACCTTGCAGCAAAAGAGAAGATTTTAGTTTCCAATTCTAGAAACGATCCCAAAAATGCCGAAATATGTCAAGCCGATTCACTGCAGAATAAAAAGACGGTTTCCTTTTTTCAATTTGAGAGCACCCACATGAGGATGGAGTGCAGACACGTTAGAAAGCCTTGAGTTTTAGTGTTTATCTCATAACAGATTCAATACAGAATAAATCAGCCTTCAAGCTGTGATTAAATAAAGATATTTTTAATAAATATGTCCGCAATTCAAAATAATGATTTCTCATAAACCCTACGTTTAATTATACATTGTTTTGCACATCAAATGACAAATACCATCATTATAAGACATTACTACATGTCTTACGTTATTGTCTAAAAATCAACTTTATCCCAGTGATCAAGCAAACCTGTTGCTAAAATATCCTCAAACATGGAAAGAAAAAGCATTTTGTTTCACAGCAACAGACAGTGGACTTTATGTAGAATATCAGAGCACTCACATATGGTGACTGACAGAGAGTTTACCTTCCAAGAGTAAAGTACGCTGCCATCTCTTTCGGTGTTCAGGATACGAGTCTCCACATCTTCAGAGTATTCTGGTGGTACAGCATCATCATAATACAATGCAAAAAATTATTGCCCCCTTTAACTTTTTTACATTTTGTCGAGTTTCAAGACTTGCAACAGATTCTCAGTTGGATTTAGGGTCGGACTTTGACTTGTCCATTCTAAAACATGAATATGTTTTAATCTAAACCCTTATTGCAGCTTTGGCTGTATGTTTAAGGGCTGTTCACCTGACTGATCCTCCACCCTGATCTCAAGTTATTTGCCTCTATCAGGTTTTCCTTTAGAATCACTTGTATTTAGCTTTATTCATCTTCTAAACAGCTTCCCTATCCCCAAAGCATGAAGCTGCTGCCACCATGTTTCACCATTTCAATTTATCCTCATCCTTGCTGGTGTCTTCCAAGATGCTGTTTGTTCATTAATGTTCTCCAACAAACCTCTGAGGCCTTCACGGAGCAGCTGGCTACACAGATGGACTCTAAAGGTGACTGAAAGCAAATGCATGCCACACTTTTCAGACTTGTCTTTGAAAACAATTCAGAGAGATTTTATGATTTTCCTTCCTCTTCACAATTATGCAAAGCTTTGCAATGGTCTGTTACATGAAATCTAATAGGCTAGAATACTATTTGAGTTGCACCTTTAGAACTGCTGTGAGTAAAAATCTGTATATTCTCCTCATTGTATTTAATTGAAAACTTGCTAAGATCAAATAAAGTAAAAGAAAATCTATGTTTACATGTTTTGTTATATTTCTAAGCCTTGTTTATAACGTTTCCTCTTTATAAAAAGGCAAATAGCCCCACCTGCTGTTTCTTATACGCAGTGTTAGGGAACACAAAAAAATCACAGCTACTCTGATTTCTTTCTAGCTGATAAAAGCGAACCTTAAATGAATAGCTGAGTAATAATTGTGAACCGTACATTATATATATTATTTTAACAAACTATCAATAGGAACACCTGATAATCTCACCTTTCACCCTGCAGACCGACGCCTCTTTCCTAAGGATATCAAACACCACATCTCTCTGCAGGTCAAACTGTTGCTTCAGCTTTAACATGTCCTTTCTCTCCTTTGTTTTTTTTGCAGTATCAAATCCGTCCGCAGAAAACAGTTTCCTTCTTAAACCCAGGCAGCACTTTAAATCTGGTCTCCGCTCCCCAGACTTAACATCATGTGACCGAAAGGGCTTTTTATGCTTACTTTGCGAACAGGCAAAATTACGGATACGCTTCGTCTAGATCATACTTCCTCTTGACTTGTCAAACTTATTTTTTATTGACATGCGGAAACAGCACGCTGCTCCAGAGTTAACCACGCCCTCCTCTGGGATCATAGAGCGAAGAGGATCGCTACCATTGGCCGAGGAAGGCGTCCGTCCAGCGGAATGGAATGTCTCACCGGCCCGGTGCCACTCTGGTCCACTCTGCCAGCACATCGCGGGAGTGTGTCATCTCTTTAACCCAAGAAAAGCAGAAAATAAAAAGGATATCCTTTTAGCATTTCCCACATATGAAGAACCAATAAAAGCCTCGGTAATAACTCCATAACTTAGGAATAGGTCAGTCTGCATAGAAAAAAGGGAAGAGATAAGACGTTTGAACAGAAAAACAAACAAAAGCATGTGAACCATGCACTTGAACTGGAGCAAAGGTCCATCGGTTCTATTTTTTTAAACATTTTTAATTGTTGATAAACGAATAATAAGAAGAAGAAGCACATTTTATTTATATAAGTAAGCTACATTTTTACCATTATTTATTTATACGGGGAAAGCTCCTTTAAACACGAGGTCTCATTTTCAATCTCAAGCTGTTTTTATGAAAAACAACATCTTAGAAACGACTGTAATCAGCACAGCTCATAAAATAAATAACAGAAAAATACAACTAAAAATAAAAGACTAAAGATCTTTGATGAAAACATATTTAATTCAAGAAATATCATTAAATCAGATTAATCATAATGGTATGATATGAACCCATCAGTCATGTAAGTCGTGTGGATGAGGAAGATGTTGGCAAATACCAGTAAACAAACACAAGGATAACTAAAACCTGCCGCAGTTGTCCCTGGGATTCAACAACAACAACGATAATAATAATAATAATAATAATAATAATAATAATAATGATAATGCAGCATAAGTCCCAAGGAAGACCACAGAGCAGCCCTGGGATTGACAGTCAGAATGGCTGATCAATTTCTTTTCAACATTTTCTGACGCAGGTGATGTTTGTTGTGTCATCTATCACTGAGAATCTCCTGTTTGACAAGAGCCCAAAAGTTGAACTTTAAAGGTTCTACTTCCTCATTCTCATATGCAGCCCATACCACAATGTCTCCTCCTCTCTGCCTCATAGACAGAGTTTAAATCGCTGACTATAAAACTTGGATGCCATGCTTCTGTGGCTTAGATAGACTGGACTATGGATTTGGAATATAGTGGCCATAGAGGATAAAGGCTTCCTCTTAGCTTTTGCTCATTTGCTGTTTATTTTCACTATATTCTACAAGGTGTGAATCACTATAGGCCACAATCTTCCTCATTATACAAAACACGATGGTGATGTATGTGTATTTCTGTGTAAAAAAATAGAATAAATAGATTCCTCAGTTACTACAAGAATTTTTCACTCACTCCAGTTGCTCAGAGGGCAATAGCTTGTTTAACAGATTTGATCAGTAAACATTGCTTGCGTTTTGAAAATATTATACGGCCTCCTTGTGGTGCTTTTAAAAAGTGCATAAACCAGATTTCTGTCTGCTTTTCCTAAGAAACAATAAAGGCACCGAGCCATCGAGGGCCAAAAGTGCTAGAAACAAACAACCAACGTATTTGTTACATAAATATGTATACATGGGATAGAGTGAGTTTTAATAAAACTGTATTTAATACATAAAACAAAATTTAAAAAATATCAATATTTATATAGCCATATTAGAACATGCGTTCCAATGAGGCTCATTTGTCAGATTAAAAACAGCCTATGAAAATAACATTTAAGCAAGTTTAAACATACCTTTCATTAAGCCTGTATTTATTTATTAAAATGTTTTTAATGGTCTGATGTAATATTCTAATATTAAATGACGTATTTTCAGAAACTGTACGAGGAAAACCATCATAATTCACAGAAACACAGGATTGAAAACAATTTTGTGTGTAATTAATCTATATAATGAATTTCACTTAGTGGTTTGAGTTACTGAAACAAATGAACGTTTCAGTAATGCTCTAATGTATTGAAGATGACTGTAGTGCATAATTTACTAAATGCAGAAATAATTAAAATATAAATAATTAAATAACACTTTAATTCATAATAGACCAATCCCTAGACACTAGTACTGCTGATTACTTTGATGAGTAAGGTTGACATATAGACTAAGATTACATACAAACACCTAAATACTTGTAGATGATTTTAACATATAATCCAGTCCACCTTTATTTTTAAAGCATTTTTAAAAAAAGAGCAAAGGACCACAAGTGTTTTACAGTTAAAATCCGGTAAAAACTGAAAATAGTAGCAGTATTCCATAAATTAGATATATAGAGATAGATTTATGATAGAATAGAGAAGAATGGAACAGGGATTGGTGCACTTTACAAAAAAATTGTGTAATGAGAAAGAACATCTCAAGACATCAGCCAGGAAGTCAAAACTTGGTATTTCAAATTCAAAATGTTCAAAGCATTCAGCCAAAATAGTGACTTAAGGACAGCAAAGTCAATGTTTTGGAGTGGCCATCATAATGTAGTGATCTCAGGCAAGGTTGCCTATACTTAATTACACCAGTTCTGTACGGAATAATGTTCCAAAAATCCTACCAAACTATTGATACATATGCTAATATATATGTCATAAGATTGTGGAAGGATACCCAAACCATTCTACCCAAGTTATACATTGTATTAAAGGCAATTCTAACAAATACTAAGAAAATTTTTAACTTAAGAATAAAAAAAAAATTGTAAAGGTCTCTTAAACGTTTTGCCCTGATTATTCAGCTGTTTAGCAAATAGAAATAATTTTGGTCAACCTTACAGACTTAAAACAAAAAAACATTTATGCTCAATTAATGTCAGACAGCGAGGAAAGAAAGGTTGTTTGTCTTTTTATACAGTGTACCTAAATATCTGGTTTCAGTTGTATGTAGACACACACGCAAACATAAAAGTCAATGAAGGTGACTATCAATTTTAATAAGTATTTTGGAATTCCTTAGCTTTGAAATTTCGGACGTGAATGCATGTTTTATGTCGAGATGATTTAATGTTTGGCATAAGGTGTTTCACTTAACGTGTGTATTTGCTTATTGATTTATTCAATTGCTGAACTTTTAGCCTTTGATACTCTACTTGTTTGCAAAATTTAGTATCTTTGCCAATTTAAGTGATTGAAAATGACATTCTTAAAAATATCATTGCCTTTATAAAATGAAACAAGATGGAGAAGAAGGGTATTTCCTTTTCTAAACTGTCTCCAAGGATTATAGGAGAAAAATGTTTCCTGAGTTTTTTTTTTGTAAATATACACGATCTTCGTTTTAAGCGGAGTGACCCCCGAATATAGCCGAGAGTCGGCGAGTGTTTGTGACGACACAGCGCCCGCCCCTTCCCCCGCTCGGTTCCGTACGCTTGTCCTTCCTCTCCTGTATCTGGTGCCTCCAGCAGTAGGGCGCGCAACACAACATACTGACAGTGGCGACTCATAACCGAGGAGGGAAAAGATGGAGCCTAGAGAAACCGACTTCAATATTCTGCTAGCGACCGACTCATACAAGGTATGGTATCCACGATGGGCTCGGAGGGCAGGCCTGGTGGGAGCGGGGTGAGCACGGGATGAAAATTGGAACAAGTCAAGGTGGTTTCATCACCAGACCCAAGGCCATCACGCTGCTGTGTGTGGTCGGTGTCTCTCGTCTTACCGCAGGCCAAATGAGCTGGAAGAGGAGAGCACCGGTACTGCCTAGATAGAACCCCACATAGGAAGTTAGCGGGCTCCCACCTTGGATGTCCGCTGCTTTTACTGGGTCGGTTCCCTACCGACTCTGCTGGTCACGGTTGTATTCAGCTAGCGGAATTAGCCAGCTAGCTTACAGAGAGCGCAGGGGGTTGAAAGAGGGGATTGATATAAAAAAGCTAATATTAGCCACCAGCTAGCAAGTGCTTTACGATTTGTCCGGATGAACGAACCACACTTGGGCAAAGTCTCTCTCTCTAACTCCGGGTGAAACGTTAACTAGGAACGACTTTCTAGAAAACAAAACTGAAAGTTAAAAGAGATACGCAATTACATTTTAGTGCCAGCATGGTTGTCTTGAGTCCAGAGTCATGCGCTTTATTTGTCCGCTCGGAAAATGTCAACCTCATTAGCGTCCGAGTGGAGGCTGTAATGACAAAATAAAAGGGAGCAATAAATACCGGCTCTTATTTACAGTGTTCACAGACCAAATGTGCGTGTGATGTTTTATTGCACGTAGCCAGTGGTTGCCATGTACAAGAGTCATGGTTCCCCTTTTTTGACCTATATATTAATGATGATTAATCACATTTTTGGACAACTACTTTGAGTTTCTTTAGCCATAACCATACCTGATTACCCCAGAACTGAAAGATCATAATGAAATTACTGAAAAAGAATCTCTCTGATAACATGAAGTAGGCCAACATATTGCTGGGATTCTCTTGCATCTGGAAAATGTAGTTCCAATTTCTTCAGATATAGAGACATTGTTATTTGAATGTCACTATGTGAAAGAGGGTGGAATATCCTATGTCTTGATGCATAAAAATTGTTAATGTATTAAAGGTGCATCTGTGTAATTCATTTATTCAGGAAATTGTTGAATGTGAAAGGTCATTTGAAAAGTAGGATGGCTGATGTCATCAGCATTGGGTAGGAAAAAGCAGCATTTTGGTCACAAAATTAATGAAACTGAAACAGTAACCTTGTATAAACTGAAAAAGATATTAAAAAGCAGTATTGGGTAAATGTCAGAGTGGTGTTTGCAGCTGCCAGTATGCGGACACAGTGAACCTTGATTTAAAAGTGTTCCAGGTTCATTTAATAAGAGGGAAAAGAGCAGAAGAATCTCAAACGTGTGAAGGGTTTTATAGCATAGTCAAAACTGGTCTGAATATTCATCACCTGTGAACTGTGTTATGAATGAATTATTTTATTTTAACTGTAGTTTTAATAAATGAATTCATCAAGAGGTTAGCTCACACTAAATTAAAACCACTTAGTCGGTTTCTGCTATAATTGGAATAACAATGGCATAATTATGAGCATTTACTGTTTAACAAGGAATAATATTAATGTTAGTGTACATGTAATGCTGTTTTAGTACCATCTTTTATAGCAAGGCTTTGTCTAAGAAGACTGGTGGGTTAAATATCTACTGAAGCAATCAATATATTATTTTTCTTCCGTCATTGTAGTAAATAATCAAAGCTATTATTCTGAATCTTGAATATGTTTCAGGCTAGGTGGAGGGTGGATTGGGTTTGGCTTTCTCTTTTCCTATAGGTGAAACTCAAACTCCTGCAAACATAAATTTCATAAATCATAATGAGCAGCAGCTAGATAAGACCATATTTTATTATCTGAATTAAAGTAATGAAAATGGAGCGTTGTTTGGATGTGTTATGTTTTAATTAGGAAAACAAGCATTTATAACCCATGTGACACGACTCGATTGATGTTTAAATTCATTTAAACATAAATTGTCTTGTGTGTACTCAAACAATTCTGAAGATCTAAATTGGTATCAGGTTCTACTTTATGCTGGGATTGCTCCATATGTAGGATAAATGGGCTTTCAGTTTCATTTGTGTGGAAAGGAAACCCATACTCAACCAAGATTAGCCTGATTACAGCGTCATAGGATGGCTGGAACGTAAAGAAACGTATAGAAACTGATGAATGATTTCAAAAGGTTAGCATAGCCCCATAAATAGACATGGGCCTGTATGAGATACTTACTGAATTAACAGTTAACAAAACATACATGTGGGGCATAATTGCATTCTAGTGGCTGATAAAATAAAATGTAGTCATGGTTTCCGCAAGGTATAAATAAATAATAAATAAAATTAATGAACTAAATCTTAGTTTAAAATTAAAAATACAAATTTCAGTTGTACTTTATTTCATTGTTTTCCTTAATCGCTATGATTTTGTATGTTTTGTATGTTGAGGGATTTCAGGTTTTATTATATTCTGACAAAACTACAAGCCCCATAATGCAGAGAAGCAATAAACCCCAGTGAAAGGGTTTATTGCCCCTAGACACACATGCTTTCCTGCAAACCTGAAAACATATTCTGCGCCTGAAGGCGACCTATTGAATGTTTAGTCGTTAGTCACTGCCAGCGAGAGTATAGATGCAACAGGGATTCAAAGCTTATGATATATTATAATGTGCAGTCATATTCAATAAAACACAATATGCATTTCAATGCGTCTCATTTGTCTGAGAGCAGAAAATCATCATATTTAGTGTGCTTCACTTAGTGAGTTGAGTTACTGAAATAAATAACTTGTTGAAACATGTAGAACCCTTGATATTGGTTGCTACATGTAATTATTATTTTTTTCTTATTTTGATTTTGGCTCATACACTTAAGCACAAATATGCAATAAACCTCAACTAAATGTAGTTGTAGTTTGCATGCATGTTGCGCAGGAATATACAGTGTTTAGCTGGTTAGTGAGTCAGCGCCTCGACTCAGGTCTTCTTCACAGACATAATGGTTGTAGTTTGCTAAACGTAGTAAGACCGATGGATGGTGCTTTTATTACCTTCCACACCGTGACCGTCCCTGTTTCACATGATTGGAAATATTTCCTGACGGGAATTTGTCTTTCTTGTAAGCAAGGGAATAATTAGGAGCCTTCTCTCAGCCAGCTTACTGGCAGTGTGAGGAGGGGCAACGCCGCACTACTTAACCATCCAAAGAGTGGGAGAAAACTGCTCACTTTCTCAGGGATCTAAGTAAAAGGAGGTTTAGTAGTTGAAAGTCTATGGTAGAACATTTTTGTCACGTTGAAACCATGGCTTTTTAAAACCTTGGGGTAAAGTTAACGCTTTATTCTCAACTCGGGTTTGGTCTTGCTCGATGAACGTGGAAACAGATTAGCATTTAGTTCCTTGGAAAATTACGATTAATGCCCTATAAAATATTTTGCTGAGTCATGCAGAAGCTAAACACTAAGCCTCTCAGGATTAGTTGGGATCAGTTTGAGCTCTTATACAAAAGAATAGCAAGTTACTTGCGTGTGTTGTTGTTTCTGCTAAAGAGGCTTGGATTTGCATATCTTCCAACTACAAACCTGCAAGAAAGAAAATAGCCCGAAGAAGCTAAAGTTCACATTCAACCATTCAGGCAGCATGCTTTTATTATCAGGCTGGTAAAATAAACTGAAACTGCATGCCTGAAACTCTGCTGCAATGCTAAGTTTGTTTTTGGTCTAGATACACAAGTCTGGTGCAACATTGCAGATTGGAGGTGTGCAGTGTGTCCTTATGTAAACAGTTTTTTTTAAGGAAACAAAGTTCCAAGTTTAAGGCCATGGGACAGAATTTATATAATGTCCTTCAGACCAATAATCCAGGGAAAAATACATGACCACGAAGTTAGAAGTCATTGAAAAAAACACCTTAAAAACGGCCTGCATGGAGGTGGAAACTGTGGAATTAAAGAACTGGAGGCGTAACAGGTATGCTTGGATTAACCTGCGAAAGGCTTTATATGTTGGGGTCGGTTCTTTTGTCCTTTCAGAACAAAATAATCCCCACAGCATGATGCTGCCGCCACCATGATTCACATGCAAAACACCGTGAGGCAGAGAACTAACAGAAATCTTCCTGAGCACACCATCCGCAAAGTGAAACATTGGCTAGGATGCGATTATAGATCAATCATTGACACACCATGGTACCGCTGACCTGTCTTCTGCTGTTTGTTCAGTAATGTTGTTTGTGTCCTGTTGTATTGGGCAATAAAGGATTACTATGCCTGGATGATGGTGTGTTTGTCAGATAAGCCGGTTTCTAGGTTTTAGATTTAAAAACGCTGTGTAGGGGTAAACATCAGCGCACATAGAGGAGAATATGAGCTCACGTGGTCCAGCCCAGTGTCATGTTCACAGTCCCAACTCTATTTTTGGTCATTGAAAGGACGTCCAGTAAGGTCAAAGAAACATAGTAGTTCATTGACATTTATCTGCATGTCAAACGGACCTGTGAGCTCCGTTGGTACTCCCCATCTCTTACATACCTGCTATGTGCAAAATTAGATTCTTGTCTTATTTTATTCTTCGGAGATTGTAGTCGACCTGAAGGATAAATCTGTGACTCGGAGTCGAGGTAAATGCTAGTTACTGCTTAATTACTCTGAGTTAAATATTTGGCTCCTTCATTTATTCTCTGAAAACTCTACAGTAGTTTCCCTTCTTTAGTTGCAAGTGCAATGACACAGCATGATTTTATTCTGTGATGAGGGGGAACTCATCAAATGCCCCAGTGTACCCCGAGGACATTTCTGAACTCGTTCGAGATTTGATTCACACCCAGATGGCTGTAACTCACTGAGACTTTAGCTTCTCTTGTTTTGGGAGGGCGCATCCTTTATTTTTTAGTCTCATTGCAGTTTATTTCTGATACATGCCCGGACATGTCTCAGACTGTTTACTCTGCTGCACACCACTGAGTTTGGATGGTGATTGTTCATTGGGTTAAGTTGACAGGAGATTAGAAGATCCCACATGAAGCACATGAAGCTCAACAGTGCAGCAGGAGGGAGAGGAAGGAGTTCTGGTTGAGAGTCCGATACTTTTAGCCCGGATTGTGACACTTTTGTGAGAAGTTACTTGATTTAACACAACAGACTGATACCTGAGGTACTGCTTTTTGAGAATATTTTATATTTGCAGGTTAAAAATGCATACCTCGTTCTAGTCCTGGGCGATATGGAAAAAACAGTATATGACGATATAGACTATTTTATATCACAATAACGATATATATCACGATATACCACAATTTTTCAGTTATTCTCTGAAAAATATGAAAAAAATGTCATTGCTTACTTTTTTCCAACTATATTTTAAAGTGACATTTTACGGAGCCCGCGAGGGGACATGGGGGATTTTTTTTTTTCTTTTGCAGTCTCTACGCAGTCAGTTTGCTGGAGCACTGCCCCCCCAACAGCAGCAATAAGCAAATAAAGTGTCACAGATGTGGTTTCGTGCAGTATTATTGTCCAGAGTTCAGTAGTTTGACAGCTTGTGGATAATAACTGTCTTTAAGTCTGATTGAAGATCCTTTTATTTAAGGCCGATTTCAAAATAAAACTCAATAAATCTCAAAAACAGGTGTAGTATTTGTTCCATTTTTGTAGTTATCTGGTTTGGAAACTATCCAACAAAGTATTGCGAGATAACGCAAAGACTATTGCGTGAGAATGGAAAAAGTATTGCGAGCGAACACAAAAGTGTTGCGTGGGGATGCAAAAGAAAAAAAATCCCCTCAAGTGGGCGCCGTAACATTTAACTGAACTGTCACAAATGAGAAAAATACATTTTAGTGCAGCAATATATGTGTATCAAATGACAACAGATGAGGCAGAGGTAGAGCTGCAGTAGCAGCTTCTTGAACCCAAAATGTATCCAAATCACAGACGTACCCCCTCTTTTTGGTAACAGAGCTTCTTCTTGGGCTGCCTGCGTTGCTGTCTCCGTTTGTTGCAACTTCAGCCTCTGGCGTCTCCATCTTTCAGCTCTCATGAGTTAAATAACGTAAAGCATGCCGCAACCCGGCGTGTGAGTCGCATAACATAAAGCAGCGTCATGTCGCAAAACCACAAGACGGAGCTTCTTTGTGAAAAACGTATTATTTATTCTTGTTTATCACTTATATAAACTGAGTGTATGCAAAGTGACGACACTAATACATTCGTCGTAGCCTACTTTATGAAATATTTGCTTGAATAATTGAAAAGAATATGTTAGAAACGATAGAAGAGAAGAAGCACAATAGACAGTTTTCTATCGTCCCCCAGATATGTATTGTCTTACCACCAGCACTACCTCGTTCCAGAAGTGACATGTTTTAAAATAAGACCTTCTGTGTAATATTCAAGCAGTTGCACATTCTTTTAACTTGTTTCATCAGTTCCTCACAAAGTTGTTTCCGCTGTGTTCTTGTTGTGACTCAATATGGCTGCCCGAGCTAACACAGTAACCACGCAAAGACCATATGTGTTCCTTAGAACAGGGAATCAGCTTTGCATGAGTAGAAGTAGCTTTTACGCATTTCTGACATCGCAATCATAAACTTCCACGCGTTTTATTGGGATTTATGTGATAGATCTGCAATAAATACTGCATGAGCTGGGTTCAGGAGACTCTGAAAGAGCTGCAGAGATCCACAGCTCTGGTGGGAGAACGCGTAAAAAGGGCAACTGTTAGTCATGCAAGAGCAGCCAGAATAATGCCGCAAGGAAGACGACACAGCAAACATGTGGAAGAAGTTGCCCTGGTTAAATGGGACCAGGACAATGTGCAGAGGAAAACTAATAGTGATCACAAACCTGAACACGACATCCCTACTGTGGGGCATGGTGGTGGCAGCATCGTGTTGTGGTGATCCTTTTTTTTTCCCAGCAGGGAAAGGGAAGTTGGTCTGTTGATGGGAAAGCGGATAGAGTTGCCTTTTCCTTCCACTACACAGTTATTCACTGCTTTGTGTTTGTCTTCCACACAAAATCACCCTACAGGAGGTCAAAGTTTATGGTTGAAATGCAACAATATGTGAACAAGCATATATTTTTGTAAGGCACTGTAACCGTTTGTTTTCATGGACCTGTATTTTAAAGCTTTTCAATGAGCAAATAACTTGGATGTCTTCGTATTTTTTTGTCTTGGCTGTGTTTAGCAGGTCGGTTACTGCACGCTGACTTTAATAAATTGTGTCGTTTTTTTTTTTTGTGCTTGTCGACAGGTTACTCATTACAAACAGTATCCGCCTAACACGAGTAAAGTGTACTCCTACTTCGAGTGTCGCGAGAAGAGGACAGACCCCAGCAAAAACAGAAAAGTCAAATATGACAAAACCGTCTTTTACGGCCTACAGTACATCCTTCACAAATACTTAAAAGGTAGGTATCTTTTTACTGCGATGTCCGAAGACAATTCCACACGGCAGGTCTAGGAAGTGTTTTTCTTTCACCTGAAACGCAAGAAGCCTAAGATACGCCTTATATTTATTAAAGAACCCCAAGCTACCACAGCAATAGTGAAGAAAAGATAATCAAAAGCAACCTTGAACAAGGCAGGAAAATATTGTAGGATCTAATTAACTGAAGTTTGTGAAGTCTGATGCTCGCAAGAGTCCCTGAGAGACATGAGCGGAGATCAGCAGAGACAGAAAGTTGAAAGGAAGCGTCTGCCTCCTGCTTCTTAAGAGGATTTCATGGTGTGGTGGCAGAGGTGAGAGAACAGGGAGAGAAAAGGAGACAAGCTGCCCCCTCACTGTTAGTTGGAGAAAGGCGTGTTGTCTCCGCAGAGCGTCCTGCCTTGCTCAGTGATCAGGTCGGCTGTTGAAGAAGCATCGATGAACCTCAGAGAACCAAGAGTGGGGTTCATCGTTTATGCATGTAAAGAAGGCAAACTGACAAAAAAACTGTTAAACATGTCCGCATTCAGTCTCACTTTATTTCTAGTTTTTAGCAGGAAGATCGGTGTAGCAGTAAAATAATATTACAGGATCAAACTTGTAATGGTACGTGTGTTTAGGTGTTTAGCATGTATGTCTGTCTGTGTGTGTGATACTGAATAAAATGCCCTGTCAGCAGGCGCAGGAAGCCTCTAATGTCATTACAGCAGTAAACAGTAGATTAGCACGACAATGACTTGTGCTGGGTTTTCCATCTTATATTTCCCTCCTACATCATTCTTTCCATCTTCAGGTAAGGTCGTGACCCCGGAGAAGATCCAGGAAGCAAAGGAGGTGTACAGGGAACATTTCCAGGATGATGTTTTTAATGTGAAGGGCTGGACTTACATTTTGGAGGTAAGGAACTGCATGACTCATAGAGGGATGTGCCTTAAAACTGTAATCATGATGTAGATTTACACCAGCTAGCTTCTTTTAGTGTTCCTTCCTTCGCTTCCTTCCTTTTTTTTCTGCTAACCCTTCTTTCATTCCTTCGTTCTTTTTGTTTACCTTTCCTTCATCCATTCCTTTTTATTAACTCGTCCAAACTTCCTTTCTTCTTTTGACTTTCCCTTCTTTCTGTTTCTCATTCCTTCCTACCTTGCCTCATTCTTCCCCTTTTCTGAAATTGCTTCCTTCTCTCCTTTTTTCCATCCTTCCTTCCTTTCATCAAGTCATCCTTAATTCCTTCTAGTCTTTTTTTCTCATTTTTTTATCTTCCTTCACTCTTTTCTCCCTTTGGCCTTTCATCCCTCTCTCCTTCACCACTTCTGTCTCTCACTCCCTTCTTCCTTTGATCCTTCCTTCCTTGCCCTTGTCCTCCCCTTGTTCTCCCTCTCTCCCCCACTCTCTTTCTGCCTCAGACTCCAACAAAAATTGTATTCAAATCTATTCTTATTCAAATTTGTTTTCAAATTTTAATTATTAAAAGACTTAGATAGATTTGTTTAGTAATGAGTTTCAGGACCTTGGAGAGAGAACACCTAGCCACATATTATTAGTCATTTTTCGGTGGTCCTGATCCTTTTTTTCTCAGTCCGCTGTTAACCAAAAAGCATTCCTGTATTCTCTGTTGATAATCTATAGATGCCATTTACACCGGGCATATTCAACAGCTGCGGAGGATGTTTAATTCATAGCAGGTCTTCGGGGCATATGTTATTGTCTGTTTTTGCTGCATCAGAAACATTAGCAGTTGTCATTAATCATCTATGCAAAGCTAAAATAATACTGCACATCTGACTCAGGCATTTGTTTTTGTTGTTGTGTTGGCAGAAATACAAGGGGCATCTTCCCATTGAAATCAAGGCCGTACCAGAAGGAAGCGTCATTCCTCGAGGCAATGTTTTGTTCACTGTGGAGAGCACAGATCCTGAATGCTACTGGCTCACGAACTGGGTGGAGGTGCGTTTGCTGTGTTTTTCATAAATTACATTTCTATGTGTATGTTGTCTGGTTTTGTGTTTTGTGAAGTATAATAAAAGGCAGGATTTGAAACTCTACACTAAAATAAATTGTGTTTCATAACAAACATGGATCTAGCACTTACAAAACATATTGTTTTACTGTGTAAACAAATGTGTTCAACAGCAGGGTAGGCTGCTACATGTTCCTAGTCTTTTCTTTTCTAATTGTCAGCTTCAGTCAGGCCCCACCATTTAGCTGTGTCATTATTAACTACATTAGCCTCCAACGCCTTTACAACTAACTGCAGGAGGAATGGAGGGAGGGACACTGGTTAGTTCCATTGCTTTATTATTTAGTAGCTGACTGAGCTGTCAGCTGATCAGCATTTTCCTGCTTTAATTTGTACCACAGTAGAACTGAGCGTTGCGTAGTTAGAAAGGATTGTTCAGTAGACCGACAGAAGCCCATCATTGGGCTGTCAGCGTCCTTGAAGCTAGTACTTAAACAGGCTTGTGCCGTCCAGGAGGTTTAGTACTTAACTGTTGCAGATTCAGAAGCTTTATTGACCTTTTTAAGTTACTCTCAAACATCAGTTTCGTAGTGTTACCATATAACATTAGTGTAGCTAGCCTGTGGCATTGCTCAGCATTTTCTTTTTTCCTGTCCGTCTGCCTCATTGGGAAAGATCCTTGCTTTTGTGTTTGCCTTGTCAGCTAAAGAGGGTCGCCTGTTTTTTTCTGGATGTACTCACCATGGTAGAAGAGTTCAAACTTCCAGCAGCTCGTTGTTTTGGTCAGATGAGAGGCTGCAGTGAGGAGAGGGGCTGAGAGTATCTCTGTTATTGCAGCGCGGCTGCTGGAAAAAGTGCAACAATTTGGGCTAATGGGAATGGGTCAGTTTGTATGGATTTTGGTGCAAATTAGTATCTTTGAATAATTCATTTTTTTAGTATCCATTCTATCAAAATATCGATTATAAAAGGTCATGCTCTCTAAATGTTGCCTTTAGTGTTTTATTACTGGACTCATATCTAATCATAAAATGTGGCGTTATGTCACTGGAGTACTCCTTATTAGTTTCTGCTCTTTCTTAAAAATCGTAGTAAGTTTCACTTCTCATTACACTGTTACTACAGCTTCTAGGCACAACAGTAATGCCCAAATGCATCTATGGCAAGGTGAAGCTAAAGCTATCAAGTCTTTCTTTTGGCATCATGCTCACCTCCTCCTAAAGCTGACTGAGTCATATAGCTGTCAGAGATAATTGCTTCATAAAGATCCTTTAAGTTCCCATAGTTTTAGATCATTTTTAACCCATCTCTTTCTTTCTTTCTTTCTCTCTCTCTTTATTTCACATTTTCTTTCTTTCTTTCCTTCCACCTCTTCATTTATCCCTTCCACTCTATAGTTTTTCAGAGTTTACTATTAAGTGTGACCTCTGTTGAAATATCTGTAATAAATTTATTATGACGTCTATATTTTTGTTTTATACATTTTTTTTAAAAATAGAACCAAATATTCTGGTGAAGCTTGATGTCCCTGCTTACTGATAATCAGCTGCACAGAATCACAAGTATGTAGCTCTGGTTTTAGAAACATGCCGGATGTGTCATGCTCAGTGAACAGGCGGTTGAGCTGCGACTTGGCTGGACCAACTTTGTGCAGCATGAGTAACATTCAATCTCTCCCTTCCTCTAATGGCCGTTTCACTTGTTCTTTTATCCCAGCGTTCTGTTCGTATCTCACACAGATTTCTTAAACGGGTAACATTCAGAAAGCTGGTCATCCCTGAAGGCCAAACCCATATTTGCACACACACACTGTAACTGCTGTGGATAAACACATTGTGACAACATTCAAACACACAAATATACACACACACACATCTAGTGAGTGTGTTTTCTTGTATAAATACACTTTTGACCCCCCATGCTCTCCCACATCGGGTCATTATTCATGCCTGGTGCAAATTTAGCTTCAGCGGTCATCCTGATGTCCTTGGCTCGCGTCACTGGGTCAGTGCTTCTCGCTCTTTCTGTTCCTTTTCTGTTGCCTATCGTTGCGCTCCCTTTGTAACATCTTTCTGTATCTCCTTAATATCTTTTCCTCTTTATTTCTCAGAACCTTCCTCATTCCCAACACCTTCTCTACTTCATTATTCTTTGTTTTTTCGGGAAACTGTCTGATAAGGCAGGTTGGAATGTGTGAAGGCCATTTTTTTGCCGTTATGATTCCACGTGAGGTTAAAATTAAGTTAAGGATACCAGGCTAGGCAGCCGTCTTTGTGTGGGCGTTGGCCTTACCCCGGCAGTCACGAGTCCATACGATGTTTTATATTTTAAAAGGCGTGTGACCTGCTGAGAGTTATAGGGCAGAAACAAGCTGCGCAGTGTTTGCAGGAAGAGTCGAGCCGTTTCCCGTACATGGATGAGTTTTCTGGTGTTTTTAAAAGTTTTGTTATGCTGCCCTACTTTGGCTCAGATTAAATGTCTGGTCACACTCATAAACGGCAGAAATCATGCATTTTCCAGATGGGATTCAGAACCTTCACTGATCTAAAAACGCAGGCACAACTAGTTCATCTAGATAATTACTAAGGCTCTGTCCAGACTACATATGAAATCCCCATTGTTATAATCACAAACCCATAATTTAGCAGCAGCTCTGGCCTGATTCCTCTTACAGTATGGAACATACACGAAACGACTTGATTTACCCATTCAGCTAAAATCTGTTGTTTAGTCTTTACCTCAATTGACAAAAAAGCCTTTTTTGATCTGAACCCATTCTGGCATAAGCTCACACCAAAAAACTTTAATTGCTGTACATTTATTCAGTGAGGAAAGAAATTCCACACAAAGAAATACTTTGCTTTTAAAAATAACCAAACACTGACTTATTTGCGCTCTTAACAATTCTTTTAAAAAAATGTCGCAGTTTTGCTTTTTTAATTGTTACTTATTTAAGCTTATCAGAGTTCCTGGAAATTAGCCAAACAATTAGGTAATCTCTAAAGACAAAAGATGGTCATGCAGGTAAGGTGTGGATCGTTAGAACTTGTGGAACAATGCGATGAACATTCCTACTCGTTTATCAGTCAGTCCGAGCAGGTTTAACTTGCCACCCAGCACAGTGAGGAGGATGGTAAAGAAAAGAAAAACATCTCCACGGCCCACTGTTGGAGAACTACAGAAATAAAGGGCACCCTGGGGTCACCAGGTTACTATAAGACCAATTAATTATCTACATTCACCAAGTCAAGTCAAGTTTATTTATATAGCCAGGTATTTTGGGAGAAAATGCCAGTCATCTTAGTCCTACTGTAATAAATGTAAACATTTGGATCTACTGGAACTTTAAGGGGAACACTTTGCTTTGGTCAGAAGAGACTTAAGATTAAGGTTCTTGACAACAAACATTTTAGGTGAGTTTGTCAAGAAATAAAGCAAAAATAAATGGAAGAGTACCTCCTGCACCATGTTGGGTATGGTGTAGGATTAGTCATGCTATGGGGGTCTTCTTTTTCCCACAGATCCTGAGAACCACTGAGTCTGGCTCAGCAGAATAAAGATGAAAAACATAAGTCCAAAACAACACATCAATGGTTCCCCAGTCACAAAATCAACCTTCCTCCATATTCTTCTCAATCCCTAGACCTCAATCCTATATAAAACCAGTGAGCTGACCTAGAGGAAGAGACTATGTTATATAACCCAGCTGTGTGGATGATCCAAAGTGTTGGACTCTGTTGGACTCATTAGAAAATTTGAAGAGAACAAAGTTTCAGTGGCCAAAAAAAAACAACATATAGAGCTGCCAACTAATTTCGCAAAACATAACCTGTATAGCTTATTTACTGCGATTGCTTCCCTGGAAATGTAGTTTATAGAGTCCAACAAAGCATCTCTTCGTTCATACGCTCTCTCCACCCACTGTGTCTGTGCAACAGCTGAGTGGAGCTGACACCCCATCCACATTGAAAATTCAGGCAACTAGGCTGAACGGTTAGTGCTTCATTTGTACTGGTGCGTGGCGTTGAAATGTTCGTTTGTGGTGCTATACTTTCTGAGATATTGTAACCTTTTAATTTTGTCATATAGAAAACCTGTCAAACTTGATATCATCACTCAGTAAATAACACTGTAAACTATATTGGTTAATGTCAATTGTAGAATTGACAGTTGCGTTGTGTCTGTCAGTCATATCCGGCAACCCTGGCGGCAGCTGGTGAAATCCATTGTCACAGATGGTAGTGTTGACGTCTAGACCACAGATATCAATCAATTTAAATGAAGTCATGTGTTCGTCTGAAATTAAAAGTTCAAAGCACAAACAAAGAACTAAAAAATGAGACCACTCATTCATTTTGGGGTAAACTGGGGGATGATGACCACTGAATGACCTAAAAAAGAATCTTTAATATCTCCGAAACCATAGCAGCACACAAACCAGGGCAAACGAAGCACTAACCTCTCAGTTTATTTGCCTGAATTTTTTTGTAGAAGTCCACTAGTTACACTTGAAAACAAAAATAAAGAAAAATCAATATCACCAAGTAAAAGCCTGAGATCTGCAATTTAATATGCACGAAATTTAAAATTTCGTTACTCATTACCAAATTTGACCAAAACAATCCGGTACAGGAGGGCCATGTGTGGGAGCTGGCCAACATGAGAGTCTCACTGTGTGATAATGCATGCTATCTTCACAAAAATATACTTGATTTTAATTGGGTGGTGCCCCTTCAGTTTCCATACCATTTCTGTGTTTTCAAGGACAGTAATATTTTCAACTGTAGTAGCCGTATTTCAGCCAGCTGACCCAGCAGTGCCCAGCAGATGGTTGGGGAAAGGGCAGCACTGTGCCACTTCACCAAACCAGAGTTTCCATAAAGCAGAATTTGATAATAAACACCTGTAAATCCTTTGATAATAAATCTGAGCTGTAACGTGGAGCTATTCAGCATTTGCTTAGAAGTACATAAACAAAAACCCATCCAGACACAGACCATGGTTCACGTTGAATCAACTGTGTGTTTTGATATTTCCCGGACAATGTTCTAGACATAAGCCACTTGTTTTCATATGCAATGATTGATTCTGGTATTGAAGCATGAAGCATCAAGGAATGTATTTTTCCCACAGTTGGGCTTGTGTGAAAGTGCTCTTGGGTTTCCTCCCTTTTCAGCCTGTTAGTTTTAGGCTTTAGTTCCAGTGAATACTGGAAAATCAGACATTAACTGAACAGTTACTTAGGTAAACGTTTAGCAGTTCTTGTTACTATAAGGCTGGAAAAACGATTTTGCTTTTTTAAAGACCTGGCATTTTTTTTTTTTTTTTTATTAGTTGATGTGAGAAATGAGAGGAAGTGATTCTTTAAAATGTAACACTTTCACAGCTGTAAACGTAAAAAACAATAAGGAATCTAATAACTGATCCTTTTTTTTCCATTCTATCAGACCATTCTTGTTCAGATCTGGTACCCAATTACAGTGGCGACCAACTCCAGAGAGCAGAAGAAGATCCTTGCCAAGTACCTCATGGAGACCTCTGGGAACCTGGATAGACTAGATTATAAACTACATGACTTTGGCTACAGGGGTGTGTCCTCACAAGAGGTATGCAACCGATTTAAGAATCAATTATGTAACCGGAGATCAATTTTAACACTTTTAGATAGATGGACTAAATCGCTATACCTGAGCCTTCCTGTTATCTACTGAAAGTCTAGCTCTCTCTCTCTCTCTCTCTTACAAGACATTTCTTGACATATATACAATATAGTTTCCCCTTTACATAAAATACTACATTGTTTGTGCTTCTTTGGACTTCAATTTTAGTCCCCTCATCGTTAATGAAAGAAGCTTACCTTAAAATTGTCTTCCTTTATCTACCAAAAATGCTAAGATTTTTGTGTACATATACTGTATTTAAAAGGTTGAGAGAACTTATTTATTATTCCAACTCTTTATAATTTATGACAACTTTTTTGCAAAGTAATATACCTTAAACCATTGGTGTCAACCATTGGTTGCCAGTCCTCAGTCGGAGCTAGGTGAAATTCTAAGGAAGTATTTCAGCTGTTATAATCGGCTAAGTTGGACACGTGTAAAATCTCCAGGCCACCGGCCCTTGAGGACTGGAGTTAGTCACCCTTGGCTTAACTGAAAAATATAATACATACAGAGCTCAGTGTACAGGTTTAAACCTGGAAAAAGTTTCCATTCTAACTGCCTTCTAGTCTCTTTAAAATGTTACTTATAGTCAGAAATTCAAAGAAAGCTGACAAAAGCGTATAAAAGTTGTAGTGCTTTAAGCGTTTAGGTCAAAGCTCAGCTTGAAACCCCACTGAATCCTTATATTGTTTACCTGTTTATCTATCAGAGTTGGTACTGTGTTAAGGAAAATGCTTAATCATCACTCGTCATTCACAGACTGCTGGCATTGGTGCCTCGGCCCATCTGGTGAACTTCAAGGGTACAGACACAGTTGCTGGGATCGGAGTCATTAAGAAGTACTACGGCACTAAGGACCCAGTGCCAGGCTTTTCAGTTCCTGCTGCTGAGCACAGGTAAACAAACACTTCTCTCAGGGTTTTATTTATGTAACTGGAAATATTCCTAAAGAACCTTTGATGGTGCTTGCTACTTGTGGACCGCCCAGGTGTTTGTTGATGAGTTGGGCCTAAAATGCATCAGCTTTGGTCTTTAAAGACTAGTAGGAAACAGCTAGAATTTTATTTGGCTATTGCTATCATGGGAAAAAATGCTAGCATTAGCATGTTGTTCTTGTAAACATCTATTACACTAAAGTTGACACACATCTTCAGTTTCCCACAGAGATATAATAATCCGCATTTTACCCAGAAACCGTGTCTATAAAACAGTTTTTTCATCTTCAAGACAATTAAGTTTACAAAAGAGAAAACGTATCCTAATAAATGCTTTTCTACCAACATGTTGGAATCTCACGTGCCAGAAAGAAAATGAGCTCAGCATGACTGAAGTTGGTGCTAATTTACTGTTTCCCTCACACACTTGCTACCCTGTTCTTCAGATTAATTGATCGAGCGTGACTTTGATTGGCTGGAAGTTTGGACTTGTTGCTAACCACATTGGCATCTTAACACCCCACCAGGACAGTTGCTGCTATTCTAAGAAACCCTTTTTGTTGCACAATTGCATTCTGGGTCATTGGCTTGGACTTTCAAAGTAATAGCCCAGTCATAAAATCTGTTTCATTTATTTATCACTAGAAAGAGTTGCTGGGAAATTCCAATTTGATTCTTATGGAAACTAAAAGTAGAGGCTAAAAGAGTTATGTTACCAAGCAAGGGTCTTCCAGCTTATAAAATTATATTAAGTTTAATTATTTTAAACCAGAAAATGTTATAGAAAACCTGAACCGGACCTAAAATAAGACACTATTAGATTTATACTTCAAATTCAGTTGCTTATTGCTCGAACTATATAGTTTCTCTACACAGTACCATGACCCAGGGAGTGTGCAGAATTTTTAATGTTTAATAACTTTAAGCTACAATGTATCTGCCTCAAACAACCTATAATAAAATCTCAAAGGTCAATTCTTGTTTTTAACAAATGGTGTACACTGCCCTCTTCTGGAAAGTCTGTAGAAGTGTCATTTTATCAATGTCATATGACTTGTCCTCAGGGGTTGAGCTTAATTTTTAAGGAGCGTTTCTGCACAGATTGTCCTCGTTTTAGTAGTTGCTGCTTCAGCTGAAATGTATGTTTTTAGACACCTGAAGAGCATTCATTGCCCTTAAACCTTTTCACACTGTGTCCTGTTGCAGCTGCACGCTGCTGTGTATTTTGTTGGGATTTTAGTAGGAATTAGCAGCTCATATTTGGGAAGTGGAAGGAACATAGTTCATGATATTGAAACATTTTTACAATATTTTGTAGACCCAACTTTGGTTGAAATGGTAGTTGCAAGTTTTGTGGGACATTTTAACACCTATTCCTGGGCTGGCCAGTCCTTAGCAGCTGGTGTACTGCATGTTTAAGATGTGCCCCTGATCCAACCCAGGTCAATAAACTACTTGGTATGTAACCTGTGACCAGCAGTTTTCAAGTTTTCCCACAGATTCTTAAATTAATTTAGGTCTGGACTTTGACTGGGTAATTCTGACTCACGAATACACTTTGATCTAAAGCATCCCATTTTACCTCTGGCTGCAACGAAAGCTTAAAACAATGACATGACCGTTCTGCAATTCTCTCTGCAGTACAATAACAGCATGGGGGAAGGACCACGAAAAAGATGCCTTCGAGCACATCATCAGGCAGTTTCCCAACGTGCCTGTGTCCATCGTCAGCGACAGCTATGACATCTACAATGCCTGTGAGAAGATTTGGGGAGAGGACCTACGAGCGCTGATAGAGACCCGCAGCGCAGATGCCCCGCTGGTTGTTCGACCAGACTCAGGAAACCCACTTGATACAGTTTTGAAGGTCTGTCCATGTAATATATATTTATACAACTAAAATCCAAGCCAACAAACCTCCCACCTATATGTTCTGAATTATCTCTTTAACACTGACAGGTTTTGGAGATACTGGGCAAAAAGTTTCCTCCGCATGAGAACTCTAAAGGTTTTAAAGTTCTGCCTCCATACATCAGAGTCATACAAGGAGATGGAGTTGATATCAACACACTGCAGGAGGTGCGAATGCTCGGTTATATTGCTATCTGTATGTTTAAGGTTTAGAAAGGTAAGTTTATATTGTGGGTGTGTTTCAACAGATTGTGGAGGGTATGAAACAACACAAGTGGTCCATCGAGAACATCGCGTTTGGATCTGGTGGAGCATTGTTGCAAAAGCTGACCAGAGATCTGCTCAACTGTTCGTTCAAATGCAGCTATGTGGTGACTAATGGACTGGGGGTGAGTATACGCACATGCTGCTAATTAGGCTGTTCTTTTACTCCTGAAGCTTTAATGCTATAATTTGATATATTCTTGGTGGGTTTATTTGTGTGTGGTGTCTTAGGTGAACGTGTTCAAGGATCCAGTGGCTGACCCCAACAAGAGATCAAAGAAAGGTCGGCTGTCTTTGCACCGGACGCCAAGCGGAGATTTTGTCACTTTGGAGGAGGGCAAAGGAGATCTGGAGGAGTATGGGGTGGTGAGTTTGGTGGCCCACACTCAAACACTTTTGGACACTACAGCGCATTTCAAAAATATTCATACCCCTTGAATTTTGTACATTTTAGCACATAACAGTCACAAACTCCAGAGTATTCTAATGGGACAGATCAACACAAAGTAGTGCTCAATTATGAAGTAGAAGGAAATGGTGGCATGGTTTTTGAAACTTTTTTGTCTTAGTATTCAGCCCCCTTTACTCTGATACCCCTAGCCAGTATGTAGCAACCTGTTGTTGAAAGACCACAGAAAGAAGACCCGTTTATAATTTGCTACAAGCAATATAGAGGCCACAGCAAACATTTGGTAAAGGGTTCCTGATTAGTTGAGAACAAAATGTAACTTTCCAACTCTTTGGCCTATATGCAAAATGCTATGTCTGGTGGAATAGTTACAATGTACATAATGTACCCCAAAATCACAAATCCCGGCTTGAAACAAGGTGGTGGCATCATCATGGTCTGGGCATGCTTGTCTTCAGCAGAGACAGGGAAGCTGGTTAGAATTGATGGGAAGTTGATAGCGATAAATACAGGGCAGTCCTGGAAGGAAACCTGTTGGAGGCTGCATAAGACTGAAACTGGGGAGGCGGTTCACCTTCCAGCAGAACGAACCTAAACATGAAGAATACTCTTGATTAAATGGTTCAGTCAAAGTCCTGACCTAAATCCAATTGAGAAAGTGTTGCATGTTCTAAAAATGACACTATTCACATTATCTGACTAAGCTTGAGCTATTTTGCAAAGAAGAATAGCCAGAACTTTCAGTCTGTTAATGAGCAAAGCTGATAGAGACATACTGGAAAGACTTGAAACTGTAAGTGCAGCAAAAATACATGTAGAAAAAATGATCCACTTCACAACTGTGTACTATTTTCACTTCAATGGGTATGAATATTTTATAAGGCACTGTAAATGCCTTCCTGCCTAGTGCAGAGTTTGACCTCAGTTGTTTCTTCTTTCATTTGTCACCTTTCACCTCATTATTTTACCCCTCTTCGCTTTTTTTCAGGACCTGTTGCACACCGTGTTTCAGAATGGGAAGATTGTGAAGACCTACACATTTGATGACGTCAGAGACAATGCCAAGCTTAAAGAAAGCGAGCTCGAGGAGCTGCTGCACTGAATGCAGTCTTCCTGGACCCCCAACCCCCAGATCTTCACCTTTTTACCTCCAGTTTCACCATCAAAAATGGAGGGATTTGCACTGCTAACACAACCCTTCTCTTCCAAATCCCGACAACCTCAAAAAATGTTCCAGCAAATATATAAAAACCCCCTTAAGATTGCTGAAAATTTATTCTCGATTCCACAATTCGGAGGAAGTTTCAGGAAATAACAATTTGGAACCAGGCTTCTAAAGATTAATACCATTCTCCCTAAAAGAAAGCGAAGTATATCCGTACGAGGTATGGCAAGCAAGAATATCTACAGTAAAAATAATGTTCAAATCAGCTGCATCAATGTGCCGCTGCTTTAACAATTGAATTTTAGCCAGAAGATTTTGCAGCTCACTGAATGTGTGGCGGTTCTACATGTCTTTCTGTACAAAACTGCTAAGAAAAAAGACAAAATTTTAATCAGCTTCGCTTTGTCTTCTATCTGAAGGAAGAACTGATGATCCTTGTATACTGCTGTGCACTGATAACACTGAAATACATTAATTATTATTGAAAATGTTTTGCTTCACCTTGGTAGCAGTAAATCCCAAACCCTTTAACTGTAATTGTAGATGGTATTGTCATATTTTTTTCCCCAAATTTCTTGCTTTTGATTGATAATTACAGTCTAAACTATACTTCTAGTATGTACGCTGCCAACACAGATGCATTGCTGAAGGTATAGAAATGATCATCTCTCTGTGTCATTATGTTGCCCATAGTGCATTCCTATCATGAAGATCCAATCCAAAAACAGAATCTCCAAAATATGTATCCATTTAGGATTTTAGCATTTTGTACGCATGAATACTCTATTTAAGAGTTTGAAATCAGGAGGACTTCTTTAGATCTTCATGATGGGTAATGCATAGCCTTTTGTGTAAGATGGTGTAAAAAAAATATATATATATGCATCTCAAAAGTCATCTTCACTGGTATGAAGATGTTGACATTGTGTTCATGATTGATTATCATTTTATGGTTCCTGGGCTGAAATGTATGTTAAATGTTTGTCCTGATACGTGTGTTTCTCAGTGTGTATATAGGTATTTTCTTCCTTTAAACAACTGTGTAGTAGTCCTTTTATGCAGATGCAACTGTTGATGGAAGGATTTGAGAACACACAAAGTTGGCTGGCCTTTGAATCTGTAGGGGGGTGTTGTAATAGAGAGGTGGGTGTGGGATGCGGTCTTTTGTAGTTGTAGAGTCGAGCAGGTCAGCAAACCTTCAGTATCACTGCCTCAAGTGAGTCGGCAAAGCTGGCTGTCGAAGTGAATGCCCATTTATCCATCGGCTCGGTTCACTTTCCACCTGTTCTGAACTGCTTATTTCAGTCACCCATTTTACCAGGCTTTGATGGGTGTCCTTGTTGACCTTTTAGAGTTGAAGGGGATTTCAGATGGGTTCAGAGCTGGTGACGTCTCAGAAAACTAATATTTGAGTGGGAGTTTTCCAGGCTGAGCAGCTGGTAGCGACTAACAGATTTATTCCCATGAAATTTGAAACCTCCACAATTTACATGGGGTCTACATCCCCAGCTGCAAAGTTCTGCTGATTCTTTTGGTTCCAGCATGATGTTAGCAGTCATGGCTTAGCGTAACAAGCCGCAGGAGATTTCTGTTCTGTCTGGCTGATACGTTCTTGCGTCCTTATCGCTATCTCCATCAGTGTCGGCTGTAGGTAGTGGGAGATGCACCTATATCTGGTTTGGTGAAGCTTTGACCTGTCACTGTTGATTTTAGCCAATTCTGATGGTAAGAAATAAAATATAGTATTGTGTTAGGTCACACTGTCCGTGTGTTAGAGGAGTGACTGACATGGTTTAACTAATATTTTTGAACAAAGACTAAATAAAATAGAGTTGACATTTTAAGCCATATTTAGCATCTTGTGTTACACTTAGCTTAGTTGGTGCATTTAATTTTACTTTAGCAGCAGTTTCCTTGTGTATTCCCTAGAGAATGTAGATTTGTATCCTAACTCTTTTTTAAAATCTCCTTACATCTTTCTGCTTCCAGTGACTTAAGAAACGGCTAACCCCAATGCCTCTTCATTCGGTAACAGCATCCACAGCAAAGAGTTGTTGGCTCAACCTGGTAGCACTTTCATTTAGTGTCGGGGGCGATCATCAACCATTTTTAGGTGGATCTCTGACAGTTTAATGGAAATGAGAACATATTGGCATCCTAATGAAGATGGTTATTATTTTAACATCACTATGTGAACGTCACAGAACATCTTCCCAGCCACCACAGCTGTAGGTAGTCTAGTTTAAACGTTGGAAACTCCAGGCAGTATTCAGTCATTCAGCTGCTCTGCTTTCACTGCACTGCTTATGTTTGCTTCACTCTCACAGTTGTATGTATTTGCCTCTCAAGAGGACCACTGGAGCTTATAGAGCTTCATACTGTTGGGAAAAGACCTGTGATGTCTCCAACTCCTAATTCTTGGCCTTGGTTCTGAAACGCAGAAAAGCTAGAGAAGACCACAGCTTCTGACCTGCTTTTTTTTTTTTTACTCATCTATTGTTGCTGCTCTTTTGTCACAGACAGTAGTTGTTTTCTTTTCCAAATATGAGGTGCATTTAGTAAAATATCATTTTACTATTTTGATACTGTCTCAGTTCTTACCTCAGATGATTATTTTATATGACTAGGGAGAAAAAAAATCACAGTAAATATCCTTATTTACAAACAATGCGGCCATACTGCCTTCTCACTTGTACATAAAACAAGGGGGTACAACTGAAAGCAGAGAGGGAACGTTAGGTGGATGACCACACTAGATACTACTATTATTTTTGTCAGAATGACCATTTTTGTACCAACTGAAGAATATCCAAAACGGCTTGACAGAACCAGCGGCGTGACTGTTTCTGGGACTGTTGAGCCTTTAGTCTCTGCGTGAGTGTAGTCTTGTGCGAATGCCGTGTTGTGTAATGGATGCAACAAAACAAAGGAAAAGTGGTTGTGAATACTTTGATTTTCTTTATGTTGATTTATTCGTATGTATATGTTGTTCCAAATTCTTTTTCCCAGCACAACAGATTTTAACTAACATAACTGGCTATATTGTGAACAAACACACTGAATAAAAATGCCACCCTCTCTCAGTTTGAAATGGTTCTTTCTCTGTGTGCTCCACTGTTCGGGATGGATTCCAAAATTTTTGTTTGCTGTCTGCCTTCCTTTTTTAGTGGCAACTTCCACCTGCTTATTGCAAGCCTGTAGCTCTCAGATAAAATGTGTTCAGTGATCAGAAAATGGTGGGATTTTGAAGTTACCGGCCGATTAAGCTCACCAGCTGATAGTTTGTTTTTAATACTTAGTATAGATATTCTAACTGAGAAGGTTTGTATTGTAAACATACTTGTTAATTATCATCACTGTCAGCACAGTTTATTTAAAGCTTACCTTATCAAGATAAAAATGCCTTTTTTTCCCAGCAGATTCTAGGTGAACACAATCGGTTAAATGAGCCACATTAACTAATAAAAAGTCAGATTCAAACCATCTGTAGGGATAAAGTTTGAACCTAGACCTCTAATCCTTGGTGTTGACAGGTGAGGTGTTCTCTGAGGAAGCCAAAGCAGGGAAAGTTGTTGACTTAAACCTTAACCATCTGGGTGTCCGGTCTGCCCTGCTCCAGTGGTACCGAGATCTTCTGCAAGTATTGCATTTGTTGATTGTGTTTGCCAAAACATAACATGAATCATGCATTGTTTCCAAGTAAAATGAAACCTCAGTGATTTAAAAAAAATTGTTTCTTCCTTGCATCCTGAATTGAAGGCTCTTATCTAGCAGACTAACCAAGTTGGCAAGCAAAGCCAAAGCGATACATACAAAATTGTTTAATAAACGTATTTTTTAACAAAAAAAAAAAAACTTCCATTGCGCCTTTAAAGACTGAGTAAGTTCTTTGGGATATTGAACACAAGCTGAGGTGCTCTGTGACCTACTTTCCAAATCGGAATTCCGTGACTTTCAACATCAAACTTAGGGTTACAGATAGTTTGCACTGTTGGTTAGAAAAGCTGATAACATTGAAGTACCATGCATCACTGTATCACCAAGTTCACACACAATTAAGCCCAGGTACGACTAATCCCTCCCTAGAAAAGCATCCCCTCAGCATGATGTTGCCACCACCTTGTCTCCAAGTGTGGATGCTGCGTTCAAGGATATATCCATTCCTAATTTTCCTCTACACATACTGCTTCGCATGTGGGTCAAGAAGCTTCGCTTAGGTTTCATCTAACGAGAGCACCTCCTTCCACGTTTGCTGTGTCTTCTACGTGTCTAGAGACAAACTTTAATTAGGACATCTTTTGGCTGTCTTCATGCGACACATTTGTAGATAATGGATGTCGTGGAGACAAATTTTCACACGTGAGCAGTATGTGGTTCAAGAACGACCCTTTATGATCTCTGGCTCAAATTTGGCCCTTTTGCCCTTTGATCCCACATCCTTAACCCGTTTTCCTTCTGCTGAGGGTATGTTGCGTGTTCCTTTGGATCACATGATCCAAAGTCAGCGACTGCAACCTCAGCAAGAGGGCAGGCTCCATGTATGCTTGTGATCCCACCATGAACGGAAACTTGAGTGGCTGTCTCTTACCTCTGGAGACGGAACCAAAAGTTTAGTTCGTAATTTGCATGGGTTTTCTGCGGTAAATGCCCAGCCGTGATCGAACTGCAGCTGCGGGATATTTTAAGACGTCTCTGCGGTTTCCATTTTATTCAATTGTTATTTTTAAGTCTTTGCCAGAAAATCAAAACTTTCTTTGGCATTTTGCATGAGGCGTCAGTTTCCTGTAACCAAATTCCGCACATGAAGCGCGTCGAGGGGGGAGTTTGGCACACTTTTACGCGCTGTATCCGCTACATCTTCCGCGCATCGCCGAGCAGAGCTTACGCTGAAAGAAGTGCGAGCAAGAACAAAGGGTAGGATTGATAACAAATGTTATTAAACAGCTTCCAACGCAAATCAAGCTGCGTTTTAAGTAAGTTGATCTTCTTACTTTACATTTCCCTTACTTTTGGAGCAGATACTTAAGAGGAAATCCTGTGGTAAATAGCTTGATGTGGACATTTCTTGCAGCGTCAGGAACACCACGTCACTCAGTTCAAGAACTCCCACAATTTCCTTCCACTTGGATCATCATCCACCCCAGAGTTTAGAGAGAAAACTGTATACAGATTTAGGCTGAAAACGACTTAATCATGATGACCGGATTTCGACTCAACTTGTCGCCTCTGAAGGAGCCTCTAGGCTTCGTTAAACTGGTAGAATGGGTAAGTAAATGCGCATTTGTTTCCTTTTTATTGGACAGGGCGGTGCAGACCCTCCTTGATGCTCATATGTTCCTTTTAAAAGTACTTAAAGATCAGAGTTTTGCTTCATTCCTATCACTTTTGCACGTTTAAATGCAAGGACCCAAAAACGAAATCCTGATTTGCACATGAAAGTAGTGTAAATCCACATTTGTTTAGTTATGTCCAGTTTAGTTGGATTTGCTTCTTGCATGGAAATGCAGGCCTTACAAGAATTCAGTTACAGATTAATACACCTCGCAGCAATAGTTCACCCATGAAAACCAGCTCTGAAGGACATGTAACATTTTGGCCTTTAACCATAAGGGCAGAAGATCCAGCAATCAGTTATGGGTTATGGCTGCTTTAAGTAAATCCAGATATATTTTCGTCTCAGCTTTTCTGTTTTCTCATAATATTCACATTTACACACACACGCACACTCTCACACACACACACACCAAGAACCACAAATCAGCAGTCATCTGACTAAGGACAAAGCAGTGTGTGGAAGTATGTGTGTGTTTTTTCTTTACATAAGCCTCATTTAACACAATGGATTTGCTTATTCATGCTCCATGTGGAGCTAAATTATAAATAATAAATAACCACCATCTCTGAGAACTTAGATGGCTTGAGCTACACAGGATTTAAAAAGTAAAAATTAAAAACTGTTTTTGTAGTGCTGATTTAATTGTTGCCGGACTAAAACCTCATTGTCTTGTTCCCAGGAAGTAAGCTTTAGCTCATTTTTTGGTAGAATTTGGGACATTTGTCCTAGGGCCAGCCCATGATATAAGCAAACTAAGGCACTTCTTAAACACCTCCAGGCCAGCAGGGCATCCCCAAGAGCTCCTTAATTCTCATACAGAAGATAGGCAATATTTTAAAAATGTCATTGTTGTGATAAAATTCAGAAAGAATAAGCCTAATTTAAAATTTGCCTTAGCAGTTTGTAATTGCTTGCGAAAATAGCATTCCTTTGAAATTTTTCCCATTTTGGGACATAACAACCAGACACTTTTGCGTAATTTATTTAGATTTTATGTAATAAACATAACTACATAAATGTGAAGTGAAACAAAAGGAAAGCACAGCCTTTAAGATATTTCACTAATAGAAATTTAAACAGTGTCTTTTGTATTTGGCCGTCTTTACTCTAATGCCCCTAAATAAAATGAATAAAATCAAGGGCGACACAAAGTTTTTAGGAGTAAAAAGAGTCCATTTTAATCTCAGTTTGATGCAGCTGTTATGTGAAAGCCTCAAGGGTTTTCTTAGAAAACATTTGTGCATAAACAGCATCTTGAAGACCAAGGAAAACAGTAGATAGGTTAAGTTGTGGAGAAATTTAAAGCAGGGTTAGGTTATAAAAGAAATGGTTAATGACTTAAGCTTTGAACATCTAACAGAGCACTGTTAATCCATCATCTTGTAATAGAAAGTGTATGCCACAACTGGATACCTGCATACTAACTGCAAGTAATGGTAATTCACCTAAACAGACAGTCTGGGTTAGAGGAGAACGTCAATCAGAGAAGCAGCCGAGAGGTCTATGGCGACTCTAGAAGAGCTGAGAAGATCTACACCTCAGGTGGGAGAATCTGTTAGCAAAATAACTACAAGTCATATAGGGGAGAGAGAAAACATGTGGAAGAAGGTGCTTTGGCCAGAAGGGACCAATTAACTTTGTGGCCTGCATGCAAAACTCTACATGTGGAGTGAAACTAACAATAAACATTGCCTTGAAAATACCCTCTTCACCATGAAACACGATGATGGCAGCATTGTGCTGTGGGGATGCTTTTCATCATCAGGAACATAAAAGCTGCTCAGAATTGATGGGAAGATAGATGTAGCTAAATACATGGCAGTAATAGGAAACAACTGTTAGAGGCTGCTAAAGATGCAAGTCTGATGGAAGTTCACTTTGCAGCAGGACCACAACTCAAAACATACAATGGAGTTTTAGATCAAAGCAAAGCATACTGATGCATGTTGATGACTGGATCAATAAAAGTCCAGACCTAAATCCAACTGAGACACAGTCGCAGGTCTCTCTCTATGTGCAAAGCTGGTAGAGACATACCCCAAATGACGTGAAGTTTAACCAGCCAAACATATAAAATATGAAATGTACAAAAAATCAAGGGAAAAAATCCCATTGCAAACAAGAATAGAATTGAAATGAATAGAAGCGAAGATGAATTAAACATTTGTAAAGTATTTATCATAAGGAAAGTTTTTGATGGTTCCAGAAGTCTGATTATGTGAGCGATGCGGCCTAAACACTTAAAACCTTCTTAGATATAATCTTTTGTGAGCTGTAAACAGGAAGCACTATTTGATACAAGAAATGTTAGAAGTCTCTACTGATTACTCCATGTATTGAAAACAGATGATAAAAAATGTTCTCTTGGTTTTTTGATGTGAGAGATGGTCAAGTTTTAAAAGGTTTGTAGAGAAAACATTTAAATTCAAATATTTTCTGTAGAGGTTGTATCTTTATTTCATAGAAGTTGGTTTACACCTTGTACATATTTGAAATTCTCTCTCAGATTAGATACCAAAGTTCCTTGACTTTCTGTTGTGTCTGTTAATGGAGACAATGGGGGGTGTTGACAAAATGATAAAAATGTCATAATCCTTCTCACAAAGAACCCACCAGTAGCCTTAATGCATATGCTCCTCTCTTAACAGTATTTCCTCCACTTAGTATTTGTTAATTCTTGGGGGAAAAAGTCAAATCTGTTTGCATTTGATTCCTCCTGGTTGTTAAATTTAACCCCTATGACCTTGTTTCGGAGGAGTGACCGAGTCCCAAAAATGAGCGGTGTACTGTGTGTTGACCAAAAAAACAACAGGAAGTGCCAGACAGGGACATCTGGGAAAACCTTTGGAGTGAAGCCGTGTAAGGTGTGTGCGTGAGCATGTAAACACTTTTAGTGTGAGCATGTGCGAGTCGTTTGTGCTGATTAGGCAGAAATAAAAACGTCTTTTTTAAAGGACTTTCTCAGTGCTTGCCATGTCCACATTCTTTGCTCCTTTAATAAAACCAACTTCTTGTTTAATGCATATCCCCTGGCAAAGAATGCCTCCAAACTGTGTTCTATAACCTTTATTTAAATGAAATTCAGTGTTTTAGGGATAAGTTAGACCTTCTCAGGGCCACATTTATTAACTTCCTTCCCTTCATTTAACAACACCTACCCAGGAGTTGGCCATGGGGCCTCTAGCATTAAAGACATGAACATCTTTTTTCAAGGGTGATCTGGCCTTGAAGGCACATCATAACAAAGGTACAAGCTAAAAGTTTGACATTAACAGAAAATATAGAAACAAAATTTAAAAAAGTGTTCATATAAGGTACAAGACCCAGCTTAAGAATAGCAGTTGCGCCCTTCAGAAAGAGATCTGTTTATAAGAGCATAAATCTCTCCCAAAGAGACAAAAGCATTAAGTAGTTGAGAGTGGAATGCTCCTAACATTATTTCATAGCCAATGTGTAAAATAGGAGAACACAGTTCTACCACGTTCAGAAAATAGTTTTAGTACTCTAAAGAGAAGCCATTTCACAGAATATCAGTGCAAGACTTCGAATGTAATAAGAATGTACTGACATGAGTGGGGAGTCTATCCAGTGAGGTTGTCTCCTTGGGCTTAATGAAGGCCAAGGCCAAGAAACCAAATTATACAGCACACATTGATGAGTTCTGTACAATGAATTAAAACAAATGAATTTTATGTAAATGATGTCCCCATAATTAAGAATATTTAAAAAGCAGCCTGAGCAGGTTTTTCCTGACTGAGATAAGTAAACAGTTTAAATACAACCAAGTTATAATAAACAGCCAGTGTAGCCTTTTGCTTTTTTACTAAATGTTCAATCTGAACTCTGGGAGAAAGGCTATCATCAAGCCCAAAAAAGTGTGGAATGGTGTTCTTTCAATATGTTCTCTCAAGAGTAGATATATCAATAATCTGAAATGTGTGCAGGATTTTTATTTTTTTTGTTTTATTCAAGATAAGAACAAACCGCAAAACATACAGTGGTGCCCACAGCAGCTGGGAAGTAGCCTATCTCACCATAGAACCAACTAAATAAAGGAAAATATTATCTTCATAATATTTTTATTTATGCTTTTATTACATAGCCTTCCCAGTGATAATATTAATAAAATGTAAAACAAAACAGGATTGAAGGACTCCTTTCAAAATCTTCAAAAAAAAGAAACAGGACTTTTTTATTTGCAACAACACACCGTGTCTGAAAGCTAACTTCTAAACCAGCCTAAAACTCCTCACAAAAATTTTAATTTTTTAAAATATGATTTGTTGTCAGCTAAGTATGGGTTTTGTTGAGTGTTTTTTTTTTCAGTTCAGTCATTTTTTTCCAAATCACATCCTCCTGCTCTTATAGTAGGAGTATTGAGGCATTTCCAGGCAGCCCTTTAACAAACTCTGGATTTAGCCCAAGCTGTCCCAGTGTCCTGATATCTTCCCTGGGATGTGTTAGGAAGGTACTCTAATCAGATGCCTGAACTACCTCCTAAGGTTTCAACGAAGAGGAGAAAGAGAGTGCACTCCAAGACCCTCCTCGTTCTGAGCTACTCACTGTGTCCCTAAAGCACTGTGTTTGTGACCTCATTCTTTCATTTGCTATGTGCAGCTTATGAGCACAGGTTAGGGGTTGGAAAGTAGATCAGCTGATAAATGGACATCTTCATTCCTCATTGTTTTGGTACAGCTCCACCTTCACCATCACACAACAGTTTACTGTTTCTATCAGAGAAGACACTGTCCTGTTAGAGCAGACACTGTCAGAGTCCAGAACAAACACGAGAGACATCTGACTCACTGTCAGAAACATATTGTCAAGCAACTAGAGCTTTCTTCGCCTATGTGGAGCATTTTGTAATGCAGAGCTGCACCTTCCTCGCCTGTTACTGTGCTATGAAAGAAGCCCTCTACACTTTTCAATTGCAAGAAAAGTAAATTGGGCTGTTTGTTTGGGGGGGGTTTTCACAACTGGAAATATTTCTTGTAATTGTGTGTAAACTAAATGATTGGCATGCTTAACCTTTATTAAGGTATTGCGGTTTTAAAACAAGAGTTGGCAAGGTAAGAGAGGCATGTTTGTTAAGCAGCCAACTGCAGGCTAGCTACAAGCAGGTAGCCCGACTAATTAACCAACTAATATCATCTTGGATATTATAATAATGGATGTTTATTCTATGTGGTCCCAGAGGTTCATGAATAAAAAAAAAACAACTCTAAATTCATGCTATAAACATTATTAAAGCCATAATAATAAATATATTATTGGTTTTCTTTGCAGCAGGAGTAACTTCCTTTTCTGGTTATACTAAAAGCAAAATAGATCTTGTTATAAATTTTGGCTTTAAATTTTTAGTCTGAATACTGTGGAAACCAATAGTGTTTTTTATTTTTTAAAAGATTTTCACCAGGGCCACAATTATTTCCACTTTTAATAATTAGTTTTAAATCAATGTAACTGAAACACATATTTTTACTTATACTTTACTTTTTTAAGTTGATTAGAGTCTAAAAACAAATAATAACCTTTGTAAAGACCTCCCATTCTCCAGGAGTGGTCCGCAACCATAGATCTTACCAAGAGCAACCCAAAGTAGCGTCTAAGTAAAGCTGTTTAACTTTTGCAAATGATCATCAGTTTGTTTTGACATAATTTATTACAGTTTTCAAACCATATCCAGTCCTGTGAAACGTAGTGGTTTGATCATGATCTTGTCCTTTTTTGCTTGGTCTGGGGCAGCTTGAGACCATTAATAATAAGCTGTGCTGTGTAAGACTGACTCAGGCTGTGCAGCTGTGCACAGATTTGGTCGTGAGTCCAACAGTGTGTTGGGATTTACTTTGGCACATTTTCATCCAACATTGTTATGACCAGTAGCGGTGCAACGCAATATCATTATGACTTTGAATGGGCTTGACACCCAGTGAGTTGTATGGTTATTGTATGTGCACTTGGGGAAGCCTTGGCATAGTTGCAGTCACCCTGAAGAATTTAGTCTTTGTTGGTTTTAAGAGGGAAGAATTCGTGTCACATGGTCGACAAACTGAATGAGATGCTTCTCTGCCCAAAGGAATCCAGCAGCTAAATGGCAGTTTTAGTGAAAATACATTTTACAAATGGAAGAATTTTTTTTTAAATATTGAGATTGAAAAATGTGTCATGTTTTTCAAAGACAGAAAGGTTTTGCAGGACCTGCCAAAATTATTGGCACCCCTTTCAAAATTGGGTAAAAGAATAGAATAAATGTAACTTTTCCTGCAGCAGCATAATCACACACTGGTTAAAAATACATAAATAATGTTAAAAAATGGATGAATACGTGGTTTACTGTTAAGTAAGGTAGATGATCAGTGACTGCAGGCCTGTTTCTCCTCCAGAGGTCCTGAGAAACTTGTTGGAGAGCATGACATTCCTCATTGGGACATTTTAGATTTAAAATAAAGCTAGGAAAATGATCCAAACTATGAGGCCAAATTAACAAAAACTTACCAGACAGAAGAGGAATTTCCTCAAATTAAAGGTTTGAAAATTCAACAATTTTCCAAGTGAAATTGCGCCACTGCAAAAACAGATTTTATTTTAAAGGCATCTGACAATAAATTATATAGGTAGTTGTTGTACGTGCAATCTGATTACTTTTGCAATATTTTATGTTTATTCTAGTATAATTCCTTGGTTTTATTATTATTTATTGAATTTTGCAGCATTCCTATTATACGTCTCTGTTCTCTGTCCAAACAGCTCACAGCCATATTCGCATTCGGAAGCTGTGGTGGATTCTCGGGTACAAACATCATATCTCTCTTCTGTGGTGATGGCACGAATGAAACCCTCAACGCCAACTTTCACTACCCTTTTAGGTATGATATTATAGGTATATAGGTATTGTATACATTGAGACTTCTGCTTTTGAATTCTACAGAGATACCTTCTTGCACATTTTGCATTCCACTGACTTCATTTCAAAACCCTTTCTGACCCTAAAAACAGCTAACTTGGTCTTCTTCATTTCTTAACAACTGAAGCGTGTTTTAGTAGTCTGACCAGCTGGTGCTTTGGACGGTGCGCCGATCGGAGAAAGATCTGGTTTTTGAGTTTCTGACCAGCTGCTCACTCATAACAGATAGTCACAATCAGACAATTTTGGTCGCTAACCACAGCATCTCCAAACATAAATAAATCCCAAAGGTATTGAATAAACGTTTTTCTCTTTTCTTGGCTCCTCCTTGTATCATGGGCAGGCTGAGCCAGGTCCCACTTGTTGATGGAAACACCACTATTTGCAAACACTCTGTCACTACCACGCACATGATGGGAGACTCGGCATCCGCCGCAGAGTTCTTCGTCGGCATCGGGATCGTATGCTTCTTGTATAGCATGGTAGCTCTGTTGGTTTACCTAGGCTACATGCATGTCTACAAGGACTCTGACTTCGGACCTATATTTGTGAGTAAATACATTGAACAAAATTGAAATGGTTGACCATGTGTTATCTTGAAGATCTTGATGCAAAAGAAGATTATAGCTCCTGTCTGTATGGCTGACATTTTCCTTTTTTGCCAGGACTTTGTCATCACAGCGATCCTGGTCTTCATGTGGTTAGTGTGCTCATCTGCCTGGGCAAAGGGCCTGCAGAATGTGAAGGACGCCACAGATACTGAAGGAATCGATGCCTCGCTGGCTCTTTGCAAGGGAGGCAACATCACCTGTGAGGTCACGGACTTTGCCAGCATGCGGACGCTCAATATCTCTGTGGTGAGAAGAAATGCACACCAGCAGCTCATTTATTCACTGAAACTGCCACTTAGTTCTAGAGCAATATAAGCCATTGCTTGGTAAAGGGTTTGACTATTTCAAACTACTACCTAGCTTAATGTTCTTGATTTATTAATGAATTGTCTTGTTCTGCCTGTGTCCTTGCAGGTGTTTGGCTATCTCAACATGTTCATTTGGGCTGGCAATGCCTGGTTTGTTTACAAGGAGACTCGCTGGCACTCCCAGAAATTCTCCTCCCAACCTGGGCCTGGAAGGCAACAGGTCCCTGCACCAATCTAACGCCAGGGCCGACTTGTTGCCACACACAAACATGCATACTACACGGAAAGGAATTCAAACCGTCACGTATAAATACATGTTTAAATATGACATTTTTAGGTTTTATACATATATGTGAAATGTTGTCGACGGAGAAAATAATGGCGAGAATGTTAGAACTTATCAGTCCACTTTGGCTTGTGCTAACAGTGCACAGAGCTGTACTGGCCTTTTGTAACCTAAATGACTTGACATAATTTTACTCCTTGCATACTAACGGTTATGAAAGATTAAAATCCCATTCTGCGTATATTTCTTTGGAGAGCTTAGCAACAATGACCATCAAAGCCTAATGTGTCTTTAATATGCATGTCAAACATTTTAACCATTTGAGTGAGCTTAACAACCTTATTCTGGCCCTGGGCCCCAGATATTCGCACACCTTGTGACCAAATGTGCTATATAAAGCCCCCGAATACATTTATTGGCATCGTTATACAGTTATAAGACCGGATGGCTACCTATTTTCATTTTCCTAGCAGACACCAACAGATTCTTATTTTAAATGTCCTGGTAATTGAAATAGTTCATGATCAAATGCTCTTTAACAAGGGCCACAAACGCACAGCACCAGAGCCTCCACCATTCCTAATAGTGGACATGAGTTGCTTTCCCACATATTCATCCATTTTGTCCACATTAGCCCCACCAGGGCAGAAAAGCTCAATCTTATTCTCACCAGTAAAAGTCAGGATGGAGGTGCCACGTGTTTCCAGTCCCTTTGGACAAGAAACCGGCCCACAGCATCAGAGATCTTACGTGGTAACTTAAAAGTGCTTAAAGGTGCTTTTCATAAATTCTTTCTTCGTTTCATGTTTACCTTCCTTACCATCTTCCTTACTGTGCGTGGCCACATGATTAACTTGTTAGCTCATCCAGCCTTGTCTGCATCGGTTAAGAGAAATGGATCTCTGTGGCAGATCATCTTTTTGCCCCATGGAAACAAAAAGCACAGTCATGAATTACTAATTTAAAGCTCCTAGACGCTTTGTTCGACTAATAAAAATTAAACAGTAATCTAGAAAATGCTACAACTAACTTTATAATACTGGAATTAAAGCGATGCGAATACGTTTTGTTACCTAGCATTTAACGAACAATTATTTCATCACTGAATAAATGTGGTCAAATTAAAGGTTGGATTGAAAATAACCTGTAAAAAGAAGGCACGTTGTTTTTAAGGAGTTTTACACATTTTTCTATAGGGTGTCAAAAGGTGTGGTGCTGTGTGTCATTTAGTGCTATATAAATGCATAGAAAATTTTACATGTTATTAGATTTAGAATTTAGACATGAATTCTGCTCTGTGTTAAATTTTGGCAATTCTGTTTTTTTTTTTTTGTTTTTTTTTGCTGAATCATGCAAGCATTTAATTTTAAATGCCAATTGTTTTCTTTCATGTCGTTTCGATTTTCTTAAAGTTTTTCTATTTGCCACCTAGTGGCAGGTGGTGGTAAGTGCAACTCCTGGTGAAACTGTCCAACTGTTTCGTATTTTGGTTTGCTTTTAAGATACAGAAAATACTGTGTGAAGTTGTTTAAAACTCATATAACAGGACTATCTTGCTGCTCCCGTGGTATTTAATGTGGTTTTGCAATTTTTATAAGAACATACAAGAAAACCAGAGAAGCTGATAATAAAGCTGTGTTGAGTGTTAGAACACTTTGAAACAAGGTACCAATTAAATGACTAAAGTTCGCGATGATTGTGTAGCTTTCTTGTAATCCTAAATAATGTAGCAGTAACATCATTTTCATTATATTTCAATTTTCTTCATTCACATTTTGCGAATGACATTCTGCCAAAGCATTATTTGTTACAGCTCATTTTATTGTTATCCTTTTTCTTAATCATAAGCAACACCAAGCAGTCATGTGTTTGGATTTTACTTTGTCTTGGGTATTCCATGTTTTTTTTTTTTTTTTTTATATGTTGCATGTTATATTTGTTTTTTTCATGAAGGACTAGTTGAAATTCAGTAAAACAGCAATCGTGTGCAATGTACTGGTTTTGCATTTCTACACTGCTGCTGAAAAGACATCCATTCTCTTGAATGTGACCTGCAGATTTTCATTGTATATATATCAATAAAAATGAATGCATTTTTTGTTGAATTTTCAATGTACCTGATGGTTTGTGTGCTTTTATGAATGCACTCATTCTCCACACAGGTAAATATATAGATATTTGGTTTTGTTTTGTTGCATAAATTTTAATCCACATTTTCCCTTTGCTTTTGTGCAAATGCTAGGTTCTACAGTGCACAATATCTCATGTAAAAAGTAGGTTTGTTGTTTTGACACACCTGTTTTTCCATCAATATATTTTGATGTAAAAACATATTTTTAAAATAAACATTAAAACAACGCACCTCTAAACATAAGGACCTTATCAGATGCAGTGCCGTGCATAAGTATTCATACCCCTTGAACGTTTTCACATTACAACCACAAACTTCAACATATTTTATTTTCTTTGACAGACCAACACAAAGTAGTGGATAATTGTGCAGTGAATGGAAAATTATACATGGTTTTCAAATCCAATAGATACATGAATTTGTATTCAGCCCCTCTGGGTCAATACTTTGTAGAATCACCTTTTGCTTTGCCATTAAAGTTGCAAGCCTTTGGGTGTATGTCCCTACTAGTTTTGTACAATTGTCGCCAATTTTTCTTTGCAAAGTAGCTCAACTGTAAACTGTAAATAGCAATTTTTAAGTGTACCCACACATTCTCAGTTGGACTTAGGTCTGGGCTTTGACTAGGCCATTCTAACACATGAATATGCTTTAATCTATACCATTCCATGTAGCTCTAGGTGTAGGGTTGTCGTCCTGCTGGCAGGTTAACCTCTGCCTCAGTCTCAAGTCTTTTGCAGCCTCAGACAGACCCCCTGGCACAGTATGATATGGCATGCTGTGGGAATGGTGTGTTCAGCAACGTTAATTTTCCACCACATCAAGTTTATGCATATAGACCAGAGAGTTCAGTTTCGGTGTCATCTTCTTCAACATGTTAGCTGTGTCCTCTACATGACTTGTTGCAAGATGCAAACAACTGTTCCTATGGCTTTCTTATAACAATGCCGTTCGTTTTGCACATAATTCCAGCGTTTTATTTTTTAGAGCCAGAGACCTTGGGTTTGATAAGCCTACAGCTGAATTTGCTGTGTGTCATTCACAATTGCTGTGTTGTCTCTAGCTGAGACACTTAGACCATTTAAATAATTGTATGATTAGCAGTATCTTTAAATGAATGTAGTGTCTTATTAAATGATGAGAAGCCCATCCTTGAATGATTTAGAATTCTTGACTTTTCTTGCAATGTTTTCATGTTTGAATGTATCCAGAGTGTGTGAAATGTCTTTTTCTTTTTAAAGATCTATGAGGGTTGCCACTTAATGGTTAATATGAGTAATGGCAGCGTATAATTTCCAGTAATGTGTCCTCAATGATTGGTAGATGGAGACGGATTGATTATTTATTATACAGTGGTATATTATGTTTTAACATAACTGCTGTAATTCACCTCTTTACACATGTATCCTTTTTCGGTCCCCATAGTGATAGTTATGCACTAGTTTGCGCTGGTCTGTCACATAAAAATGAATAAAATGAAGAAGAATTTGTGTGTGTAGAGTAACAAAAGGCAAAAAAGTATAAGGAGTGATAATACTTTTCCAAGGCATTGTATGATCATTCCAGGCATTAAATCATTTTCATTTCTTAGACATTTCTTTTGATTGTGGTCTCTGATAGAGACAGATAGCTGTGACTGAGTCCTTTGTATTTTGTTGTAGAAAGCCATATGTTTGAAGTGCAGGAGATAACAAAGCATCTAATGTGTCTAATGTGTGGAACTGGCCTTCCTAAACTAATTCTAGCCATTTTCTGACCCCCAATTAAGACTTGATTTCCTCGTAATCTTTATTCTGTCTGTATCGCACCCTCTCTGTCTGAGAATGAAATCATAAGTGTTAAGCTTTGTGCTCCGAATCTGTGTTTTTTCTTCAAGTTGCTCTAACGGGAATAAAGTGGCTTCATTTTCCTACTTCCATGGGAAGGGACGCTGGTATAGAAGAAGGCTCATGTTGATATTTCCAACCTAAAATTAAAGTATCCGTTTAATTGCGACTATTTTACTCAAAGCCTGAAATGGCATTTGCACTTGAAGAACAGTTTCTATTCAGGACCACAAGAGGACAGTGTTGGGCCATTTGCGCCACCTGCTGAACCGTCCTGATATATGGCTTATTTTGAATGAACAGGTGTAATTTGGTCCATGGTGTTAAATTTTATTTTGTGATGTATAATAAAGTTAAACAATCCCTGCTGTTAAACCGTCTTTGATTTTATTATTTCCTCTATCTATCTATCTATCTATCTATCTATCTATCTATCTATCTATCTATCTATCTATCTATCTATCTATCTATCTATCTATCTATCTATCTATCTATCTATCTATCTATCTATCTATCTTTTCACCAGTTAGGGTTATTGCTTTGATTCTTTACTACGCCAGTGAGAATGTCCTTAGACATTATTCTTAACCTTTAGTTTCCAGTCATATTTAAGTTAGATCAGTTTTTCTTATTTTACTACTTAATAATTCCGTATGTTTTTTGTCTCCATCTTTTGTCTCTGCTGTATAAGTTTTTTACTATAATAGAGAAATTATAAATTCAGACCCAATTATGATGCACCCACCAACATGCTTTAATGTTGATGTGCAATTCTTCTCTAGAATTTATGATGCACTTGAAATCCCAGTTCACGAACCTAAAGGTTCTTTTGAAGCTTAATTTGCAGCATCTAAAAGACCAAACCTTTGTTTTTACTCACTTAAATAATAAAATGATAAAATCAGATCAGTAAGAGAGAATGCAGAGATAAAGGTTGACAAACTGGTGATATGGTTTTCCAGAGGTAACTATAGGTGTCCACATTTCTTCCCTTTTTGTTGTTCTATTTTTTAACGCTTTAGCTTGTTGCATCTGTGTTTTCTATCTTCTTTCTGTTACAGTGAGGTTTTTTTTTCTTCATCCCTTTAGAATTGCAACTTGTGCATTATGTGTAGTTCTGGCAAAATTACAATAATTTTTTGAAGCTCAAAATATCGACTGGACTTCTTGTACCTCTTATATATAGTGAAACGCTTCTTGGGTTGTTTGTTGTTTCTCACCTGCAAGATTTCATTTATGCATTACTTTTTTTTTTTTGGAAAGGTCAGGAAAGTACAAAAGATTTAATTATTGTCTGTAAATCAACATTTTGCTCCTTAAGTGTAATCAATATAGAAGTTCTGATGAACTAATATTTTTTAATTAACTTGTAACTTTGACACTGTTCAACCAAATGAAAGTTCAAATAAAAAATGCATTGTAAAAATATTTTTGTAGTGAGCTATTTCAGATTATATATTTATCATGTATTTTCCACGTGTGTATTAATTTTTTTTTGTTCTTTCTTTTTTCCTAAATTTATTCTTTACTTTATAGCTGTGGCTCCCCTGTAATTCCGTTCAACACTGTGAACTTTTGAACTTTTAAGTAGCTCCTCATTTGTCGCTCGACCACTCAGTCCGCCGGAAATCACCGACGTGAGCCGAAGCCTTCCGACAGCAACGTCACCATATCTCGTTCTTTCGTTTTTCGACTGCTGCGTGCGAAGAGAGAGGGAGAAAGAGAGCGAGGAAAAACGGCTCTCAGCAAAGCAACAAGAAGGAAGAGCAATGGCGACACTGGATCGCCAAATACCAAGTCCGGATACCTTCTTGTGCGAGCCTTGGTCTTCCTTCGTCAGTGCGACTAAATTACATTTTGTTGATAGTAAGTTGGCGCCTCGGCGGTGTTGCTGTTTAGCAGACAAACTGTAGGGGAGTGCGCGGTCCAACTGTCTGTGATTGAGTTGAGTAAGCTCCTCCACCATTCAGGGTCTGTCAGAGCTCAGCAAAGTAACTGTCAGAATTACTACAAAATGCAGTATTAATAGCTTGCTTTGACAGCAGTGCACATGCGCGTAAACAAAGCTAAGCGTTTCGGTGCAGTTTGTGCCTCTGACGCGCTCGGTCATGACGTGCTGAACTGTCCAGCTGTAAGTTTGTTAGCTTTGACAGATCTACTTGGTGTGAGGAAGCTCAGCTCAGCTCAGCTCAGGCTGGCGCTAGCAGGCTAATGCTAACCTGATAGCCAAGCCTCGGGAGCTGCAGGGCTTCCACGCATGGCCCCTAAAGTTTGTTGCGAACGCTGCCGTGTGTTTGTAAGCGGATGTTTTGTTCACGCAGACGCAGTCCCGTCTTCGGAAAAGGGCGACACGGACTCTTGCTGCCCCGCTGAAGCCGCGAAAGTCGGCAGAAACGGTAAGGAACTTGTGCGAGCAGCGCCGTCACGTAGCACACGGTGATGGTTTGTTATTGTTTTTGCAGCACATGCATGACAGCTTTGACGGCTCCATTTTAACCACTTCTGAGGGGGGGGGGGGGAGAAAACGGTTATTTGGTTTCGCTGCTGGTGTATAAAGTGGATATGAATAGATGTTAAATTTACGATGTTTGCAAAATACACTCCTTATAACATTTACTGCCCTTGGCGTATTTAAACCCCACTTTGATTATTGTGGTGTTTTATAATTTGGTTTTATTTCAAACTGTATGTTTAATGCAGGTAAAGACCTTTTTTAATTGACAGAAAATGGATTTGAGTGATCATTTTAACCATTTGCAATTCTTTATTTAATATTTAAGCCTCTTCCTATTCTTTTTATTCAGATCTTTGCCTTATTTTTTCATGTTTTGCAAAAACACGACTTCTTTCTCGGTTGTGTTTGTTCTAATGAATCATGATCAGGGTATGACAACTTTAACATTATAGTATTAATAAACGAAAACCATTTGCATACTGGTGAGAGCAGTAATGTCTGAGGAAGTGGGTGATGCTGATCATTGTTGGAACTGGGAGGAAATGGAGCCATATTGTGTTGATGTCATGCATGTGGTGCATTGGATTTTATTCATATTGATTCAGACCTAATCGAGATAAATATTTCTTAGTATTAGAGCTGAAGAACATATCGAGTGGCAGACATCATCGCAATATCAATGTGGGGAAAAATCAGAAAGGTCAGCTGGCCGGGGGCAAACTTCATCAAAACTATTTTGTTAAGCATTTGCTCTTTTTTTTCAGAATTGTTTGAGTTTTGTTATATAGATAGATACAAGATCTTAACTAAAAGATTATTTGGTTGATTTAATAGAAATCTATACATCCTAAAATAAATCAAACTTGGTTTGTTAGACCAGAAGTTCCCATAAACAAGCATTAACTATGGCGTTAACAGGAATAAAAAAAAAAACCTAAAAATAAATGACATTCTGGGTGTGTTTAATTTATGACCTATGTGCAGATTTTCCAAACCTCAACCAGCAAGACCAAACTAGAAACTGTTTTTAGGTGACATCAGCAGCAAGGAGATGTCAGCACAAATAGGTAATACTGTGGTGATTTATAGTCTCTTGATTTATATTTTGAGCCTTATGAAAGCATGTGCTCAAAACTTCAGATTAGGGGAAAAAAAGTAGATTCAGTTGGGTCCACTGTGTGACACCCTTGCCTTTTGATAAAAAGATTGTTCAGTAATTAAGTCTTATAATGGTGCTTATTTATGTATTTTTTTTATTCAGAACCTGCTCAGCATATGGAATCGCAATCCTCATCATCCTAATGTCAACGTCTGCATTATCTTAACTGCAAAGACCTGCTTGGATGTGATATTTGGTCGGCCTTTATATTTCAAGTAACCTGCATTAGTGCTCTGACTTTTCCCCCTTCCCTTCCCCAACCTGTTGCTGCAGTTAGCTGAGAAATAATTAGAAATATTTTCAGTTGCAAAACACAAGAGTTGATCAGAACAAAGGAAAATGACCTGTTGTCATTTAAGGTAAAGAATGGTTTAAAACTACAATTTGGTGAGCTATGAGCAGCATCCTTGCAAGCTGGCTACCTGAGCAGACAGCCTTACTAATTCAGAAGAAAGGTTTAATATTCTGTGCAAAAAGCACTTGAAGCAAGTATTGAATTTAATTGTTGCTTTCTTGACTTGAATAAAAGCAGCCGCTATGCATTTTGTTTTAAATGTTTCTGTAAATATGGTGAAATTGTTGTATTTTTACTCAAGGTGTTATGACATCAGAGTTTCACGCAGGCTCACGTCTAATATCATTGCATGTATAGACAGTATTGTGTTTCGTTTGATAGTTCAAGCCACTCATTTTAAGCGTTAGATCTGGGCTTTTGCACAGACGGTACAGCTTATGGGGTAGCCCTGTGTGGAGACCGTCTCACACCAACCCCCTGGTGGGGACAGACCCACAAGAGATCCTCCACACCTTACTACGTAAAAATACCCTGCATGAGCGTGGGGTGCAGCGTGACACACTTGAGTCATCCCCATGAAAGTTTGCATGTGCCACAGCCCCTGTAGGAGCACGGTGACGCATGCCTGGAGCCGGGGAAACTCTTCTCACTCGCGCTGGTCAGACACCAGCCTCCTCTCTCCTCCCACACACACTCACATGCCTCATCTCTCCCTTCCCTTCTGTCAGAGCAAAGCTGGAGCGGCGCTTCCAGAATTGCTGATCTGCTGGCAACATGACACTATGGCCTGCTGGGACCGATATGCAGACACAGACGCAAACAATCAGGCAAAAACGTTTCCAAGGCCTTATTTCTAAATTAGTATCTAGCAAAATTGGGGCTAATTATTGATCATGATGGGTATTAGACTCTGTCCCCGTCATCCTGCAGAATTTTGAGATCGTATGAGGCCAGTTTGGCTGTAATTGATGTGCAGCACTGGTCATTATCGCTATCTGCCTCTTTCTCACTCTCACACATGCACACAGTGAAGATGATGACAACCAAGAAAAACTTGGCCTGATTAGACAGACAGCAACTGGCCTGATCTCATTACAACTAGACGGTGCTCTAATGTGGCTATTTGTGGGTTAACATACCTCTTTAGTGCATGTCATTTAAACCATTAAGCCATTATTGCCGTGCTTTAGACGGCACGTCAGTTTACAGTGCAGGGGAACGGCCCAGGTTTTGTAGGCCATGCCTCAGCTCAGTTTCCAGTTCGTGTGATACTTTCTGTGTTGGTTAAAACAGATGAGAGGGTTTGGAAAGTGGCAGTCTCAGAATTAGTCATGCAGTGAATGCAGTGCCATGTTGAAATGTTCGTTGCTGAAATTAGTCATGCCATCCTCGTCGGCCTTAAAGTCGAAAAATAATGACGACGTTTTGAATTTTTGTGATATGTCAAAAAGGGGCAACATATGACATATGACACTGGATCATTTAGGTGAAGAAAATGCCTCTAAAATACAACCTGAAATGATCAGCCTGCCTTTATCTGGTATTTGATTATAGTTTCAGTTGTTTTAATTCAGACAGTTGTTAATAATTCATCAGGTCAGACTTGAGAATATGCTGTTTTCTTCATCTAAAATTCAAGCAGCCTTTTGTAGATGCAATGTGATTCAGTTGTAAGGTTATAAAACCCATTTAGTCAAAGTTAAATACGCTCAATAATACAGTCTGTGTGCAACTGTCTAACAGTCAAATCCAAACTGTGTATTTTCATTTAACTATATTTACAGTTGTGAAAAATTAGGATTACAGTTAATTACAGGTAGAAGACTTTGTTCTAATCATCGAACAAAAGATATTTACAAATATGTGTGTTCAGAGGGAAAAGTTAAGAAAATGTTATTTCCTGTGTGGAAATAACTTAATTGAGATCTACCAGTGTCTGACGTCAGCCTGAGTTTGCTCCACTCCTCACTTTCAGCTGTAAGATGTTTAAAGGGGTATCTAGCATGTGCAGCCGGTTTCAAGTCACCCCACAACATCTTAATGAGATCCAGATCTGGGCTATGACTCGGCCCACGTCTTTCAGTCATGTCAGGTTGGAGGGGCCAGCACAGCTTCAGACGTTTTTTGTTTCCTGATGGACTCACATTTTACTCAAACACCTTCTGATATGTGCTTGAATGCTATATTAGTGAAATGACCAGGTCCTGCTAGAGTAAAGCATCCCCAAACCATGATACGTCCACCTCCATGCTTCACAGATGAGGCTCTTTTCCTGGAAAGCTGTTTTTGGTTTAGGCTGAACATGTTCTTATGTCCGAGAGCTTTGCCTTAGGTCTCGTGATGACATTTTTGGAGACTATGTTTAGCATCTTGTAGTCTGCTCTCAAGGTGAACTAGATTGGATTACCAGACATGGGTACGGTGGCAGTTGTTTTGAGTGTCCTTTTCTGGACAGTGGAATAGCTGACTTCAAGTACCTTGGAGACCTCTTTAAAGCTTTTACCAGACTCGTATGTGGCAAGTCTTCTTTCTGAAGGCCTCAGACAGCTCCTGGGATCACACCATGGTGTTCACACTAACCTCCGCTGTCAGGAGTACTTCAATCTAGATGGGTGAGTTGTAAACGGGGCTGAAATGCTGATCAACAATCTTCTAAATAAAATGGAAAAGTTGTTTTCTTTTTAAATAGCTTCTTACAACATTTGTGCTTCATCTGACCTAATCTCCGAAGTCCTCACTGATACTGAAAATGGCAAACTTTTTCTTCCTTCAGTAACAACTCCCACTCCTAAGAGTGTTGTGGTTAGTGATGTGTTAGCTCAGGTGTTGCATATTCATCTTAAACCTACTTTTTTGGATGGTGGTCTAATTGAAACTCTAATCATATCTTAACTATACAACATAAAGCTTTTTTACTCGCAGCATGAAACTGACGAGCCTTTCCAGCTTTTCGTTAATCTTACATTTTAAAAGTATAATCAGAATTTGCGATATCCTGTGAAAAAGGAGCACAATTGTGTGTTGTGTTTGTGGGCTGGGCTCTGGAGTACTAGCCAGCTGCTACTTCTCTTGTTTACTCTATCATACATTTTGGTACCGTACCACCAATTAACCCCCCCGGTTCACTGTTGGTGTGTTCACTTCATCAGTGACACGTTTTTCCATTTTCCTTGTTCCAAAACCTGCTGTTGAAGGCGTAAACATTGCTGCTTTTCATTCTTTTTGCCAACAATCTGATACATTTTTCTTCTCTGAGCTAACTTACAAATGAAAACCGATTCACTTATTTCAAACAAAATCAATGTCCTCTGATGAGTTTGGTTTTTTTTGACTCCAAACATGCTTATTCACCCGTGTTTGAGTGTTGTAAAAGTTCTTTTCCCATCTTTCATTTGTCAGACTTCAGCCCTTGGCTTTAAAACACACACACACACACACACGCACATAATTCAGTGAGCAGGAATAAGCACATCGTTTGCATTTGATTTGGCACATGCAAAGGAAATTGCTCTTTGTTTTTTCCCTCTCCCTGACCAGGTTCTTTTAATGCCATGTCTTTGGAATTTTGCAACAAAACCCTGTGAGAATTTCTCCTTTTTCCTGCGATGTCTTGTCGGTATTCTTTTGAGAGAATATTATTTACCTTCGTCTGAAAATAATTGCAGAGAAGACCCAAACTGAAACAACAGTTGCTGCTTTCTGTTTTGGCCTATTCATAGTAAAGATATAAATAATTCTTGCCACCTAAGTTGCTGCTCACAGCAAAACTGCCTCGGGTTTTCGGAGTCGCTGTACACACTCGACCCCACGTTTCCATCAATACCCTAGACCGCACCAGCCAGACAACCGCTGTTGCACACATGTAAATATAGTGCACGAGAAGCGGTTCAACACCAGACTCAAGGAGTTTGAAGTTTTGCTGAATTAGAATTGGGCTGAAATTTGTGGTGATACATGGAGGTTACATTGGGTCATGAAATGTGGGCCTGCTCTGTTCCTTTAGATTCGCAAAGAGAACATTGTGAGTGTGAACACAAGCTCAGAAATCTGACTGTAAATAAGACAAAGTGACAGACCCTCTGGTCATCACACCTCTCAGAATAAAGGTTTCTTTTGCTTCTTCTGGATCTCTGTGTTGATTGCATTGTTACATTAAAAAAAACAAGAATTGATCAAGTCTGAAAATGCATGTTCTTATATTTTTGCTAAGAAATTGTCAATTTACCATAAATCATCTTGCTATGATGGGATTTTAGCAAGTGCTGGCCATTTCTTCCCTTTGTTATTTTACACTTTTTTAGTTTTTGTCGTTTTAATTATATGGGGGTACAAAAAGAAGCCCTTTCGTTCTTTACTACTTTCATTTTGTACCAGTAAAAGTAAATACTTTCACTGGTACCCATTTACCTTAACCATTACATATCAATTAATTTTTACTTTGTAGTGAATTATAAAAATAAATGCTCACATATCACATCATTAAATTTTATTCTATATGTTATCTGAAATTAGCATCATACGGTGAAAACCGAGGTGACCTCCTGCTGGTAGATCTGAGATACAATCACTCAACCACATTTTCTCACGGTAGACAATGAGCAGAATCTAGAAAATGACTTTGAATCATTGGTTGTCAAAGCGGGGATTAAACGTTCTCCAGGTTGGTATGAATTGATACATTGTCAGTACCAAACGCACTGGAGCGGGTGGCTCCATTAGCAAACACAACTAGAAAGGCACAACAATGGTCAAGGGGTGAAATTTCTCTTCTGAATATAATAATGGTGGCAATTTTTTTCCGATGCTGCTCCATTAGTAGAAAACATCATCTCATGGTAATGCTCACCCTCTACCGATGGTCCACATGGCCCTGTCTTTCAGTGTTTAACCCTTTCTCTCTCCTAGACATAGCTACTGACTGAGCTTTTACTGTAACTAACTCTATGTGCTCTCTTCAGACTCTAAACTTGAAAACTGGCTCAGAGTTTATCTGTTCCTTCTTTCTAGGTGAAACGACTAAAGGAGCTACATCCATTAACATTTACTTTTCCTTCCCATAGAAAGTACTCCTGGATCAGTGCTTCTTAGTTCTTTTTGTGTCTCTGCTCTGTTCTCTCAAAACCCCAGTCGATCGTGGCAGATGGCCGCTCACACTGAGCCTGGTTCTGCTGGAGGTTTCTTCCTGTTAAAAGGGAGTTTTTCCTCTCCACTGTCGCTACATGCATGCTCAGTATGAGGGATTGCTGCAAAGTCAACGCCAGTGACTGTCCACTGTCTCTACATGTTCATCCAGGAGGAGTGAATGCTGCAAGTCACTGACTGGATGCAATCTGCTGGGTTTCCTTAGACAGAAAAACTTTTTATCTAATTTAAATAAATAACTAACTGACTGCACTGTTCAATGATTAGGATTGATTGGAATATATGTACCTGACTTTTGTGAAGTGCCTTGAGACGACATGTGTTGTGAATTGGCGCTATATAAATAAACTGAATTGAATTGAACTGAATGGCAGTTGCGTTAAACTGTATAAAAACAGGCCTTTCTACATGTATTTATGTTATCAGCAAAGTCAGCGAGTTGGTAATTCTGCTAACAGACATGTTATGATTAGTCATATGACACCTTTAAACTAAAACAATATTTCAAACATAATGTGAGAGAAACAGTGGCATTTTTTTCAAAGGAACCTTTTTGGAATATTTTATTATTAACTGCAGGTAATTAAATATTCATTATTTTACTTAAAAATACATTTTTCTCAAAGCTGCTTCTGGAAGACGATGTGAATGGCTGATGTATCTGTCATGAGTTTTGAAGCATTTCATTAAAACATCAAAATATGCGATGCTGCCCTTTCCCTTTTGTTGCTGCCCACTGCCAGTCAGCTGGCTGCAAGCAGGTTCCTACAGTTTTCCCTACATGATAAAAAAGCACAAATTGAGCTGTTAAGAAAATTTTTGAGTCATCAAAACTGTACAGTGATAGAGTAGAATCTATGAGGTAGTTTTATTTTTTAAACGTACCCCTGTAAGCTGCTGCTTATTTAATTGGTCTTTATTATATATTTTGATTTCGACTTTGTGTTGAAATCAAAAATAACAAATTAATACTGCTGATAAACCTATTATAACTGCATAACTTATTTATTAGAGTTACATAACCATATTTCCTAACAGTACACTATGAGTAGAATGTAGAAAATTGCTTTAAATTGGCGGTTTCTACTCATGTCTTTATCTAGCTATGCTATTTCAATAAATATATATCAGTAGGACGTTGCTCAGAGTAAACTTATCTTGAACAGAGGACATATTCTTGGCTGTCCCAAACAGGAATTGGTACCACAGCAGATGGAAATATATGTAGATTATAAAGTCTTATAGAAATAATAATATACAATGAAATTAATGTTATGTAATGTATTGAATGGTGCAGAGGCAATTTAAGCTAATAGGAAATGCTTAAACCAATGCTGAAAAGGATAAACCTAATTTACAGTTCTAAACTGAGATTGTTAGAACCATCCTCTTTTAAATCTACCATTACAGTTGCAAGGTCTCCAGTCTGCTCTTTTTCTTTCATGTAGTTGTCACTCAGCTCCCTCAAGTACATTATTCTGTGTCAGCGTGTCTTTTTCCAGAGAAAAAGACATTGTGTGTGTGAAGGCGTTCAGATGTGTGAAGGTGTTCAATTGTGAATCTCTTGACTGGATTCCCACAGTCACTGCTAATATACCTGGAGAAACATCGCTCCAGCACTTACATTCACAATAAGTCAACGAAAAGTTAAGCTTTGGAGGCTTTTAGGTATGCATAATGTGCAAAAAAAAAAAAAAAATTTACACTAACCAGCCACTTTGTTTGGTGCACATGTTCAGTTGCTTGTTAACATAAATAGCAAATCGGACAATTGCCAGTATTTCAGAAACTAATGATCTACTGGACCAAAATCTCTGAGTAATGATTCCAGCAACTTGTCAATCTATGCTATGAACAATTTGGTCTGTCCTCAAGATAAAATTGGGTCCAACCCCGTACTAGCAGGGTGTACCTACAAAGGTGGCTGATAACTGTATACAGATTAAAGTAAGCAAAGTGAGATGTATTGTTGTGATTATTAATCTGACAATATTATTTAATATTTAATATTAATATTTTAATATTTTATCAAATAATATTTCGGTCTGTTGAGGGTTGTCCTGTGAATACCAGCCCAATAAGGCGATGGTATTAGGACAAAGTTGAAAGGTGTGAGCCAAGCTCTGACATTATTGAACGGTATAAACTCTGCACACACATGGAATGAATTCACACAATTTCTTAAAATACAAGAATTTATTAACAAAAATAAGTCAACTCAAAGTCAAACATATTTCAATCAACAAACTCTTTACTATGCTAAAACAATCCAACTAAACTACCAAGCAGAATTAAAGAATGACGAAGACTAATGGGCTATGTACAATATAAATTGATTAAAGATGGTTGAAAATCATGACCAAAAAAGTGATGCAACATTACCATGCAATGTTTATGTTTGAGAACCAAGGATTATCTTGAAGAATCTGGAAATGAAGTTAAGTTAGTCTTGGAACTAACGTAGGCAATAATCAGCATACCTTTAGACAACCATTCACAATGCAAGATCAGATAAAATATTATTTTAATAAAATAATGTTTTAAAGAATGATCTGCTGAATAAAACCAACCTTCTGGATGACTAATTCTCAACGGTGTCTCATTAGCTGCCTTTATTTGTTGAAATAATATTTAAAGAAATATTATTAAAGGTAACGGTAAATTATTTAAGGAAATATCTTTGAAAAGAGCCAAATCTTTCTGGAGAAATGGCGCTTAATGGTGTTTTACTTACGTTTTACGTAAAATGATGTTAGGGACATTATTTACTGGATTGAAAACTAAACCGTTCTGGGTAGATACTCTTCAGCAGCAAGCACGTGCCCTAGGCCGTTAGCAGTTAAGCTAACAAAGGAGGCTGATAGCTTAGCATCCAGAATCAAAACACACACACTTAAAATACCGTCAATAAAAGGGTTAAAATGCATAAGCGCAGACAGCGCGTTATGAGCAATCTTCTGTGTTTAAAATCACCCTTTAAATAAAGTTTGTCTTAACTTTAAAAAAAACACAAACACAGAACACAAAGCTGATCACGTTTGCTGCTGATAGCCTGCTAGCACTAACATGGCAGTTTCACACAAACAAAACCAAACTTCATAAAATGAAAAACGTTTAGATCATTTCATCCTAACTGTTATTCTATTATTCACTCTGCCCAAACCTAACCTCTGACCATGCTGAGGAAAAGATGTCCGGGGCGGCGAAGTTTGAAGAAACGTCCGCAGTCAACAAGTGGTTAGCTTCGGCTAACCTGACCTCCGGGGCTGTGGTTTAAGATACGGCTCGTTCTGTCGGCCGGACAAGACTGCACGTTACCGGTGATGCGGCGTCGTCCTTCTCTCAGGCAAGGAAAACCGCTTCACTCGGGTTGTAGAGACCGCATCTCTGCTGGGGACTTTCCTTGAACACCGTGTGCGTCTGCAGGGCTCGGAGAGAGTCACACATTGCTGGTACCTTAATTCCCTGTTCGTGAATGAATACCGGATACACAAACAGCAATTCATTCCATACTCAACTTTTGCATATGATCGGTGATCATATGAGACTCTTGGATCCAGTTTGAGGAGTTAAGTCTTTTTGCCAGCAAAAAGACTTCAGCGCGCTGTGTCTGCTCCTTGTCCGATGGTCAACCGGCTTGGAGAGGTCGGTTTGTGGGAGAGGGGGTGCTTTTATACAGCCAGTGGCACCATGGGAAGTCTGCTGCTACCCCCCCTTTTCCCCTTCTGAAGTTGTGCTGAAAGTCTGTTAAATGCAATTTATTTTGAAAACTCCAGAAGAGTTTGTATCGGAGTTTTAATGTTGAAATCCATGGTCCCAACAGTATCATGCTGACAAAGCACACAGAACCCAGACTTGGTTCATTCCATGGAAATATCAGCTTTATAATGCTGCTTCAATTAACATCGTAGTTCTGTAAATTATTTACTACCAGTAGCCCTTTTAGTAGCATTAAGTTTGCTGCAGTCATGAAATATGTCCAGCTGATCAGCCCTGGTCCTGATGGAGTGAACTTAATGCAGCCAGTTCTGACCTGGTAAACCCAAATTAGCGCTTTCATTCACACGCTCTTGAAGATCGCCATCACATGCACATTTCATACATACGGTCACCAGCATGGTACAATCCAGCTGTAAGACTCTGAGCTGTCCCTGCAAACAGACACTTAGCAGGACTCTGTCTTAGACGCCAAACTCTCCAGCAATGCAGGGTCATGACAGCACCAGCAGTCAGGCACCCACACATGTCTCTCATACATTTTTATCCTCCTCTTTCTTGCATGCTTACTCAAACACGCACACATCCGTACACGCCCCACCTCCTCCCTGTGAGTGTGGCTTAAGGCCTGTGCTAATAAGTGCTGTGATTTCTGTCAGCAGAGCTTGCTTGGGTTAAGGAAGATTAGCTTCGGGAAGCCTATCCAGAAGAGAAAATTCTTCCCTATTTAATGTAAGCTTGTGTTTTTGTTGAGTGGGTTGGGATGTCTCTTGTGGCTTCAGGGGTAATGATGCTGTTCTCCAGCTAGAACAGTTTACACTTTCAGCCCGCCTTTCAGAGGACCGTTTGTTACCCGGCAGTTTCTCCTTGAAATAAGAAGACCGTAATCTATTATTTATCTCTGGAATATTCTGTCAGTTTTTCTAGCCATTCAGGAAAGTATGAAGGCCTTTTTATTGAAATACTCATGATAGACTAGCTGAGTAATCCTTTGGCAAAGGGAGTCCTCACAGTTAATGTTAGCGATAGCACAGTTGACAGATCCTTCCAGGAAAAAAAACAACAACTAACGAAAGGAAACGGTGAGCCAAGTGTACTTTCTATAAAACAAAGTGTATGCAAAGTTCCTGGCAGCGAGGTCTTTATCAATGCCTCCATCTATGAAAGAGTCATGCCTAAACATATGAGCATTAAGAAGTCAGTTTTCTATTGAACTTGAAGCCAAACAAAGGGAGAACACAAAGTTATTGCCTCAACCAGGAAAAAGTATATAACTAATGCCAATAATTGCTCTGTTAAAGTCTCTTTGCAAAAATAAGGCACAGCTAAACACAGAAGCAATTGTCTAGAAGTACTTTTTGTGTTGAAAAAACAAAGTTTATTAACTTAAAAGCAGTAATAGTTCTGTCAATGGCTTCATCCAAGAAAAAAGTAGAGCTTCACAAAGAATCATTGGGCCAGGCTTTTTTTTATCTAGACAGAAAAAGCAAAAAGTACACAAAGTTAATATCAGTAATTAGTTAATCCATCCAGAAAAGAGACACAGGTTAAGCAGAAAAAGACTGAGTCAGAACTACGTCCTATATTGAAGATAAAAAAAAAGATTATATGCAGTTAATGGGAATCAAAACAAACAGCACACAAATTAATTATTTGTCAGTGGCTCTGTCCCAGAAAGAAAACGGCTCAACACTGAAGCAAAGGGTCAGGGGTACAATCCCAATGGGATGGTTTTAGTGCACTGTTAATCAGAATAGTAAAAGTATGAGGGAGATGAAATTAGGCTTGATGGGGGATGCATATTATTTTAAAGGTGTTCTTAAAATCTGTTCATCTGTATGATAGTTAAAGCACACCATGTGTGTGGTTGCCTGTGCAGTTTTCTCTTTTTAATTCACCGCTCCAGAGGTTGGAGAGTACCCATCAGCAGTTTGTTTTATCGTTTTGTTCCCTTGAGTCGGTGGCTGTGATGCTGTTACCTCAGTTGGTGGCTTCAGAGTAAAGTGCGCTGTGAACCACAGACTTACTGAACAAATACAACCTATGGCTGCGAAGATGGTAGGACCGAACCTTTTTCATCTGCTAGAATCTGCTCCTGCTCTTCATGCAATTCCCTCTAGTTGTTGCAGCTTCCGTTCTGTAGCTGTAAAAAGGAACACACAGTATATTTCTTTTCCTCCATCAATTCAATAAAAAATATATATTGAATATGTTTATGGTTGAAAACCACTGTTGGTAAATAAATATTCACAAAGCATTGTGAACATTGACATTGCTACCAACTGTTGGTTGCACTGTTGCCTTGCAGCAAGAAGGTCCTGGGTTCGACTCCCGGCCGGGGCTCTTTCTGCATGGCTTTTGCATGTTCTCCCCGTGCATGCGTGGGTTCTCACCGGGTACTCCGGCTTCCTCCCACAGTCCAAAAAACATGACTCTTAGGTTAATTGGTCTCTCTAAATTGCCCTTAGTTGTGAATGAGTGTGTGCATGGTTGTTTATGTCTCTGTGTTGCCCTGCGATGGACTGGCGAACTGTCCAGGGTGTACCCTGCCTCTTGCTTTTAGACTGCTGGAGATAGGCACCAGCTCCACTGTGACCCACTAACGGAATAAACGGTATAGAAGATGAATGAATGAATGAAAACCAGTCCAGTGAACATCTACAGTGCATCTGAACCCTCATCTTCCTGGCAAGGTAAGATTAAACCTGTGTTTAACAGTGGTGGAAAAGAGACATGGCAACCTAGAGACAGTCTTTGAAATGCAAAAAAACAGAGAAAGGTTCCATCCACCCATCGTGGGGTTAACAGTCGACACCCTCCTGCTTGTTCTGGGGAATCCTAAACTGCCCCAGGCCAGATGGGAGAAATAATCCCTCCAGCAAGCTCTGGGTCCTTCCTGGGGGACATGCCCGGAGAACCTCCAAAGGGAGGCACTCAGGACCTATCCTATTCAGATGCACAAAACAACTCAACTGGCTGCTTTTTATGCAGAGAAGCAGCAGCTCTACTTCGAGCTCCCACAGGTCATGGATCTCCTAAGCCTATCTCTAAATCCAGCAGGCCCATAGTAGAAGGTCATTTAGGCCACTTGTATCCAGAGCAGCAGATTCTCAATTGGATTGAGGTCTGGACTTTGATTAGGCCTTTCCAACACATTAAAATTTTATATTTTACTCATTTCACTTGACCAACTTGAACTATTTTGTGCAGATCATCACATAAAATAAGATTATAAAACATTCAAATTGCAGGTTGGAATGTAACGGAATAGGTAAAAAGACAAGCGTGTGAGTACGTTTGCACTGTATCATTTCTTGCTTCCTCTTCACTTTTCATCACTGGTATGAAATACTTAATAAAGCAAGCCTAAAACTGGGAAATGTAAATCTTTTTCTGATCTTTATGATATTGGCTACGTGTTTTGTTTATTGTTTGTGAAATATTTTCTTTTATGTGGATGAGCAAGTGGTTATTTGGATTTCCAGCCCAGTTTTGCCAAAATAGATTTCTTTCGAGTTATGATTCTTTCTGTGTTGGTGCTCTGTTGTTTTTTGTGTCCCATATAAATATGGCATCTCCTTTTTCTGTCTGTTTCAGAGATGCTTGTATGCACCCATTTCCCAGCTTTGGAGGATTTTTGTCTCGTTGTCTGCCATGTCTGCAGTAAGGTGGTGACTCCTCAGGGCATCCTCACACATTACGGTAAGACAAAGACGTTTAAGGCCAAACTCATACACCTGACAGGGATATTTACCCAGACGACTTATGATGTTGCTCAAAACAGGTCCACGCTCACATAGGGAGACGGCCAGATCAATACAATAACTGGCTATTATCACTCCAAGCTGTCATTTACGTAAGCTGCCAGGCGCCACACGTTTATGCCCTCTAATAGTCAGCAGCAGGCTGATGAAAGCTGAGAAACACTAAATAATTTACAGGTGTAGCCTTGTAAACAAGTGTTTTTATCTAACAAATAGGTGCACTCGCTAATCGGTTAGCAAGCATGCATTCTCTTATAAAGTGGCTTTATTAATTACAGTGGTACTTTCTGCTGATTTGCTGAGCAAACATTGTAATGCTTCAAATTAATAAATAGAAGCAAACTTGATGTGATTTAACATGTGGATGGAAATGAATGTTTAAAGAGGAAGGTAGCAGACAGTATCCAGTACGTATGCTGAATGATACTTGAATGGGCTCCAAGCTGGATGTGTCTATTTGCTATTGAGACCATGATATTTGGCTGATAACCTTCATGATCCATGTTTTTGAGACATTATTGGTAATTGTTCCAACCATAAAAAACCTTGTTGGAGTATGAAATCAGGCTTGCTTATGGTGCCTTTCGAATGTATTTATAGCCCTTGCACAACAGCCACAAACTTCTGTTTTTTTGTCATGTAATAAATATTCTGTTCAAAGGTCATGTCTCTACCAGAACATCCAAAGAGATTTTTACCCAATATCTAAGAAACCGCTTGAGCTCATTTCGATTTCAACTCATTCCATTTTCAGATGAGGGATTGAAGAGTGCTTAGTTAGATGTCCAGAACGGGGGATATTTTCATTGACAGTTGGCTGGACTGGATTTTATTTTGGGGGATTACAATAAAAGGGGGCGAAATATAATTTAATACACATTTTCACATTTTACTGTATAGAAAAAAAAACACCCTTTTCCATCTAATTTAGGATTGGGCACTGTTTTGTTTTGGTTTGTCACATCTAATTCCAAATATATGTGTTGAGGTTCAAGGGGTCTGAATACTTTTGCAAAGCACTGTGTATAGAAATCAGCTATTGATCAACATTTTTGAACTGCATCACCCTTAGAAACGAGAGGGGATGCAATCAGAAACAGGGTTCTCATTGGGTCTCCATCTCGTCCATCTCCAAGCTCCGGTTGGTTTCTGACCGTGGCTCCACGGAGCGCGCCTGCATCTGGCCGCGAGCTTGCAGCGGCTGTCTTTGTGAGCTGATCTGAGCTAGGAAGTGGAGGGGAGGAGGGGGTACGCACACTGTCACGCCGCATCAACGCATACACACAAACAGACTTTTCCTCAGTCTGGACAGCAAGGCCAGCAGAGTTGCACATCCTCACTTTCTGTTACTCAGCAGAAGGAGGTCAGTGCTATTGTGAGACACACACTCAGAAATAACCTCCTGACAACCACTGTTGTTCTTTCCCCGATCCTGCCCCCGTAGCCTTACCCCCCACCCCCACACACACTGCACACACACACACTCTGGCAGAGTTTCTGCTTGGTCGGGTGACAACAGGTCTAAAGCACATTCATTCCAGTTAGGAGAGGGAATCGCCCAACATCTCCCTCTAAAACTAAGTGATTGTTTTTAATATATGATCAATTTCAGGATACTGGAAAAGTTTATTATAATTTCAGATTAAATCATAAAATGTTTAGCCGACTTTCTGCCTTTCTGCTACTATAAGTGAATATTATGGCATGAAAAATGCTCCGTCTGACCTCTGAGTGGATCACCTTTAAGAGCTCACCCTGTCTAGTTAATTTTATGATACTTAAAGCATTTCCTTCTATTGTGGCACATCCTCACAAACACTGCGCCATTGTTCCCCGCTGGGCTTTTGACTCTAAATGCTGTGACCCAAAGAAGCGTCATATTTATTTTTCTGTATATTCACTGAGGACCTCGCTTTTGTGCTTGACCTGCACGTCTGAGCGGCTCTAAAGCTCTACGTCTACACACAGAGGGGAGGAGCAGGCTGTGCCGCCTCAGGGCATTGCTGGCTCCCAGCTCTGCATGCACTGTTTGCTGCTCATACCTGTTGCATTGGAACATTGGATTGATCACAGCAAGAAGCTTGCTGATGATGAGATTGAGGGAAGAAAATAGAGCATGGTAAAATGTTTGTTTATAGACTTTGTCCCATTGTCTCATCCATCCTGTTGTTCATTTTATATAGATGAGTGTTTATTAAATTCCCCTTAGAGTAAAGTGAGCATGCATATCCTTAGCATAAATTTCCCTGTGGGATATCATCTAAATCCCAAGCGCTGGCAGTGTGAGTACCATGTTCTCTCTTAAGAGCTTTCAGAGAAGAAATGTACAAAGAAATGCTTGAACCTTAAGGCCTATTGTTGTCTGATCAGTGTGTAAAACACACATTTTTGCTGTAAGGAAGGAGTACAATTCATGTTCCCTGTGAAGGAAGCTGGAAAACTATCTGAAACACAAATACTATATGGGCAGCCCTTATGGCATATCTCAGTAAGCATTCCATGTGGGCCCTGAGCAGCACCACAGACAAGAGATTTCAAGGGTCAGTGCAGTCTTCTGCTTTTGAAGCCATGCGTTTGAATAAATCAGGTCTCTATCGTATCGTTTTGATAATTCAGTGTATTTCTTCCAGTTTACATCTATTCCTCTTCTCCTCCTCCTGGTATGTGCGAATAAGCTGAAAACGGAACAGAAAGGGTCATGTTGTTGCAGTCACTGGGAGCGTCTTTTTCTCTTTTCTCTGTGGCTGTGGATATATTATGCTTAGAGGCAGATCAGATCGGTTCTGGATATCTTTTCTGTTTAAGTACATCCCCTAATTTAACAAGCTTCCGAGTTTGACTGTGTTGTTAGAAAAGTTTGTTGTTGTTCTCATCACTTGCCGTTAACCACAGAAGCTCTGTTGGGTTTCGCTTACCAACGGTGAGTGATGCTCACACCTTAACAGCTGCTGTTGAAGTTTGGCTGCATATTAGCTCTCGGTTGTTCCTTTTCAAAGCAAGAACTGTCTTTTAATAGGACAGTTCTTTTTTGCCTTCATGACCTTTTTTATACAAAGTAGCAGTCCATCACAGGGATATTTGCAAGGTAGCCCCCCCATGGTAATAATCAGTGCAGATGTTTTAGTGCATCTTTATTATTTATCTTCCGTTATCTCTTGCCATGGTTGGGGTAGCAACTTTTCTAAGGTCTGTTCACCCTGCAACTTTTAGCCACTGTCGCGTGTCTATTGTTTCTTTAACATTTTAGAGATAACATGCAAATACTGTGAAGGTTCAAAATGTTAGAATTTGACACATAAATAATGAATTTGTCATAATTGTAAGGAAATTGGACCGTAAATGTCAATGGTAAATTAAACGATTCATATGAAAATCAATTAACTAAGTAATTTTATGGTAAATAAATAATTTTTGGAATTATTTAAATGTCCCTGTGCTGCAGTGCACCATAAATTAATGTACTTAATTCATTGTGGCTCTTTAAATAGACGCTAACATGTGATTAGTTAGATTTGCACAGCAAGTCAATTTTATACCAATCACTTTTAATTACTGCAGGATTAGCTCCACCTACAGATTTAAAAGTGCCAGATGTAGTAACTTCCACTATGTGCTTCAGCACAGATTGATGAATTTTATACTCACAACCAGTGGAAAGTGGGGACCCACCTTCTGATTAAATGGTTTGTCTCTATTTGTATTACTGCCCATATCTAATACAGTTCAATTGCATCAGTGGGTCCTGTGTCATCTGGGGACACGGCAATATAGAGTCACATGTCATCAGCATAGCAATAAGAAAAAGCCATGATTCTTTATGATTCCATTAAAAACTGTGGGACCTTAAACTTAGCCATGTGGTACTCCTTTTTCTAAGTTACAGCTTTTTGGTGAAAGAAATTGTGATTTCAAGTAACCTTGCGGAATATCTTAAGTGGATTTTCATAATTTTTCCTTCTTTTCCCGTATAAAAATCTCCATTTTAGTTGTATTTACTAACAACACAACCTTTCATTTGTACTTGTGTAATAAGGGTTAACTGCAAGGATTTTTTCTATGTTCAAGTCCAAAGTTTAAGATGAGAACTAATGTTGAAGCTCCATGTACAAAAGCTGAAGAAGTACATGCCTACAGTTATGTTTAGGCTTCTAAGAAGAAGTTTAATTCATGAAGTGTCCCCTGAGTAAAACATTAATCTGTGATCTTACAGCAGAGACTTAACTAAGAAAAAAAGAAATGGGTTTGATTTAATGTTATGTTTTTTTTGTTCTGGAAATGTGTACAATTGAATTCCTGTTCTGAAGCAGTATTTTGGTAGAAAACCACTATTTGTCAGGTTTAAAAATAACATTTCTTGACACCTGTTTGACAAGATGGAGATATTCTTAATTAACTTAGTGCCTTGAGAGTTTTTTTTTCAGATTTTTATACAGATTAGTTGAATATAAACTGTATATTTCTTTTCAGTTTTATATTAAACAATAATTTATTTGCAACTTCTTAAAAATAATTTTCTGGGTGCAGAAACATCTGGCTCCATGGATTGTGTAAACCAGCCTAATAACAGTGTTATTACTTTATTCAGAACATCGGGGTGTTTATAAGTCAGCAGCTGTTGTCAACAAAACATTTAATGACTGATATAAGTGGAGATCATCACAGATGTTTGCTTTTATTTTCTCTTGCTTCTGTCTCTCCTCCTTCTTTCTCAGCATAAACAAACTCAGCTGAGCTCTGAGAGCCTACTTCCTTATCATTCTCTGGCTCCACCCACAGCATGATTAAGCAACCAATCAGCTGGCCTGGCAGCATCACCATAACAACATGTGGGCAGGAGAGTAGCTGGGATGGCGGCCTTGTGGTTAAGTGGCTCAGTGACCTTGCGAGGGGAATCCTGATGGTTAGCTTCCAGTTGACCTTTGTACTCAATCTTGAATTTCTGAGGGGAAATAAATTTTTTGGTGTACTTTTTGTGAATGAAAATGGCTTTATCTAGTATAACTTATTTGGAATGCTATTAAACTACATTTATCCCTTTTGAAACTTTTTTATAGCAAATTTTTGCCTAAATGTTATCTTTTTATCCTTGATAACTGGGAAGATTTCCAAAAACGTTTGGGGTTTTCTTAACAATGGTTTAAAAGTCTATTTCACTTAAAGCTCTATAGCATGTCGAATTAGAACGCAGAGCTCCTGCTAAATAGTGGCAATTTCTGACTTTTCATGGCTGACTTTCACTTTTTTTTTTTTTTGTCCGAATTGGAATAATCAAACATGCAACTTTAAAAATTAACCCAAAAAAACACCAAAGCCTCCCAGGAATGTTTATTTGAGTTCATTTTTTCAGTTAGTGTTAAAATACATTCTATCTTAAAAACTGGATTTTTCATTTGGAACTATGTCGTGATAATTATTGACATAATTTAGTACAGAAAACACACCCTGTTGAAGATGTTGCGCTGAAACCCATCTGTAAGGTTACACAATAGCCATAGGAAATCAGATATTATATGTCTTCCTTACATCTGGGGGGTAAAATAATAGACAGATACTTAAATCCGAGAGTAAACCAGACAATTTTATCTCAACTTCATCTGTCAGTGGTTGTTTGTTTTTTTTCTGGCCCATTGTAAACCTGAGTGGACTAAAATGGTGCGAGTCCAATGTGTGAAACTGTGAAAGAACATGTGAATAAATGTGTGAAATTCGTACTGCATGCCAGTGAATGCGACTCTGGACTTTAACCCTGCTATTCTGAATACAGCTGCCTCTGCTGGTTGCCTGCCTCCAGTGGTTTATTTACCCACCTGTCACACAGATAAATCCCAAGCACAAGAGATTCTCTCAGAAAGAAATCCAGCTGTATTTGTAGAAATAAGATGTGCCGAGTTAAGGACTAATAATGAGAAGCACGTTTTTCGGCGTATTAAAAAGAAAATAATCCCCACTTTTAAGTATGGTGGAGGATCTATGATGCTGTGGGCCTGATTCTCTTCAAAAGCCACCAGGGATCTTTTTGGGGCATCATTAGGTCGGAACTACCAGGGCAATTTACATAAAACACAAGGAAAATGGGTTGTCATTGTGTCGTTTAGCACCGCAATGAACAAAAACATGTGGTCCGTTCAGCACAGAAGTGGATCATAAGACTGAAAGTGAAATCCAACAGTGAAGACTATGATAATGTAATAAAAGACTAATGTATTGAATAATGCTTTTTGTGTATCTTTAACAGGGGTACCATACATTTATTTATTTTTTCTCATTGTGCTTTATTTGGATACACTGTGTGTTGGCACGTGTCGGTTTGCCTCTGTGTTTCAGTGTGTGAGATCTTGTTTTGTTCCTAAACCAGGGAGTACTTTGAGTCTAGCTTGTGGAGATGAAACGTTGCCCGTGGGATGATATTACCATTCTGACGAACCTGGACCTGTGGGGGAAAAAAATCGCGGTTTTTCATATAGTTTAATTTGCAGGAATTTGCAGGAATTTTTGAATACAAATGAGTGAGATCATGGCTCTTTGAGTGAGATGTTCCTTTTTCACTTCAGAAGAACCTTTTCTGTGAAGTGAACACTTTTAGTAACTTTTAACCCCTCTTGTTTGCCCTAGCCTTTTTTTCTATTAGGTCATTTCAGTTTTGCAGCTTCCTGTTCATTTTGATTCTTATCACCATTCAGGAAATTCAGTCTCACAACACTTACGTGTGCAGCAATTTTAACCTGACTTCTATATTTCGATCTTCGCTGCTTAGAAGACGGTTTGTGTGTGTGTGAGTGCGTGTGTTTCTGTTCCCCCTACACTTTATTTCTGAGCGTTTACAACAATCTTCAACCCTCTGTTTTCATTCAGGTAGCTGGAATATAGTTTCCCTGTGAGACAGACAGAGAGAGACAGTCCTGGACCACACACCCCCAACCCCCTACCCACCCTGCTCCCACAAAGACATGCATAGCAAAAACCGTAAGTTAAGCTCCTCTCCTCAGTCGCCCTTAATCCTTCACCCACGCACCCAGCAGACTTTTGATTTTTCCCTACTGTGTCTCAGGGGTTTTTAGCTCGAGCATTTTGATCAGATCTGGATCAAAAGGGGTTAATTATTGCGGGCTCTAGTCTGATTTACATTAGTATGGTGGCGTTCATCAGTTGAGTACACTCCATATCATGGGGGGCATGCTGCTAATTAGAGAAAAGTGCTGAAAGTTGATTTGGAAACAGTTCTTCTTTGAGGAGAAGTTGAGGCACAGTTTTGCTCTCTGCTGTGCTCCAAAACAGCCATCTGGTTGGAAAGTCACTCAATTACAAGTACAAGTACTAATCGTCAACAAAGCAGAAAAAAGTACTCAGAATGTCCCTACTGGTTTTGCATGATTACAGGGCCTTGCAAAAGTATCCATACCCCTTGAGCTTTTTTGTTTTTATTTACATTTTGTCACATTACAACCACAATCCTCAATAGATTTTGTGTGATAGATAACCAGAGCAGTGCAAAACTGGGAGGTGGAAGTGAAACTGTTTGAAGTGTGGCATGTTTTTTGTTTTTTTTTAAGCTCTCTTTACTCTGATACTCCTAACTGAAACTAGACTTTAGAAGGCACCTACAGGGGTTGGACAATGAAACTGAAACACCTGTCATTTTAGTGTGGGAGGTTTCATGGCTAAATTGGACCAGCCTGGTAGCCAGTCTTCATTGATTGCACATTACACAAAATATTGAAATGAACACAACATTATGGGTGACATACCAGAGTTCAAAAGAGGACAAATTGTTGGTGCACGTCTTGCTGGCGCATCTGTGACCAAGACAGCAAGTCTTTGTGATGTATCAAGAGCCACGGTATCCAGGGTAATGTCAGCATACCACCAAGAAGGACGAACCACATCCAACAGGATTAACTGTTGACGCAAGAGGAAGCTGTCTGAAAGGGATGTTCGGGTGCTAACCCGGATTGTATCCAAAAAACATAAAACCACGGCTGCCCAAATCATGGCAGAATTAAATGTGCACCTCAACTCTCCTGTTTCCACCAGAACTGTCCGTCGGGAGCTCCACAGGGTCAATATACACGGCCGGGCTGCTATAGCCAAACCTTCGGTCACTCATGCCAACGCCAAACGACGGTTTCAATGGTGCAAGGAGCGCAAATCTTGGGCTGTGGACAATGTGAAACATGTATTGTTCTCTGATGAGTCCACCTTTACTGTTTTCCCCACATCCAGGAGAGTTATGGTGTGGAGAAGCCCCAAAGAAGCGTACCTCCAAGACTGTTGCATGCCTAGAATGAAGCATGGGGGTGGATCAGTGATGGTTTGGGCTGCCATATCATGGCATTCCCTTGGCCCAATACTTGTGCTAGATGGGCGCGTCACTGCCAAGGACTACCGAACCATTCTTGAGGACCATGAGCATCCAATGGTTCAAACATTGTATCCTGAAGGCGGGTGCCGTGTATCAGGATGACAATGCACCAATACACACAGCAAGACTGGTGAAAGATGGTTTGATGAACATGAAAGTGTAGTTGAACATCTCCCATGGCCTGCACAGTCACCAGATCTAAATATTATTGAGCCACTTTGGGGTATTTTGGAGGAGCGAGTCAGGAAACGTTTACCTCCACCAGTATCACGTAGTGGCTGCAAAAGGAGGCCCTACACCATACTAATAAATTATTGTGGGCTAAAACCAGGTGTTTCAGTTTCATTGTCGAACCCCTGTAGATGATCGCATTTGGAATCAGCCCATGTGTCAGAGCCTTATGGAAACACCTAGAATGGAGAGCATCTGTGATCATCCATTTTCAAGTCTTACCACAGTTCCTCAATTGGACTTTGACTGGGCCATTCTAACACACCGATATACCATGATCTTAACCAACTCCGTTGTAGCACTAGTTGTATGTTTAGGGTTGTTGTCCTGCTGTTAGGCGGTCCTCCACCATGGTCTTCAGTCTTGCAACCTCAAACAGGTTTTCTTACAGGAATACCCTGAATTTTAGATCCATCCTCACCCATCGTCTCATCAACAGGTGGCAGCCTGAGTTTGCCACCACTATGTTTCACCATGGTGTTGATTCTTCCACATAGTCGTTGTGTCCCCTACATGGGTTGTAAACATTTTCTATTAAGAATGGCTTTCTTCTTAGCACTGTTCTATAGAGGCCGGATTTGTGGTGTGCACAATAATGGTCCTATACTGACCTTAAATCACCCCCCAACTAGGCTATTTGCTACTTGGGTGACTTCTGAAGGCCATTGTTTGCACCTGATTTTATCTGGACTACCAGAGTAAAGAGACTACATGCCACACTTTGCAGATATTTGAATGATAAAAAATTTAACCATCTATCATTTCCTTCCACTTTACCAGTAAAGTTTACTTTGCTCTGGCTTATCACTAATGCCCGTTTTCCACTGGCTCAATTTGGCCCGACTGCGCTCCTCTCAACCTTCCATACCGGTACCTACAGTTTTGGTCCCTGCTGCTGAGCAGATACGACCAGGGCTGAGTAGGGACTACATGTGACGTGAAAAGACCGCTGTTTGGACATGGGACCAGGAGAAATTAGAAGGTTTTTAAAGGGGTAGTGCAGGGAAAAGTTATTAATTTCATGCCTGAAGGCTTGAAAAAAGGAGGACGACACATCAGCTTTCTGGATGACACGCAAGGCAGGGTGCTGTATTTAATAACATGCTAATTCAGCTGATTACACATAAAATCAGCTGTTTAGATGCACCAACATTTCCCCCAAAACACACAAAAGAGTATCACCATGAAACAGCATGTTTGTTTGGAATTTTTTTGACGGTCCTTGACGGTGAACTAGCGTCTGCAGGAGGAGGGAGCAGGTAGAGAGCAGCTGCCTGTAATCGGACTGTCTGCATAGGGTGGAACAGGAGGAAGACCCAGCTGAATCCGCGGAGCACGGATAGCCAATATCCAACCTAAAACGAACTTCACCGCGGTCAGATGTCTGCGGTTTTGCACTTTAAACTTCTTGCCTACGTTATTGCCATGGCTGAGCCAAAAACTTCCTCATAAAGTCCAAAATTGTAATGTCTTCAGGCAGACTTTGGAGCATCATCAGTCCAGACAGCAGCGTCTCTTCTCTCTGCTTCTCCTGCCACACAACCCTCGCATGAAAACCCTGAGCCTTATTTTACAAGTTCTGGCTGGGCTGTTATCAAGATAATTACCCCATTGGATTATTTTATATATGAAAAACATATATATAAGACATTCTGGCACATACAAAAATATAAACATTATTTGTATTTTGTTTATTTGGTTTTATTTTCTATTTAATTTTTTTGTTATTTATATTTCACGCAGATTGCTTTAATGAGACAATGTCACACTGTATCAGTTAATAGCGGCTCCACACTGACGGCTGGAGGCGGGGCTACAAGCCGTTGCTCCAGCTGTCAGTGGGTTGGTGGAAACACAACAGGTTCGGTTCTGGGTAGAACGGAGCTGCAGCGCCTAAAATGAGCCAGTGGAAAAGGGGCAGTAAACACCCAGTATAACAGATGGAAGTTTATAGTTGCAATGTGAGAAAATGTGGAGAAGTTCATGGGGGTGTGAATACTTTTACATGGCTCTGTATAATGAGTGTGTGATTTGTATTTTCCTTTATTCTTTTGTTTCTGGGGGTGTGTCTTTTACTCATCCTCAGGTTAAAGTTTTTTTTTATTTTTTATTTCTTGACATGTTTTAGAGAAGCGGCACAGCTCCCCAGTTCCCTCCAGGAGCCCTGTAGTTCCGATGAAGCCCAAAGCACCTGCAGTGGCCCCCGCTGTGGCTCCCAGCCCAGGGGACACGCTGGCATTCAGGGTACCTAAAGATTACCCTCACTCCCGCTTCAGCAAGGCGCCGCTTGCTGTCTACCCACCAAAGGGGGCGAGGAACAAGACATGGTTTGTGCATCCTTTTACTTTTTGTGTGATTACATTCCTCAGAGCAAGTCCGTCTGATTTTATGCTCCCTCCAAACCATAAATTTGCGCTATATTTTAACGCTGATTCTACCCTCTCCTTTTTTTTCCCCAGCGTATCATTACCAGTCGTGAGCTTGGAGAAGATTCCCTGTTTGAATCGAGCAGACTCTGCATCGCATGTGCGCCTCAACTCTTCTTCCTCCTCATCCACCCTCTCTCCAGTCAAATCTTCCTCCTTCGCCTCGCCAGCCTCCCAGCGCTCCAGCGAAAAGCTCACCAACGGGCGTGGCAGCAGTGGCCCCCCCACGCCACGCTCCATCACGCCTCCTTCCTCCCTGGATAGGCGACCGAGCCCGGCGCGATCCCCCTTAGACAGACGGGCATCGCTGACGCCGTCTCCCTCCCCAGTGGACAGGAAGCCCTCCCTCTCGCCCTCGCCCTCGCCCTCTCACAGGTCCGTTGCTCTGTCAGCATTGTCGTCGCTCTCGCCCATGGAGAAGAAGCAACAAAATGGGACTAAGAGCCCCTCTAGGTCGCACAAGAGAGTCTCAGGTAAGTCAGTATCTAGATGGACCTCTTTTATTATAAGTTGCAAAAGTTTTATTCTGATTTCTTTTAAGTCGACATTACTGTTTATCTCTAAATGTGTGAAAATAGGACAGTAATGCAGGTAATGGTGGTATTGTTTGTCTTTTTCTCAGATTTTACTGCTTTTAAAACTGTGTATCTTAAGAATTTTTTCCCCCCACCCTCTGAATCTCCACATACTTATCATCTTATTATTCCACACCTCCTCCTCCTTGTTTGGCTCTCAACTTCTTTCTCCTTGTTTTAATCTTTATTAGGCTTCTCTGTCTAGTCAGCATGAGCTGTGTGTGTGTGTCTGAGAGAGAAGTAGAAAGAGCACATGAGTGTGTTTGTATCTCTGGTGCCTGTTTGCTGCTGCGTAGATTTGACCTGTTGTCCGGTGCAGCAAACGCAGAAAGATTACGGGGATTATAAAACAGGCCAGGACAAGATTACGGCCTTCTCACAGCAGCAGTTTTACGATAACCTGCTGACTGGAGGTTGTAGTTTGGCCTGCTATTTTGTGCAGAGAAACTCCCTATATTTGTAGACTTCTCTAGCAGTTAGAGAAGTTTGGTTTTAAAAGCATTTATGGTTTGTTTTATTTTTGTGTTTAGCTGCTTTATAAATCATCTGCTTTAAACAAGTCTAGTAAAAGCAAACCTGAAAAAGTCAAGAATTAATCAAATTGTAGTAATGCTAAATGCTTGTTAGCAGGCACAGGGATTTTCTAAATTATTACAGAGCAAAATGATTCATACCCTGGTATATTTAGGTTCAAAGTAGTAGAATTACTGAGCATGGTATAAATAGTTCATTTTCTAATAAAATGTAAATTAAAAACTTGATATTCCTTTACATTGTTTTTTATTAGCTTTCAAAAGATGACCGTCTCATTTCCTATAGGAAACAAACTTCTTGGTTGAATGAAAAGTATTTTAAATCTAAATCTCCCAGGGGGTATGAATAACTTTGGGTTTCACTGTATCTGCCTTTGATTCACGGGGAATTTTTGTGAATTTTTAAAAATGGTCCAGAATTAAACTGAAAAATGTGGAAATGAATCTGATAACCTGATAACTGCTCTGGAACCTTGAGAGGCAAATGTCATATTTTAGAGCCTGATATGTACGAAACATAAATAGACACATATGAAACAAATAAGGGCCTTTTTCTATTTTTTTACAGAGGAGATCATTTAGAAATCTCATTCCTGGCTGATTCCTTAACTGATTGTTTTGGAAATACAGACTTTTAGCTGCTTCCGTTCACTGCTGCAATGTTATACAAAACCACTCCATATCTTTCTAATATTAAGTAGGCTTCTCTGGGTAACCTTGCTGAAGAAAAGATTGATGCGCTAATCAATCAAATTGGACTATTTTCCCTTTAATGGCTCTGATTATTGATTGGCAAGTCAAACACTGAAACATTATGGACATTTTTCTTTTGTTTATTAAATGCATTAGAACTGAAAACTATATGCATGATTTTGAAGCACCTTGTTAGAATTTAGTAAAAAAACATAGAAACGTTAGTGAAACCCTTTTAATTCCTTCATTTATTGGATTCAAAATCTGCAACCTGCAGCAAATTTTCTGTTTTATGATCAATGTTTCTTTAAATTGTTGAAATAAAACAGTTTTTACTGATGTGTGTGTGTGTGTGTGTGTGCGCTATAGTCCTAAAAAACAAATCAGAATCAACAGACCAGATTTCAAATAAATCAGTATCAGTCAGGAAAGTGCACCTCTAGCAATCAAATTCAGTTAATCCCTGTGAGTCCTTTCTGTATTTTGTTTCACGTTTGATCAAGTTTTCTTTCCTTTTATCATGATTTCTTGTCTTTTCCACCTTATCTCTTTGAAGCTAATACTTCTTAGCTCTGCTTTGTTTTCTGCTAATCTTTAATCAGATTGTGTTTTTGTAGATGCTTAAATTTCTATTAATCTGGTACTAGTTTGTGCACAGTGGGTTTTGAAGGCTTTCCGGATTCCAACAATACAAACAGGCTGACTTTACGGACAGTGCGGAAAAATATTTTGCTAAAATCTTTAATGTTATTGTTTTTTGAGCCTTGCTACTTTGCTGCTAAGCATATTAAATACATTTTGACACAAGATTCTTTTACACACAGAAAACAAAGTAAAACCAATTGTCGTGGATTTGTTGAAAGTTGAGGTTTATATTTCCTCTTCAAACCAGTGTTTCCTCAACACAGCATTGATAAAGACACTGCAGGGCTGTCAGTCATCGGGGAATCTTGTCAGCCTGCCAATATGTCCTGTCAGAATAATTTTTCACAGCATGAATCACTTGTTCATTTGATGTGTTTGATAGTGAAAACACGGCCAGTGATTCCACAAAGAATCATAGTATCTGACTTCTTAAACTACATCTGAGTGATTAAAAAATTCAAGGTTGATGTGGATAATTTGCATGAGTGAGAAAGCACAAGCCGCTGTCTTAAAGAGGTGAATTAGTCTAGTCAGTGTTCTGCTGAGCTCTCTCCTACATCTAATGAGATTTGATATATAGAGGGAGGAAGGGAGAAATGACGCAGTGATGGCCTTTTAGTGTAACGCGTGTGTGTGTGTGTTTTACAGGGAGAGTCTTTGATCCTGACAAGCACTGCGGAGTTCCCGACCCCGAGACCAAACGGTCCTGCACACGCTCTCTCACCTGCAAGGTATCGCAACTGCACGCACAAACCCACGATCACTCCTCCAAACTTTTTTCCTCGTCTATACACTTCCCCTTTCTGGGAAAAAAAAAAAACTCCAACTACGATCACCAACCATCATATCTATGGCTGGGATCTGTCTGCGCTTCCAGTTTCTCGCCTAATGCTGGGTAGCTCTGCCCAAGCATTGCAGAGTCCTCTCTTCTCTTGATGAGATAATTATAGATGTGAGATGAGGCTACATCATCGTTTAGCTGTAATACTCTGATTACTGCCCTTTAAATACCTCCACCAAGCTTTACTAATCTTTTCAAACACACCGGTTATTAAGAAATTACAGATCCATCGAGCGAGTGTGTTTGTGTATTTTTTTTTTTGAAGGAACGATGAGGGAGAGATAGAAAGAGACATGTCTATTATTTTTCTGGACATGTAGCATGATATCAGTTAGTACTACTTCTTGTTAGGGCAATTAGTTGCGCTGCAATTTATTTAGGGGAGATCGGAGTAAACGGGGTTTATACAAAAGCCCACTTTTCAGACTGTGCTACTTTGTGTTAGTTCATGACATAAAATCCCAAATAAAATAAAATCAAATATTCAAGTTGTTAGTTGTAAAGTGTAAAACTTGGACGATGCGCTGTAATATTAGGCAGAGATCCAGTGTTGTCATATGTTAGGAGTTACATAGTTCTCACAGACTCAGGTCCAGGTTTGTGTGAGGAGAAATGTTCTTTTTGTTGACGAGGAGTTCGACCTCAGGAGTCATCGGTGTTTATTTTGTGCAAACCAACATTTTCAGTTAAAATAAATCTAATTGCTGCACCGCTCCAGATAAATATTGGACATAACTCTGAGTTACTCAGTGAAAAAAGGAACAAAGTCCTTTTATATAGAACTTCTTATGCTGCTGGTATGGGATTTCAATGCCTAAATGATTCCCTCTAATATGTTTAATTGGTGAAATAAACTGTCAATAGATTGCAAGGCTTTTTAAAATAAAAATCTTTATGTGTTTAGTTGAACATTATGGAATTATGGTTCAGGGATAGGGATAGTTCAAACATTTTGAAGTGAGGTTCTGTGAAGTTATCACTGATGGGTTTTCTTTTTTGTAGTAGGCAAATGTTGCAACACAGTGTTTGTAGAAAAGTAAAGAAATCCTGAAATTGGTGGAAGGTTAACCACAAGTTTGATTTTTAGCTGACTTTATCAGTTTAAAACAAATCAAGTTAAAGATGTTTATATCCGTGGAACACAACCGTATATTGTTGGATTTTTATCATCCACACTTTCACATTAGACTGCCAAGTTTGTTGCTGTTTTCTCAGCCTGACAACATCCATGTTACTCATGTAGTGATGCTGCTTGAGCCTGCCAGCTGTATCAGTCTGCTTCATCAGCTGACTGGAAGTGTGCTGGAGTAATTCCCAAACAAGACAGAGAGAATGATATACGGAAGGATCCTTATGTCCTTCTCTTTCTGTCCTTGCTTCTCTCCTTTCATGTGTCCTTTCTTTGTTCCTCATATCACTCCTACTTTCTTGTGCCCTTAAGTCTGTCCCACCTTGTGTCTTTCTTTTCTTTCTTTCAAAATATTTGGCCTAAATTCTTGGTAAACTTATTTTATACATTTTATATTTTAAAATGGACTTAAAGGGCTGAGAACTGTTTTAAGCTTAATATTGATAATTGCTCATTAGAATTTAACATTTCAGTAAAATTAAAGAAAAAACTAAAAGGCGTGTGAGATGGATTTGTTTTGATCCAAACGGTGAAGTTAAAAACAGGCACCTGCAGAGAGCATAACGATTTAGGAGTGATGAAGCTGAAGTGAAACACACATGGGCATTTCCTGTTAAGATTTCAACCATTAAGTAAATGTAATTTGCCATTATGTGCAGCATTAAAACCACACCAACAGCATTAGTCCTATGCTATAGACAGAGCCTGGTTCTAGTTACACCACAGTTGATCTTTCCTGAAACCGCAGCCTGGCTTGTAGCTGCTAAACTCCGTCTGCTGTCAGGACCAATTATGCAGTGATGAAGAGTTGAGAGAAACAGTGTTGTTTCTTTGCATCAGCTGGGTTTTAACCACAGCTTCTGAGAAGCTGAACATGATGAATAACCTTTGGCCAACCAGGTACCCTGGAATCTTTGTCCGTCTAAACATTCAGCGGCCCAATTAGTCATCCTATGTGTCCAGATGCATTTCTCAGCTGCAGCCCTGTTGGGCTCTTCTGCGTCTCCTCTTATCAACATATGTAAATAGTTTAATAGATTCATGCAGATTTGGAAAGCTGGAGGTTTAGCGAGGAGGTATCTTCACGTACTAAAAATAATACAGGTGACCTCTCTTTGACAACAGATAAGTTTTGGGTCAACTGAGTAATTGCGATTAAAATTTTTAATCTGCAAACAGCCTTATTTTTAAACATAATCTCTATGGGCTCCACTGTAGGGAACACACTAAAGGCAGGGCTGTTGTTTGTGTGTTATGGCAATAAAGCAAGCAGTGATTTTGTTTGCCAATTCACCTGGTATCATCAAGCAACGTGCCTCCCTTAACCTTTCTGACATCAGATGAACATGAAGAAGAAGCGCTCCCTAAAGCTGTCTGTCCCTGCTCAGATTTAACTTGGTCAAGCTGTCGTATTCTTCTTCTGCAGCTGGGATAGCTGGGAGTATGATTTATGAACCTCCCCTGCAAGTTTGACTTTCACTTGCTTTTTTTTTTATGTGAAATGAAAAAATCTCTTTTCTTCACCTGGAACACCAGTTTAACCACCATATTCAGAAGTCTCTTTTATAGGGCCACATCTATTGACACCTCTGGTGAAAATGTGTAAAAAGGATAAAAAATAGAAATCATCATCCCAGACTGGAACTGTGTGCTTTGGATAGATGGGTTTAAACTTGAGCTTTGTGGCAACAAACACTCCAGCTGAGTTTGGTGTGAAACAAATAATCAATATATTGAAAAGCACCTCATTTCCACTGTAAAATAAGGGATGAACACTTGGAAAGCATATTATGGCAACGGTTAAGTATGGTAGAGGATCTAGGATGCTTTGACCCTGTTTCTCTTCTAAGCCAATATGTCCAGCGTTTCCCCTACCACTATCCAAGGGGGGCGCACCGCCAACAAGGCCGCCCGCCCCCCCCAAGAAGATCACAGCATGTAGTAATGAAGCGTTTTAACAGTTGATGTCACTAATTTTAATAAATTACGTCGTGAGCGATTTCTGTCCCTGCATCGTCGCTACTCTACTTTCTATGTCCAAACTTGACAAAAGCTGGACGAAAACACACTATAGACTCACCGATGCTGACACTCTAAGTTACATGTGCTGGCACGCTGGTGAACACCCGCTCTCTACAGCAGACAGAGAACGCACAGAAAAAATGTCCCTAAAATCTGGAAAGCAGGCAAGGATATGTGATTTTTAAAAGCGCAGATTTTTTTGGGGGGATGGCAGCACTTCCTCTCCCGCGAGCAGCAGCAGAGCCAACTCTCCTACTCCTGGTACATATGGCGAAGGTACAAGTACACAAAATAGCCCAAGTGTTTCATGCCCTGCCTCTGACACAGAGCACAAGTCCAGTCACCACAGAATAAATGGTTTTGACCTGGCTTGGCTGTCGGAGGTGAAATAATCCCACTGGCTCTATAAGGCTGAGCTTGGTAATTAAATGCATGATGGATAGATAAGAGAGATAGAGATGGAAAGAGACAGAAACAGATAAAAAGATGTGATAAAGGGAGAGACAGAAAGATGGATATATGGGAAAGATGGAGAGACAGTTAAAAAAGATAAAGAAAAAAGATAGATATTGAAATTGTATATTAGCACAGTATTTAGAAGATGAATACATTTCAGAGTTTTTTCATACCTTAGAATACCCTGTAGAATATGTAGACAGCTTAAACAGGCTGCAGTCAGAGGAAACTATGGGCCCGGCCATTCCTTCACATATTTACTGTGATCATGGAAACCCACATTTAGAAAGATGTTCTGAAATCTACCTGAAAACAAATTACCTTGACGAACAAAAACTGCATTCACTGTTAACCTGTGGGTTCCTTGTTCTGCTACAGACTCACTCCTTAACCCAGCGCCGCACTGTCCCTGGCCGAAGCAGACTTTTTGACGTCCTGCTGGCTGAGCACAAGGGGCTGGCAAAGGAGAGGGAGGCTTTGAAGGAGAAGGAGAAGGAAGCAGCGCAGAGAGGGAAGGAAGCATGCAGTCAGAGTATCGCTTCTCAAGAAACGTCGAGTCCCAGCAAACCCCACTGCCCCAGTGAACGACCACTCTCCTCATTGAAGCTGCGGCTTACGAATGCATACGTACCAAGGTAAAACCCTCTTTCTTCTAATCAGCTAGACTGCTGATGCCGAAACTCCAAATTTGGTTTTGCAGAATATTTCAATATTACATAATCCCAAAGAAAAAGATTTTTAATACATAAGTGTTATGCATTACGCAGTCATGTGTAAGGCTGCTTGCTTAGTAGTTGTCCACCAGTCAGTCATTAAACCCCCACCCCGACCCCCCCATGTCCGGTATCTAATGATAAGGACATGGGGGTTTGCTGCAAAAAGAAAGAGGTTTTATGTTGTGTTTTGTTCAGAGTCACCCCTGTCTTAAGGACCTTTTTAAACGTCATCTTGGGTGTTTAAATTGCTGTAAAACCGAAAGAATTTGTGAAAACTAATTTGGCAAATTGTTTTATAAACGTTAAAACCTCCTCTTGTGAGGGATTTTGGAAAAAAAAAAACTCTGGCTGTGTCCGACGTGATTTTAGAGGCAGAGAAAAAACAGCGTATCCCACCTGGGCCCACCGGTGGGTCCGTAGGGCTTAAGATCTTAAGCTAGACAGATCTTTTTTCCTCTGCTGTCTGGGTTTTGAGATGATTAGCATTTTCCATTGTCCCAAAGCATTTTCAATTCATTCACAGCATTATGTTCTACTCTTCGCTTTGAATAAAACTGTATAATACAATCTGATGTAATAAACACACACACACACACACTGGAAGGTTTATTAGCTCTGTCTCTACTGCTCGTTATAATGATGAGCAGATCCCACCCATGTTGGGAGGATACTCTCTACAGTGTAAAATAAAACCAAGGAAACCAACTCGAACTGTACTAATCTAATTGAGAAAAAGACTGTGTTTCCATGGTTTACCACCAGGGGATGCTGTAAAACATAAGAGGGCGACACCAGTGCTAAAGTATTAACTCTCCTACCACACTTCCTTCTTTCCAATGTATCTTCTCCAGAGTTCCAGGTAGCTCCTCCTCTATTCCTACTTCCAGTCCTCTGCCTCCAGCAGCGCCTCCTGCCGTAGTGCCAGTCCCCGAGCCGTCTTCTTATAGCAGGATGAACGCAGCAGGGGACAGCAGCCGACTTTCCAGCGATGAGGGAGACTCGGAAACTCCGGATGACACTGACAGACCTTCCTTGCACTACTCCAGTCATCACCCACGGCCTTTAGGGGTAAATATTAAGAAAGCAGATTCAGGGATTTAACAGTTCAGCATATGATCATCATCATTCCCAAACTTCCGTGCCATTTCCTCCTTTATTGAACCATTTTTTCTTGTTATTTAAGCCTGTCTCTCCCTCTGCTTACATGCCTTGGGGTGTCATGCTTGCCTCAGTGAACCCTCAACCAGGTTCTCTTGCGTCTCCTTCCAGGTTTGCCTCTTCAGCCGCCGGCTCATGGGATCGGGCTACTATGTGTTCGACAGGCGATGGGACATGATGAGGCTGGCGCTGCAGAGCATGGTGGAGAAACATCTAAACGCACAGATGTGGAGGCGAGTGTACATGAACTTTTCAACATGACTTTATGTTCGGTCATTACAACTAGAGTGGGATAATAAAGTTAAAGTAATGACATTCCTTGTAAAAATATTCATAATCTAAAGGTCTGATGTGCGTTTGTATTCTGCCCTTTTTACTCTGATACCCTTAAATAACATTCAGTTCAACAAGTTGCCTTCAGACATCACCTAATCAGTAAATAAGGCCACCTGTAGGGCAGGCTGGAAAAATGTGGAAAAAGGTTCCTGGTCAGATGAAAATAAAAGCTTTAAGACTTAAAAGTTCAGAAAAATAGCTGCCTGCGTCACCCTGAGCACCCCTTTCCCATGGTGAAACATATTGGCAGCAGCATCATGGTGTGGGGTTGCTTTTTATTAGCAGTGGTGGGAAAGCTGGCCAGAGTTGATGGGAAGATAGTGAGCTAAATACACGTTAAGTCCTGAAAGAAAACCCTTCAGAGGCTGTAAAAGACTAAAAATACAGTCAGAGCTATAATAGAAAAAGCTTAGATCAAAGCATATTCATGTGTTAGAATGGCATAGTCAAAGATTAGACCGAAATCCGTTTTAGAATGTAAAGCAATATTTTAAATTGAGGTTCAAATAATAATCTCTTTATCCAGTCTGACTGAGCTTGAGCTCATTTGCAAACAAGAATGGGCAGTTTTTTCAGTCTTGATATGTCCAAAGCTTGTAGAGACATACCCTGAAAGCTTCAAGCTGTAGTTGCAGTGAAGGTTTGCCATCCACTTAACAGCTAGGCATCACTTTGTGTTGTACGATCACATAAAGTCCCAATAAAATATGTTGATGCAATGATAAAGTGTGGAAAATTTCGAGACGTGTGAATACTTTTGCAAGACACTGTAATTTGGCTATATTATTGTTATGTGTTGATCACAACAATGAGGTTATCGACTAAAAATGTAATGTTTAATTTGCTCAGGGTGATTCTTCTTTCATGGTGCACCTTTTATAAGAGTTTGGTTCTATGTGTTTTAGGAAGGTGCCTCTGGCCGCTGAGAGCCTGCCCTCCCTCTCCACGTTGGGGACTCCTTCTCCCACCTCCATCGCCTCTCCTGTCCTGTCCTCCCCTTCTAACACCTACACCGCCACCTTCCCTCAATCCGCATCAGCAGCCGGAGTGTTCAACGTCAGAGATTCCCCGCAGCCCCACGGCCCGGCTTTCACGCAGGGAAAAGCCCGCAATGGCTCGCATAAAGCCAGCCGCCCATCCAAAGACACGGACGTCCCGGTGACGGGCCCGAAAAAGAGAAAGAACTCTTCCCATTCTTCTCCCTCCTTGTCATCTTCCTCATTTCAGGCAGTGGACGTCCACAAAAGGAATGGCAGCAGTTTTTACCCTACGTTACAAGGCTTCGGGGTGACCAGGGCTTCCCCAGCCAAAAATAAGGGCCCTCGAGGGGGAAGTGGTCTTCTTAGCAGCACAGATGACTGTCTGTCCAGAGCAGATGGGTCACAAAGCCACAAAACACAGAACTGGTGGGTTTAGGCACATTTAGGAAATAATTAAGTTAAAAAATAAGCACTTCGTTCAGTCTTTTATGTTGTACTCTACAATGGATGAAAGGTAGCAGTATCATTGTACAAATATTCTACAGTCATTAATATTTGAAGAATGCATAGAGCTGTAGGGACATTACAAACATTTTAAAAAATCATTCAAAATTTGATGAAAGTAGAAAAACTGGTCAGGACAGCTGCTAAGGAAAAAGGTAGGGAATTTCCAGTACCGACTGTGTTTTCCATGTGAGAAGATCCTCCTATATTCACCATCTCCAGGTCGAGGTGTAGTCCTTGTAAGACAGAAGCTTTTATTGCCTGACTAAAATCTCCTGAAACTCTGTGGGAGAATAAGCTGACAACAAAAACCAAAGGTTTGGACCAGATTTGCAAAAGTTGGGTTTGGCACAAAAACAGCATCAAACATCACTGATATAGTAGTTACTACTGTAAATTATTGTTAATTGTTACATAATTAGGGATTTTATTTTTCAGGGTTACAGTATGTATCCAGATAAAAAAAAATCCCAAAAAAAGCTTCACAACGAGAAAAATTAAATGTTGGCATTCAGAACCTAATGTGAAAGAAGTTCAGAAGGGTCATCTAAAGAAGGTCCTCAAAGTTTTTTGGATTGATTGACCTGGGTTTTACAGTGTATCATGAATGGTCTTTCTTTTTCTGTTTTTTCGGCTCCTTTTTAGTCGTGAACTTGGCACCAGCAGTATAACCTACCCAGCCAGGGAACCAGCCTCAGCCCCACACCAGCCCATGGCTCCCCCCACAGGACCCTTAGCTTATGGCGGAGGAGCAGAGGGGAGGAAGAGGAGGAGTCCCAGCTCCTACAAAGGGAAAGCCAGCAAACTGAGCAGGCCGGGCAGACTGGAGAGCCTCTTTGGGAAAGGAAACGAGGGCGGGGGAATCTTTTCGTCGGGGCCCGAGTCGTCCAGACAGGTGGGTAAATTGTTGGGCTGTATTACCTAATGCTCTCCTCATGCATTTTATTCATTATTAGAGCTAAGGTGAAGAAATTAGCTCTGAATGATAAGTCTGTGTCTGTCTCTGCAGGCCAAGTTGAATCACTGACAGAAACCCGTTTTACGGACAATATGTTGGGCAGCTGTTCAGGCCACCACCATTTGTGACCTTTGACTTCACCACTCTTCCAGTGACAGCACCAATCAGGCTGCTTCATCTCACAACGTCGCCCCTCTTTAACCAAGGACACTTTAGTTTACCCAGTGTGATATAGGGGGCTCCTTCCCTCCACTCCCTGTCCCTCAGATTGGATCTTTCAGTCAGGAAGTTCCCCTGACTCACTATGGTTGTGGTTTTTACAGAACAAGATATCTAAAAAAAAAAAAAAAAAACAACTGTTGTTTGTAAAGGGAATTTGCCAACATTGTTGACAACACCACCACTGTAGAATTTCTGGAGAACCACGCGTTTCGGGATCCAGTCTGCTGGCAAAGAAAGACATCTGTGATTCTTTTCCAGGACCATCTGACACAACTTACTGTGGGCTTTAGCTATGCCACTTTGTTGCTCCTACTAACCTTTTCTATTCTGGCTCTCTGTCATTTAGCCCTTTTTAGTGTAAGAGAGGAGCGATAGCAGCAAGTTTGGCTGGGTTTTAGCCAGTTTTCTCCCCTTTCTTTGTCCCTTTGTGTACCCAGCAGCTTTGTCCTTTTCCCTCCATTTCTGTCCCAGCATGCCTGTTCAAAGTGCACTTACTGTCATGAGTTCTTTGGCTTACTTCTCCACCTTCTGCATCGGTGCCATACAAAAGTCCTGCTCGTACAAGAAGGAAGGAAGGAAATAAGTGTGTTACCAATGATGCCACGTCGATGCATTGTATTTCAATATAGGATAAAGTATGACTTAATTCAGATCTTTTTTTTTTTTTTCCTCCTCCTGGTTTTTATGCCGGAAGAAACACAAATTCCAGGACTAGCATCCAAAATGGAATTATTACATTGGTGTTGGATTGCTTTTGTTTTGCATAATAATTTATCATTCTTAAATAATGTTTGTTATCGAAGTGACCGTTAAGGTTTGAGCTACAGAGACGTTTTCAGTATAAAGAAAAATTATAGAATTTCTATGGCATTTTGAAGAAATGTTGAAAGTATTATGGTTCATATTTGTACATATCTGTTGTTATTTTTGTATTTATTAATAATTCTCCCCTTTTTACTAAATGAGGTCAGAGATATTAATATTTTTCCCTCCCCATATATACAGGGGTTGGACAATGAAACTGAAACACCTGGTTTTAGACCACAATAATTTATTAGTATGGTGTAGGGCCTCCTTTTGCGGCCAATACATCGTCAATTCGTCTTGGGAATGACATATACAAGTCCTGCACAGTGGTCAGAGGGATTTTAAGCCATTCTTCTTGCAGGATAGTGGCCAGGTCACTACGTGATCATGGTGGAGGAAAACGTTTCCTGACTGGCTCCTCCAAAACACCCCAAGTGGCTCAATAATATTTAGATCTGGTGACTGTGCAGGCCCATGGGAGATGTTCAACTTCACTTTCATGTCATCAAACCAATCTTTCACCAGTCTGCTGTGTGTATTGGTGCATTGTCATCCTGATACACGGCACCTCCTTCAGGATACAATGTTTGAATCATTGGATGCACATGGTCCTCAAGAATGGTTCGGTAGTCCTTGGCAGTGACGCGTCCATCTAGCAACAGTATTGGGCCAAGGGAATGCCATGATATGGCAGCCCAAACCATCACTGATCCACCCCATGCTTCACTCTGGGCATGCAACAGTCTGGGTGTACGCTTCTTTGGGGCTTCTCCACACCGAAACTCTCCCGGATGTGGGGAAAACAGTAAAAGTGGACTCATCAGAGAACAATACATGTTTCACATTGTCCACAGCCCAAGATTTGCGCTCCTTGCACCATTGAAACCGAAGTTTGGCATTGGCATGAGTGACCAAAGGTTTGGGCTATAGCAGCCCGGCCGTGTATATTGAACCCTGTGGAGCTCCCGACGGACAGTTCTGGTGGAAACAGGAGAGTTGAGGTGCACATTTAATTCTGCCGTGATTTGGGCAGCTGTGGTTTTTATGTTTTTTGGATACAACCCGGGTTTTAGCACCCAAACATCCCTTTCAGACGGCTTCCTCTGCGTCCACAGTTAATCCGTTGGATGTGGTTCGTCCTTCTTGGGGGTATGCTGACATTACCCTGGATACGTGGCTCTTGATACATCACAAAGACTTGCTGTCTTGGTCACAGATGCGCCAGCAAGACGTGCACCAACAATTTGTTCTCTTTTGAACTCTGGTATGTCACCCATAATGTTGTGTGCATTTCAATATTTTGAGCAAAACTGTGCTCTTACCCTGCTAATTGAACCTTCACACTCTGCTCTTACTGCTGCAATGTGCAATCAATGAAGACTGGCTACCAGGCTGGTCCAATTTAGCCATGAAACCTCCCACACTAAAATGACAGGTGTTTCAGTTTCATTGTCCAACCCCTGTAGATATAATTTTACAGTAGCAAGTTGATGCCAATAATGATGCGCACAAAGCCAAGTGTAAATGTTTGGCAGCTGCTGCTTTTTACATTTTATTTTCATCTAGTTGCTTTTGCAAGCTGACAACAATAAGTGTTCACTTATGTTTCCAAATGTAATCCTATCTGTATGTCCTTCACCGTCCATACTTATTAGCACTCTTGGTAAGGGTGTGTAAATAGCCTTAAAATAAATAAATTAACAGGTTTGCATAAATCTCACCCTGGAAGATGTAGAAAAATCACCTATAATTTAATTTTCTTTATTTAATGAGCAGGGAAAATTCAAGACAAGAGAAGATGACATTCAACTAAAGCAGATGTTTGATTTCCATAGGTCAGGTGAGCAGGATGGTAACATCCTCAAAGCTCTAATCTGGCATCCTGGGGTTACCAAATTTCCATGACAACCAATGTATAATATCAAAAAGCGAGCTAGCTGTTGGGGCAGCATGGCGGGAAAACCATTTTCTGTCCTACCATTCCAAATGTAAATATGTGAAGTTTGCTACGTTCTAGTAGGACTTTCCGTGGAATCATCCACTAAGGTCAAATGGATTGGCTTAAGGTTATTGTCATTACTCAGTGTGGGTCTGTCATAAAACAACAGTGGAGGCTTTATGTGGGCTTGTTTCACAGTATTATAAAGCTGCTCCAACCTTGTGAAATGTAAATAAGCACTAGGGACTGTCCTACTGGCAAAAGGCGGTTGCACAAAGTATTACAGCCACCAAATAATTATTTCTCAATCTAGGATTATTTCCCCACTGAAAACACGGACTCAAATTAAAATTTATTGGAAGGCTTTTTCCACATTGCTTTTGGAGTGCCAGTAAGTGTGAAGGGTCCTTTATGCTGTTTGTCAAAAATGCTGAACTCAAGGTATCGTTCATGATTTTGCAATGTCTAAATTCCTACAGAATATTAATAAGCAGTAAATACTTACGGTAGTGTTGCTAAGCATAGTCTGGTCCAATATTCACTCGTATGTCACTTTCTACTCTTTAGATCCTTCACTGACTTCCTTGTCAGGAGCTTACCACATTTGGACGTTCACCAAGTCCAATCCTTTGCTAAGATAATGTATTTTGTCCATTAAACATTGCTAATGGGTAGTCAGTATCCAGCTGTCATATTTTACATTTTTGTGAAACTAGGCCTTATTTATTTTTATATAAACAGGCCCAACTCCTCTGCTTGATTGGGGTTGCACCTATATATATTTTTTCAGTTAAAAACTACAGTTTTATCTTCATCTTCTGAGGCCTGTTGGTCATGTGGCTTGTGGTAATATGTCAAGTCAAAACTGGGTCAAAATGCTTTCACTTATTCAGCTAGGTACAGTTTCTTTCTCCGGCAGCTGAGTCGTCCACTGTGCTGGAACGGCAGCGTAGGCATTCCTGTGAGTCTTTACTTTTTTAAAGATGAATAACATCTGCATCTGGTGGCAAATTGAGCACCCAAAGTGTTGGAGCATTGTGGTTTAAAAGGAAATGTATAGAAGTTCTGTCAGACTTTTAGTGAGGTCTTTTGCAAGTGTGGAGAAAAACATCTTTAGTAAAAGTTAAATTAATGAAATTCAGTGGGATCACTCAGCTTAAAGTGGAGCGATGGTGTGTTTTTGTTTTTCAAGCCTCGGTGTGATCAGTACACCGCCCACTCATGTGGAGTCCCTGATAATAGAAAAGTAACTGAAAGCATTTTGATGAACCTCACAGCGGCGGAGCAGAACTCCAACCCCTGGTACAGCAGCTTCAGCGACAGCTTTGTGTTTAAGCACTAATGATGAACGAATTGTACATAATCGGTTGTCTGGATTATGTTTTCTTTTTCCAAGTACTCAAAAGTGCTTCCTGCTATGACACTATTGATCAGTGTGCGAGATTGCCTACTGCACCCTCCACGTTTATTGGCTCCTCTCGTACAGATGTGTAAAACAGGCCTCTAGTTGGCCCACAGCATGACAGATCCTCTATCATGTGAGGTGCTTTTTCACATATTTATCCTTTGTATTGAGCCAGGCCTACTTGGAGATTTTCTTGCTGTAAGGTTTTATAATCCTAGTCTTCTTGTTTTCTTGGGGTATAAATATGCTGTGAAATGGAGACCCATTCTTTTTTGCTACTTTGTAAAAATTGCTTCTCAGTAACTAACACTCCATGTGGGTTTTGGTCCGATAGAAAGCCTGACTATGTGGAAAAGCACTTTATGCCCACTATTAAGTATGGTAGAGGATGTGTGATGCCGTGGGCCTGGTTTTCAATTTTCATTTTTAAGTACCAGGACATTTTAAATCAAATTCTGGTGGCTTCTGCCAGTAGCCTGAAACTGGGTCATCACTGGGTCTTTGAGCAGCGTAGTGATTTAAGACAAATAAAACACAGAAAAAGGCTTGTGCATCCATCTTCACCTGCAGTGCCAATAATTGTAGAGGGTGCTGAAACTTCTTGGATCAGTTTAGTAAACCCATGCGTTGTTGTTTGTTCTCCTGGTTTATTTGGGTACTTCATCTCTACAGCTAAAAGGCTGCCATGCTCCGAAGAACAATGGCAAATGAGCAGTTTTAGAGCTTGTTTTCACCTGTTTTTACACATGCTTATTGTGAAGAACATTGATTTATTGGTTAAAACACACCTTGTGTGTCGTAGATAAATGCAGTTTTTTTTTCTTTTCGAAGGCATCTGGACTCACTGTTTAGTCACAGAAATAGGAAGTTACAGTTTTCTTGCAGCTAAAATTAAGAAAAAGCTTATATTTAGGGTTTAATTTTGTTCTTTGTCTAATTTTTTGCACTTTCTCAAATTGCCTAGATCTTTAATGAAATTATGATACTTAAAAAAAAAAAAAAATCTCAAGGTTTTTCTGGGATTTACAGAAAATGTCACGTTTATTTGCGAGCCCCAAACCAGCACACTGTTGTTGTATTCCGATCCAAACTGTGGTGAATGTTGAATGTCTGGGGAAAACAATGCCTTGTAGGATTTTATTGGTTTATAAAGTCTTGATGCAGTTATTTTTTTTTTGACAATTCATACTGTAAAAATGTCTTATATCCAAGCTTTTATTAAAAGATTGAAAGAGGGCTGGTGTGATTTGTAAATGGAGTTTGCAGCATATAAATTCTAATGAGCTGTTTCTGAACATTTGTTTTTTAAAGCAGACTTGTTAATGCAACAATCTGTTGAATGTTTTTATTTTTGTTTCCAAGTGTTTCAACAATGAAGTTTCAGTTTGTGTACTATGACTGTGACAGGATACATCTGCAATGAAAGTTCTCAGTGAAAATGTAAAAACTAAAACTCCTTGTTTCCTTTCCGGGTTATTTCTGATTATTTTCTGTTGTTTTCCAGATTGGGAATCGGAAGTTGTTTTCCAGCAGCTTTCTTCTGACAATGCAAATGAGATTCTTCACTGAACAAAAATCAGTTTTAACATTTTTGTCCGGTTAACAGCCCCCCTCATGCTCTTTTCTAATTTGGACGTGCGTTTCAACACTGTTTAGGAGATTTTGAATCCAGCGCAACCAACCTCTGATTCTAATTGGTTGCTCTGGATTATACAGTGCGTCTGGAAAGTATTCATGGTGTTGCACTGTTTCCACATGTAGTTATGTTACAGCCTTAGTCCAAATGGTAGCAAATTGATCTCTTTCCTCACATTTCTACACACAATACCCCATTATGTGAAAGAAGTTTGTTTGAGATTGTTGCGAATTTATTAAAAATAGAAAATTTAAAAATCACATCTACGTAAGTATGCACAGCCTTTGCTTAATACTTTGTTTATCTACCTTTGGCAGCAATTACAGCTGCAAGTATTTTTGAATATGATACCACAAGCTTGGCTCATCTATGTTTAGGCAGTTTCACCTGTTCTTCTTTGCAGTACATCTCAAGTTCCATCAGGTTGGATAGGAGACGTCTGTCCACAGCCGTTTTCAGATCTCTCCAGAGATGTTCAATCAGATTCAAGTCTGGACTCTGGCTTGGCCACTCCAGGACATTCAAAGACTGATTCTGAAGCCACTCCTTTAAGATCTTGGCCATGTGCTTTGGGTCCTAGTCCTGCTGAAAAATTACCGGTAACTGTTGCCCAGGTCTGAGGTCACGAGCGCTCAGGAGAGGTTTTCATCCAGGACATCTCTGTACATTGCTGCATTTATCTTTCCCTCCATCCTGAGTAGTCTGCCAGTTTCTGCTGCTGAAAAACATCCCCATAGCATGATGCTGCCACCGCCATGCTTCACTGTAGGGATGTATTGCCCTGGTGATGAGAGGTGTCTGGTTTCCTCCAAACATAAACCGTGGCAATCACAACAAAGAGTTCGATCTCTGCCTCATCAGATCAGATAATTTTGTTTCTCATGGTTTGAGAGTCCTTCAGGTGGCTTTTGGCAAACTCCAGATGGGCTGCCATGTGCCTTTTTTATTAAGGAGTGGCTTTCATCTGACTCCTCCAACATACATGCCTGATTGATGGATTACTACAGAAATCTGGAAAACCTATTCATGCCTAGATGGTTCATCTTTATTGATTGTTAGTTAATGTATCTGTTAAGTTTAAAATGCACCATCTTTGGCTTCAGCAGTGGAGTCAGAATTCAGCATGCTCTAACCACATCCTCCATTAACAGAAGAGGCATCTTCAGAAGTTGCAAAATAAGATCTTGGGGCTCTGACTCAGAAGCTTCTTCTGCTCAGCAAGATGACTTGCCAGGCCGAGGCTCACTTTAAAAGCAGATAACACACATACACACTTGTTTTGTTTTTTGTAACTAGACCGTTTTTCCCTCTGCTCTCTCTTTGACGCATTCAGGCAAGCAAAAATAAACCTGAAGCAAATTTGTTTGCGCCTGAATGTAATTACTCTATCCCAGTTTTAAAGGCACAAATTGTGATTTACTCCGCCCTTTCCCAAAATGATATTAATTCTCCTCACGTCTTACTTGCTGTCCTTAAAAGTAATAGTCTTTATCAAAATAAACAACCAATTTTAATTTGTTATATCATTTTTCTGTACTTTCCCAATGCACTTATGTAGTTTTCTTTATAAAAAATTATACATTAGGCATAGCTCTGTAAAAACCTTTCAGCAACACCATTTGTGTTCATCATTTCTTTATTGCAGCAACTCAGAAAATACCTTTCTTATTCACACAAATCTGATTAATCTAGTCAGGATTTCTACAGTTTAATCACATCGTTACATGCTTACGGACATTGCACATTCTTGTAGAATGCTGTGATTTGCAGCTTATTTAAACCTTTCATTTTCAGTACTTTCAGTACAATTTCATAGCATATTCAATTAGATTTTATTTTAAATTGCAATTCTTGTACAGAGTTGGAGATGTTCATGTTTCTGTGGCCCCTTTTGTTCTGTTTGTTTTCAGTCATAAGTCGTTATAATCAGCTCTGTGTTTTCAATGCATAACATAGGTCTTTTATTTAAGAACCACTCTGTTATAAAATGTGCATGGTCTTGCTTAGATCAGCACATACCTTCTTTTAGTGTTTTAACTGGTTTTCACTTGATTACAGAGGTTTTCCTTTGGTCAATGGGGTGATTTCTATTGTTTATTTGTCATCCTATGATAAGATTGACCTGATCATGCATAACATTATGACCACCTACCTAATAGTGTGCTGGTTCTGGTTTTGATGCCCAGACAGCGCTGGCCTGTCAAGCTATTTCTGAACCATTTTTCCCTTATGGCGTAGCACATAAATCTGCTGAATGAAGCTCTAAACATCAGGGAATACCATTCCTATGCAAGGGTGTACATGTTCCCAACAATCCCAAGGTAGGTGGTGTGTGTGACGATAACATCCACATGGAAGGCAGGACCCAAAGCATCATACTGCCTCCACCGGTTTACATAGTGCATCCTGACACTGTGTGTTCTCAAGGTAAGCAATGCACAAGCATCTAGCCATGAAAAAGAAAACATAATTTATTAAACAAGTCACCTTCTTCCATTGCGCAGGGGTCCAGTTCTGGTGCATAGTCTCCATTAACTACTAGTAGCCTTTTTGACTATGCAACTTCTTAAACAACAAATTGTGATGTGCTGTGTGTTTCTGAAACTTTTCTATCAGAGCCATTAACATCCTAAGCAATTTGAGCTACAGTGGCTCATCTGGATCACTTTTGATAGATAATGGCCATTGCAGACCAGGAACACCCTCCAAGAGCTGCAGGTTTGGTTATGTTCCGACCTAGTCATTTATGCATTAATAATTAGTCCTTTGTCAAATTCATGAGTAGTAGAGTAGGTTTTTAGATTATTGGAATCATTCAATGATATTGTGTACCGATAATGAGCATAAAGAAGCATTTACATTTCCTAGTTTCATATTAGGAAACATTATTCTTAAATATAATAGCAAATGCTGAACTTTGCCTGTGTCGTTACCCCGCCTTGTCCTCACATCATGAAAAATTTGTAATGAGTCAACAATTTACCCTCATTTGTTGTACAAGTTCATAGGTAGTTTCCTATAATGTTTTTTATTATCTTCTAGGCAGAAATTTATATGTCTAACCATAAACAGCTCAAACTAATAGGGTAATCCCACAATTATTGTATTTAAAACCTGGACAAAGACTCCGTAACCTGATATTAATACACTGATCAGATCAAGATTTCAGTTTATGGTTTTAGCCATCAGGATCATGGCTGAAATATTAAACTGCTTCACATGTGCTTTGGGTGACCATGTCTCAGGTGATAGGAGTTTGAACGCAGTCTAAAATGGGGCCCATATGTTGATGCATCTTTAGATGACACAGTAGACCCCTACTGGCAGGTTTTTATATGGCTGTTAATGTTTGAAGTTTGAACCTGCTGTATAAATTCAGATTTTTTTTTTTTTTTTTTTTTTTTTGCATTTTGCATGTACTGTATTGGTACAACACTTAACCAAAGGTAGCACAAAGTGAAGATTTTGTATTGAAGACACCTTGAACCCTGAGATGAGGTCAGTAACTCATTAGGAAAAGGGGTATTTTTCCTTTTGTAGAAGTGTAGGCCTACCCTGTCATCCATTTTTTCTGAAGATTCAGTGCTTGACGGAAAGAGAGATGTAATGTACATTGACCTCGCTATTTTTATACCTTCTTTAAGTTGTGTTAGTAGTATTTAATACACAATGATAACTGTTGTGGGGGCTATCTACAGCAGTCATTGGGTGTGAAGCAGGGTACACCCTCGCCAGTCCATCACAGGGCTATACACTTTTAAGGACAATTTAGAAAAACCAATTAACCTAACAGGCATGTTTTTGGACTGTTGGAGGTCTGTCAGCCAGGATCAGTTTATGTTCTACTTGATCAGTGGAAACAGCCAGAAAGATAAAAATTCCAATCTTTTTTTCCGGTCACTGAACGCAACATTCCTCAGTGGCTCGTCTATGCTAGTAGCAAGACTGTTTAAACTTTAGTGTGAAAGTTGTTACTGATGGAAACTCAAAGTTAGCTATTTTCAGTGGCAATGAGGTGTGTTTTAGTTGGGACAGTCTCATAACAAAGAGAGCGCCAGACATCAAGAACCGGAATTGCCTAATCTGCAGAGAACACAGACAGGCTTTTCTGTTTACAGTTACTAATACTTACGGTGTTAACCATGCTAATCGCTAATATAATGTATTAAAGACAGCTTAAAATGTCACCTAAGTAGCCATTTTGTCTGTATTAGAATCATAGTAAAATGCTGTTTGCAGATCCCCCACACACACAGTGTGACCTCGCCTCTGCTCCTTATATAAACAATTGCAGTTCATTAATTAAAGGCTTCTGTATATCTGAAATAAATAAATGTATTAAACAATTCAGCGCATCTAGAAGCAAGTAAGAGCTTTTGCCACACAAAAAATCAGTTGGACACATTTTTTTCCAATAAAAAACGTCTTGAGATTTGACACACTTATGTTTTTAGTTGTTCAAAAATAACATTAAAAACTTTGAGGAGCTATAATCTGTGTTATTTATATTGTGTAGGTTGTGTTGGTACAGGTATCCCTTTCAAATCACCTTGAGGAAATTGCAGTTTTTATAGATTTCCAGTGATCCAGGACACTGTGTTACCTTTGGCTGTTTTCACGAATTGTTGTTGGTTTTTTAAATTTATTTATTTGCTTGTTTTACATGAATATGTTCTTGTGAAGACATATTCATTTCAACCATTAAATACTGTTGTTAATTATAACTCTGAAGAAGAAATCGTTTTGAGTAAAGTCTTTATTGGCAGGACGGGACATCAAGAGCTCTTAAATTTTTGTGTTTTAGTAGGACAAAAATGAAAAGTTATGATAATATGAGATTTGTGTGTTAAAAACTTTGCACGATATGAGGATTTTTATTTGTTTCAATATGTGTTTAATTCAGATACTATCACTTAAAAAAAAGTTTAAAATCTCTATTTTCTCTCAGTCTGTCATCCATTACCGTCCCACTGAACCTTCTCTGTATTCTCGTGGGTATAAGAATCAGAATCAGTTTTATTGCCAAGTTTGTACATACAAACAAGGAATTTGACTCCGGTGCACTTTGCTCTCTGGGTTTTGTTTTTGCACTACAGAATATACATATTTACAATGAACAATATACACATATATAAATAAAAAGGTGCATTTGCAACATCTGTATGCTGTTTTTGGTATTCTATTAAATGTTCAACAGAGAAACAGCCTGGGGGAAGAAACTGTCTCGGTGGCGGCTAGTTTTTGTGAACAGTGCTTTGTAGCGGCGGCCTGAAGGTAAAACCCTGAACAGTTTGTGTGCAGGGTGTGTGGGGTCTGCAGAGATTTTAGCAGCTCTTTTCCTGACCCTAGACCTGTATAAGTCCAGAATGGAGGGAAGGTCAGCCCTGATTATTCTCTCTGCAGACCTGATTATTCGTTGCAGTCTGGACCTGTCCTGTTTTGTGGATGAACCAAACCACACAGATGGATGAAGACAGGACAGACTGAATGATGGCAGTGTAGAAGATGACCAGCAGCTCCTGTGGAAGGTTGTACTTCCTGAGTTGCCTCAGGAAGTACAGTCTCTGCTGGGCCTTCTTTCGAACAGTGTCTATGTGTGAAGACCATCTCAAGTCCTCAGAGATGGTGGTTCCTAGGAACCTGAAGTGATCCACAGCCGACACGGTGTTGTTGAGGATGGTGAGGTAGTTCTGACCACACCAGTGGACCAGCCAATCCACCTCCTGTCTGTATGTATAAGTCGGTGAGCCCAACATTTGAGTGAAACCTAGTAACACTGTAAAAAGATGGCTTTGAGCAATACTCCTGAGTTAGTTTGAACAATGCCTTGCAGAAGAATTCATAGATCTATACTTTTCCACATTTTGTGAAGTTAAACAAAAAACTTCAAGCCCTTTGAGCCCTGTTCAAGCTACAAATTCACAATCCCAAATGGAACATTTGGCGAATCTAGCAAGACAAGTTTGTCTGTCCAAACCTGATAGGACTACTATTAATTGTGTTCTCCAGAAATCTGGCCCTTATGGAAAAGTGGCAAGGAGAGATCCATTGCTCAGTAGAAAGCCATTGGGAGTGCTGTTTAAAGTTTGCCACAAGCCATGCAGAGGACATGTTAATGATGGTGCTCTGGACAGATGAGAGCAAAATTGAACTTTTTGGCCTGCATGCAATTGGTTACTTATCATCCTGAACACACAGTACCCATGGTTGAACATGGTGGTGGCAGCATCATGCTGTAGGGATAGGGAAGCTGGTCAGAGTTGATTGGATGATGGATGGAGGTAAATACAGGGTAATCCTGGAAGAAAACCTGTCAGAGGCTACTTGAGACTGAGGCATAAGTTCCCCTTACAGCAGGACAATGGAATGGTTCAGAAGAAAGCATAGTCATGTATTTAAAAGTCAAAATCCAGACCTAAATACAATTCTAGACTTGAAAGAATTGGTGTTCCCATATGATCTCCACCCAATTTAAGTGAGCATGAGTTATTTTAGATATTATTTTAGAGTCATTTTAGATACTTAAATCTGGTAGACATACCTCAGGAGACTGGTTGTGTAATTGCAGCCAAAGGTTATTCTACAAAGTATAGACTCGGTAAAAGGATGAATACAAATGTGCGCCACACAGAAGGTACAAATACTTTTGGTTTGCACTGTAATCTTGAGCTCTGCTCATAAAGATGAAGCTCAGAAATTGCTCTATTTCATCTGAAGCTGGCTTTTATTAATTTTTTTTCCTTTAATTGAAACTGCTGCAATATATATCCATGAGAATTGTTGAATACAATGTGTGCTGCTTTTCTAAATGTCAAGATGAAAATTTCTGGCAGGAAACTCCGTGTTGTAATGGACCTGGTTTTATAGGGCTTTTAAAGCAGTTTTAAAAAATGTAAACACAATGCAAGAAACTGAATTTGACTGAGATTCCTGGGTAGAAATAAGGGAATTTAAGTGTCACAAAAGGATGGCCTGCTGTGGCTGACATGAAACCATACTCGGGCAGTGGCTGCAGAAATAAATACCTCTCCTTTGCCATCTATTCACTGAATCCAATTAGATTTGTTTGAGCATGACATCCAGCAGGCACTTCTACCTGCTGTTTTTTAACATTAATGGACCGAGATGTCACAAAACAAAACGGATATCTGACAACATTGACACCTTGTGGCCATTTGTTTCCAACAAGACCATGGCAAACCTCATCAGCCACATATCAGATTAGAGGTGAGGTGGGTAGAACCGTGACAAACATAACATAACAAACAAGCCCAAAAGTAAGGAAGTGCTCTTATTAAGTCCTCATTTATTCATATACTCCTACTGGGATGAATAATTACAGCACAGACAGTCTTCTGAATGCTTAAGTACAGCGGCCATCACATAGCTTTCCAAAAACTCTGATCCAGGCCGAAAGAGAATGGCAAACTTGTAAAAATAAAAGATAAAAAAAATCTCAAAAGTTTTCATTTTTTTAATATAATTTTAAATAAGGGCACTCATACACCAAACCCCATGAAGCTTCTTAAAGACAGGAAATAATCCTCCCTCAGGATTTTGTGGTACAAAAAAAAATCCATGGTTCTATCAATTACAAGTCATCCAGGTCCTGGAGCAGCAAAATTACTCTGATATTTGGCTTTTGGTATGATTTTAATTTAAGAATGTTTTCATGCCAGACACAACGGGACGCACATTATCCAAAAAAGTTCCAGTTTTCTCTCATCAGTACACAGAATATTTGCAAAGGTCTTGAGAATCATCATGTTTCTCTTTGGAAATTGAGAGATGGGCGTTTCTGTTCTTTTCTAAGAATTAATTTTAAATTTGGAACTCTCCCATGGATGCAGTTCTATCTATTTCTCATTCTTGAATCATGAACACTGACCTCAACTGAGGCAGGTGAGGCCTACAGGGAGTTACATGTTCTGGGTTCCTTCCTGATCCCCTGAATGAATCATTGTTACTCTCTTGGAGTAATTTTGGTAGGTTGTCGACTCCTAGCAACATTCACCTCTGCTCCAGGTTTTCCCTATTTGTGGATAATGGCTCTCACTGTGACTTACTTGAGACCCAAAGTGTTAGAAATGATCTTGTAACCCTTTCCAGATTAATAGGTGTCAGTGAGTTTATTTCTCATGCGTTTCTGTGAAGTTCTTTGAAATGGAGCATAAAGTGTAGCTTAATGATGACTTTTAGCCTGCTTCGTGTTTTTAAAGAGGTTCTGTTTTAGTGATTTCTTGATTCTGCAAGTCTGATAGTAATCAGGACTGGTTGTGAGGAGTAAAGATGAGCTCACCTTTTAGAACAATGTTGTTTATTGAGGAGTTAGCAAGGGGGCAAAATTACTTACGACTACAAGAGGGGAGGATTTTTTACAAGTGGCCAGGTTGGTTTGGGTAGTATTTTTGTCACCTATTTTTTTATTATCTTTTGAAAACAACTTTTTGTTTGGACTCAGGGTGTCTTTGTCTGATGTTAAAATTAATTTGATGATCTGAAGCATTTAAGTGGAAACGTAAAAAATCTGTAAAGGTAAAAACACATTTTCATACCACTGTATTTATTCTTTTTATCTACCGAAAAAATCAAAATGTTTTGTGCCTTCCAAACTGTATAGTATACATAGAAAGTACTTATAACTATTTTATCACGTTTCATTGTGTGTGTTTAGGATACTTATATAAAATGTATGAAATTAATTTGTCAACATTATGTTTTAATTTGAAGACCAAAATAAATAGTCAGTGCTATCATGGAGGCATATTTGGGGTTGTGTGATGTTGGTTTCTTTTGCATTTTACTGAGTCGACATATGAGATGTTACTGCTGGCATAGGACTTGCATTTTTTACTGTTTTCTGATGTCGGTAAATAATTTTGCCATCCAGTTGCTTACAAGAAGAATGGGAGTTGTATGACTTTTTTCTGGTGTCCTAGAAAAGAAAGCGACTTGTTAAACTGGTTGTTGGTCATTTTTTTTTGCTAATAACTGAAGTACAGACAGAAGCTCCTCTACCAGAGGGCGGAAGACAAGTATACCATTCCACACAGCAGGTTTCTGAGCCTGAAACCTTAGATATATATGTATAAAAACAATCAAATGCTTGGCATTAAAGAGTCAAGAAATAAGATTTTACCCATCCTTTTTACCCATCCTTACTGATCCTTACCCCATATACGATGTAATTATAAACAGACCATAAATGATCAGAATGAATGCACAAAAAAAATCACTAAATATGTGGTTGGGTGGCATAAGTTCAGCCTGCATGTGATTAAGAAGATGAAATGTCTTGGTTCCATTTGGCCACATCCATGAATGCCGAGAAGTTTCTGTGCTCCCCCTCTATTACAAACAGCATTCTTATGATAATGGAATAATGCTGCTCTTTAGTTAATTGTGTATAGGCGATAGTGGTGGGTACCTATTGTTGTGGGCTCTCATGGAGCTAAAAGAAAAAGCTGGTGGGGATTATCTCCTTTATGGAACTTCTCAAATTCCTCCCAACTCATAACTTATTCAGTGTGTTAAATGTTTGTCTTTATGTGATTTTGATGGGTCTATTGGTGGGATCTATGCGTTGTTCCAATTAAGAGATTTTATCTCAATTTTCCCTCTTGCAGGCAAAATTAAGCACATTTATAAGTTGCTGAAAATGCTTCAAAATCAAGACTAAAATGTATACAGCTGATTTACAACATGCTTATTTTAATGTTTCTAAATCAAAATTAAACCATCTGTTCGAATCAGGAATTCAAGACACCAACTTGCTATCTGTCAGCCACTTCTCGATCGAAATAAAAGTTTGGGCTGAGGTTAAATTGGCAGATTTTCTAATTTTGCTGATCAAGTAACATGTTTTTAATAAAAAGAGTGACAGGGTGTAATTTAATAGCTTTCTACCTTTAGCTAAACAATACAATTGCTGCATCCAATAAAATGTAAGGTACCAAAACTCTAACACTATATCTTGACATACTACCATTATCTCCCACAGGTAAGATCACAATAGACTACCTGAAGTCTCCATTTACTACCAGTAGGTATGTTATTCTATTTTTTATGTCAAAACCACCCATTTCATTTGAAAAAACTTTAAAAGACTTTCAAATCATAACAGAATCATATTTTTAGGCTGGAAATCAGGGCTGAACATTTTAAACGTCAAAATCCTTGAATAATTTATGTACCTCGGTTTAAAATGAAACGTTAGGACCCAAATCATAAAATTGGGCTTGATCAATGCTCTAACTTCTTTGTGATTTAAGCAAATTTCAGTTTATGGGCTTGACATAAACCAAAAGTCCATATTAGCCACAGCAGAATATGATCTTTTTTGTCACTAAAAATAGCTACAGATACATTCTGGCTGTATTTTTATTAAAGACTTACTGGTTGAATTTACAAGTTCTACTAATTCTTGGGGAAATAAACAGTTTTGTGGGACCAGAAGTTCAATGTTTTGCCCCAGCTCTGTTGCTAACAGGAATGGAAAAAAAAGAAGATATTTGTGATATTCTGGGTACTCTCACCGTGATCTCTGATCCAACTTTTGGTACCTTTGGCAGTGTGAGCATGTGTCAAGTCCTGCTGGAAAATGAAAGCAGCATCTCCTTAAAGCTTGTCAGCAGAAGGAAGCATGAAGCATTTTAAAGTTTCCTGGTAGACGACTGTGTTGACTGTAGACTTTAGAAAACACCAATAGATGACATGGCAACCCAAATCGTCACTGAATGTGGAAACTTCTCTCAACTTCTCAACTCTTCCTTCAGACTCTGGGACATCTATCTTCTGGACATATGTCTTCCCCATGATTGTGTAGGCCACAATATCACCATTACACAACATGTCTACATTAAAAATGCTTTTTTAAACTGGTGTTGTGTAATATTCTAATATTTTGAGAAACAGACTTTTGAGTTTTCATTATCTGTAAGCTATAATCATCAAAATTACAAGAAATAAAGGTTTTAAATATGTATGTAATCTATATAATGTATGAGTTTCATTTCCTGAAATGAGTGACGTAAAATTTAGAATTGTTTTTACGATATTCAAATATTTTGAGATATACCTGTATTTCTACAAAACTAGCTATTGGAGCAAGTCAGAACTTGGATCTGGGACCTTTTCTAACTTTGTTATTGTTAGAATATGGAACCTGGTTGGGTTTGTGTGTTTTTCGACTAAACAACCGGGATATCTCAATAACTGCTGGGATCGTGCAACTGATTCTAAAAGACCAAAGACTGTCTGCTCAACTGTGAAGGTTCTTTGACATGATTCTAATCTAATCTACCAGCTCCAAAATAGATTTTTGTGGTCCATTTTTCATGACCAAATGTTTGAAATTGTGCCTTTTTATGTATCTACACTGAGTGGACATGGCACCAACAACAAAAAGATCTCCCAAACCGTGACCAGAGGAAGGAAAAAAGTTGCTTTTTTAAAAATAAAATGTGGGAGTGAAAAGCTATTTTCCTCTATGTTTAGATAGCCAGCTGAAAACTTGTATATTATTGCCACCTTTTGGGCTGTAGTAAAACATTTGATTGTAGTTCTGTTGTCCAGATGACAAAGCTAGCATAGAAATGGTAGCATGCTCCCAGCATTTACAGGTAGCAATCATACTGGATCCCCAACTGATTTTCTTTCTAGGATTTAGAAAATGCTCATGGCTCAATATGGTTAGACTGTAATTTTTGCACAAGATTTTTGGATGGAAAGATACTTGACCACACAACTACCTTCTCATTTATTCGGAGTGTGTATTTGGAGGTGGGGGAAACTCTCAACTCAGAAACTTTAAATTCCTACAATATTGCCTAAAAGGTCACAGCAACACACACAGCAAACCTAGCTTAAACTTGCACTGTTTTGCACCCAAAACGTAAATTTCCCTGGTCTGCAACTTTTCCAAAGATAGTCAAAAATCTTCAGTCTTTAAGACACAATTGGGAAAATGTTTAGCTAGTTCAGGCAATTAAAACACCAAATTACAAGCATTTTGTCACGCCAGCCTATTGGTTATAACACCAGTCTTACTAATTTGATCACTGATGCTGGCTTAAGTCTGTTTCTTTTTTTTTTTACTTTCAATTTATTTCTTCTTTGTTTCCTTTTTGGAGGCAGAGAAGAAGATTTTATGGCCCAATTCTTTATTATGAAATTCATTTAATTCTATTTTATCAGCTTCTGCAATTGGTCATCAGGCAATGGAAACTTATAGATCAATTAAATTGGAAAAAATGTAAATCAGTAATTATTAAATTAGATTTCCTGACTTAAGCTCTATTAACTGCCAAAAGAATACAAAATCAGTGTCATATTAAGCAAAAAAATCCTCATGATCCTCAAGACTTTTGGGAAAATATTTTGTGGACTAACGTGACACAGGGGGAATATTTTGGAACCTACAGTCAAACAAAGTGGTGGCAGTGTAATGGTCTGGGCCTGCTTTTCTCCACCACAACTTGCCATAATTTATGAAACAATGAACTCTGCTCTCTACCAGTAAATCTTGTAGGAGAATCACTGGCTGTTAGTTTGTCATCTTAATCTTTAATGGACTTGTGATTTGCTGCAGAAAAATAACCCAAACTAAACTGAAAGATTGAAACAATTGAAACAATTTTAGAAAAACGTTTACCTTTTTTTGTTGACTCTTATTTATCCCTTATTAGCTTACTTCCTCTTAGATACAAAAAAAAAAAATATTGGTTCTTTTACCTAGATTCGGCTTCTTAGGACTTCTGCTTGTACTGAAAAAAATACTATTATTCCTGTTACCGATTATCTACTGTCTAAGATCCAGTATTAGTGTATTGCTGTTCAATATTAATAAAGTTTTTGTAAAAGTCTTTGAGTCAATTCACTGATGCACCGTAGTATGGTTTTTCCTTAAATCATGTCAGGAAAAAAATGGACTGTCACTTTAAATTCCAGTTTCTCTATCATCAAAATAAGTAGCACACCTGAACCATGACATTAATCAAACTCACTGTTATGTAAGCCTGCTCCAGCTGCAGCCAATTAGCTCGGCTACTCTTTTCTTTCTCATCAGCCAGTCAGCTAGCTAAGGTTAGCCAAATAGTGGAGAAAGGCTTCTCAATAATTCACAAACTAATTAACTTGTTAACAAATTATCTGCTTTTATTTGACATAATGTAAATGTCAGTGTTCCCCAGCTGTTAAACAACCCTGTTGTCATGACAACAGTGACGAGTGAAGTCTTTTTGCAGTCTACAAACAAGGTAGGAAAGTGTTATATTTACATAAAGTTTATTTTACACAGCATTTTTGCCTGCATTTGCTTATGTTGTGGGTTTTTACTAAAATTATTAGTATTTTATTTAAATAATATCTAAATTGGTGTATTTATAAGATAAGAAACCAACAGAAATTAGCAAAAACACCATGCCAAGCTGAATGAATTAACTGTTATTAGTTTGTAGCAGCTACGTTAACTAGCTTGGAGACATCAGATTTTATTTATTCAAGTTAAAAATCTTATGTTATTTAATATGGTAGAATACCAAAAAGAAAAAGCTATATGAATTTTAATAGTATTATATTGAAAGCAAATATTCAGCTAGAGCTACATTTGTTGGCAGTAAATTGACTGAGCTATTAGCAGACTTTAGCAGAGCTAATACCAGTGTAAGTTTTAGTATTTATACCTTTTTATGAAACTTATTTAACAGTGTCATCACAAACGTGTGGATAAATACATGCTATTAAGAAGTTGTATGATTGGATGAAGGATTAGAATTGGACAATAATTTGATTATTGTAATTGTCGAAAAAAAAATGATAATGATGAAAACTCATCATCCTGTGATGATAATGATCAACTCTGATTATTTTTGCAAACTCCAAAACCTGTTATGATCATGGTTTTTGGTTTTGGTTTTTGAACCACTTTTTTTAACCTCTTTTGGTTTTATGAAATGGTCAATATTTGCTGCGTTCACACCCCAAAATATGACACGATCCAATTAATTTGAATAGTTTAGCAGTACTATTTCAAAACTTTGTTAAATGAGCAAAGTACTCACCCCTCTTAAGATTTATGTTTGGAAGTAGTATTCGAATTTTGAGACACTGCAACAGGTGACATAACAGACAGCTGGGTAGAGATTTATAAAAGACCAAAGCCCATTCTCCCATATTAGTGTGATTTTATTTTATTTGTGTGTGTGGTCGCTTTCTGTCCCTGTGTTACTTTTGTATTTTGTGCAACCCTTGTATTATTTTGGGGGTCTTTCTATTGGTTCTTCTTTGGTTATTTTTTATTATTAACTACAGCTTTTATTTGTTACATTTGTCTTTTTAGTTGATTTCTCTGTTCTATATGCTTTTGTACTTTTGTTCTCAGAAACTGACCATAAAGGTACAAAGAGGTTGCTGTGATTTATTTACTTTTTTGGTGACATTGTGGTTTACATCTTGCATTGCAATCCAAAAACATTCATACCAATTAAACTTTTCCCATTTAAAATGGACATTTTATATATTTCATTGTGAAACATTGTGGAAAGGTTTAAATTACAGTTACCTAAAAGAAAATTATAGCTCACATTCTGAACATCTCTGTATTTTATTCGAAAATTGAAAGAGCATGGCCTAAACTGTTGGGCCAGGCCGGGAGACCAGTAGTCAAAGAAGCAGACAAGAGGCTGATGGTAACGCTGGAAAAGTTGCAGAGACCTAAATCTTCGTTCCGTTGACAGGACAACTATTTCTTGTTCATGTCACAAAGCTGTCCTTTATGGAAAGCAGCTGTCTCTGAAACACAGCTATACAAAGACATGTTTGCATTTCGCCACAGGCCAGGTAGGGGACACAGCAAACATGTGGGAAAAGAAGAAATGGAACCAAAATTAACCTTTTTGACACACATGCTTGTGTGGCAGAAATTAACACTGCACATAAGCTCGAAAATAAAGTGAAACATGGTGGTGGCAACATCATGGTATGGGGGGTCTTCAGTGGTGGTGAATGCATGCAAGCCGCACTTCTTAGATTTTCATTTCATTTGTCCTCTTTTTTTCTACTTCTCTAATACAAACTACTTTTCGTTTGCCAGTCACATACAATAATAAAACACATAAAAGTCTGAAGTTATAATCTGGGAATAAAATAAAGTTTCCAGGGTTCACTTCATGCTTGTTTATGTTGACTGTATATGTAATCATTTGGTTCCTTTGTCTTTATCAAATGTTTGGATCTCTGGATTTGTTTCTAGCCTTTGCTCATATGTTTTCTGTTGTTTATTTATGTCTATTTTGTCAAATGTTAAACACAAATCTGATTAGTTTCTGATTTTTTAAAATATGAATCTGGTAAAAAGTTGGTATTTCATTGCATTTTTGCCATAAAGTATTTTGCTTGATGGATTAACTTAACTAAGGGTGCAAACCTCCTGTTTTACTTTGCTTGTCGTGGAGAGGCGTGTGTCCTCTAAATGTTGCGCGTTTTGGGCAACAAATCAGCCCAACAACTGCCTCTGTAGTTTCTAGCGGGGCGATTTATTCAACTTTTTTCGAATTTAAATAGTTAAGATTCTTCTTGTTTTCCAAGCCTCGGCCCGAAATTGCGGAAATTTCCAGCTACAATCGGACGCAGCGAGTGCACCTTTGCGCAGAGGCTGGTTTTATACCGAGTGGCTCCTCTGGGTGCACAAAGACAGCGGCTCGCAGAGGAACTTGTTCAGAGCGAACCGGGGACGCTGGGAGGCGAAATCCACAACCTCCAGAGTCCGAGTCACAACAACCTTACAGTTTACCTCCTGAAGCCCTTTATTCTGCTTCAGATCTCAACAATACAAGGTAAGGAGTTGTTTTAGAAGCGTTTCAGCGGTAATGGAGCGCTGCAGAGCGGGTTAAATCCTCTTCGCTCTGGCTTCCCGAGCGTGGTTGTTTTTGCAGAAAATGGCGTCATCGCCCTCTTGTTTCTGCTTGGCCGCGGCGGGGAGAGGAGTAGTTTCAGGGACTTGTAGCGGCAGACACACGAAGCGCCTACTTCCTTAAAGGCGAAAATCGCGTACTGCGACGTCTTTTATTCAACAATAAGGCGTTAAATGGTGAAATACTTCGCGTTTTGGCTCAGTAGAAGGACGCGCAAAGATGGAAGGGTCACTGGTCCTGTGCGCCAAGCTGCTTCTTGGAAAAGGTGGCACGGAGCCGCAAAACGCAGCGTTTTACATCGGCTGAAGACTCATCCAAACGACCACGGATAATTTAGCGTTCTCACCACGACGTTGAAGGACGTATTTATGGCAGCTCTGCACCTTATCTTTGTGTATAATTTACTCGGGTTAGCTCGTTTTTACGCCGCACTCCCCTGCCATGCTGCAATCGTTCCGAGGGGCCTCTCTCTCACACGGCTTGAAAAGGTGCATTATACCCTTGGCTTTTCCCTCTGATCAAATAAAGCTGCTCCTTTGTTGCTGGAAATAGCGGCTACAATATAAGCGTGTAAAAGGAATTTTCGAGGAGGGGGGGGTGGGGGGGTCTTAGTAAGGGGGGGTGCGATGCAAATCGTGCCATGAGAAACGGCGACCTGCCCCGGCGCTCTGGTTTTGCAGCTGAAGCAGACGAGGACATGCTGAATGAGGTGGAAATAAAAAGTCCCTTGGATGAATTGCTCACTTTTTCTCTAAACTGCATGGGGAAGTCCAGGCGCTGCGCAATGATTGTGTTGCCGCTTTGCGCAGAGAAACGGTGGCAGCTGCTGTAACCGCCGCCGAGCATTTCACCGCGATTTTTTTTTTTTTGTCGTGGTTAGCCTGCCTTTTGTAAATAGTTGAGGACTCTAGGATAAAAGAGCACAATAGTATTCAAGCGGGCCCTTTATGGCCTGTGAATGTGGTCCTAAGTCCCCACTCCGACAGCTACGTGTATGCGTCCTCGCTCTGGCCACCACACACATCCAGCACAGCGAGGCCACTGGGTTTTCCTGTGCATCCGCTCTGCTTGGTTCCTCCTGTGCCACAGAACTCGATGCCTGGTCGTGCGCTCGGAGCTGAAACGCAGGTGAGCACACAATCGAAACAATCCACGAAACATCATCTTAATTATCGCTCCGTCCACATTTTTTAAGTTTTTAGAGTTATGCAACAGAATCGCCGCTTCACTAACCCGAAATCCATCCTCGGATGGATATGTTTGCGTGAAATATCAGGGAAATCGGAAAGGACTTCGCTGCGATCGCGTTAAATTAAAAAGATATGTCCTTTGCAAATCATCCAGTGCCATTTGCGTCACAGCCCGCGGCCTCTCACGCCCATGGGGGGCGATGGAGTTGCAAATGGAGACTGTATGTGTGTGCTGACGCTGCCCCAGCTGAAAAGGGAACCAATAGACACGGACCCGGGCGGCAACGATCGCCAAGCGCCGCCACTCTCGGGCAGTGCACCGACTTGGCATTCCGTCTCAACGCGGAAGATCGCGCAGTTTTATTCTGGTTTGTTGTGCTTTCTATCGCTCGGGTCGCGATGCGTAAGTGGATCTTGCACACACGGTTTAAACGGAGGCCAGTCGGAGAGGAGTAGCCTATATCTGTCCTGTTCTTCCCTCATGGTGATCGGTGCATGTGGCCTTTGAGAACTCGCTCTTCGCTGGATAACTGTCTTTCCACTGGATCGTGATGGTACGGCCGTAAAACCTTTATTACCAGCGCAAAGATCGCACGGATATTTCATGGTTCAAACACTGGATCGGTCACTTTTTCTCGGCTTGTTTTTGTGTTTGTTAGATTCGCGACGCGCCACAAGTTTCTGGTTTAGAAATGAACGGGGCGGGTTTTTGTTATCCAGGAAGGTTGTATTTGTTGTCGATGCGCTTTTGGACACTGCGCATGGTTTCATCCTTTGGACCTTAAAGGAGGCGGAAAATCACGAAATTCTCAAATGCAAGTAAATTAAACGTGGGAATCCCTATTTAAATAACACGGTGCATGAAAAATGTTTACATTTAATCATAATACGCTCGTACATAGACTTTTACAATAAGAAGTAAAGAATTTTAGTTTTAAGAAACTAAATTAGCTTTAACTTAAGCTTTAGCTGATGAATTGCATCCCTGTTATCACTGCTTTGTTTTATACGAGGAATTTCACCGTATAGTAAAGCTTTGCATATGTTCAAACCTATATGTTGTGATGCTGGTTTGGAAAAAAAAAAAACACTGCATCCTGTGTTGAAGATGATTATAGGGCTTGAACTTATTTTTTAATTTCGTCAAGTTACAGCCTCAAACCTCAATGTATTTTATTGAGATTGTAACGGGAAGAGCAATAAAAAGTAGCACTAAATTAGTTATTAAGTGGAAGAAAAATGATGCATGATATTTTTTTGCAAATAAAATCTGAAAAGTGTGGAATATATTTGTATTCAGTCTCCTTTACTCTGATTCCCCTAAGCAAGATACAGTGCAACCATTTGCCTTTAGAAGAGGCCTGGTTTCCAAGCCATGTAGGGGACACAGCCAGCAAGTGGAAGAAGTTACTCTTGTAAGACAAAACTATAATTGAACTTTTTGACTTTGTTCCAAAGACTTAAACGAAGAGTGCACATCACCTCTATAGTTTAACATGGTAGAGGCAGTATCATGCTGTGGGGATGCTTTTCCGCAGCAGGGACGGGGAAGCCGGTCAAAGCTGATCAGAGGCATGGTGCTAAATACACGGCAATCCTGGTAGAAAAACTGTTGGAGGGTGAAACTTAAGGCTGGTACTGAGGTACACCTTTTGGCACAATGACAGCCGCAAACGTTTAGCCAGAGCTGCACTGAAATGTTTTAGATCTAAGCTTGTTCATGTCTTGAATGGTTCAAAGTCCAAACCTAATCTGTGGCAGGACTTGATAATTGCTGTTCTCAGACATTCTCCATCACATGTGATTAAGCTTGTGCTATTTTGCAAAGGAGAATTCCCAACAACTTTAGCCTCTGGATGTGCAAAGATGGTAGAGACACACTTTAAAATGCATGCAGCAACAAAAAGGTGTTCTATAAGCTATTCATTCAGGGGCAGTTGAATAAAGATGCATGTCTCTTTTTTTCAGATTTTTATTTGTATTATTTACTTTCTTTCACAATTATGAGCCACATTGTGTTGGTCTATCCACCTAAACATACATAGAAGTTTGTGGATGTAATGTGACAAAATGTGGAAAAGTTCACATACTGTAGCACAACATTGCAGGCCTGTTGATTAGGCCGGTGACAATTTCTTAGAACAAACACAAAGAAGATACATAACTTTTAACACTGTGAAGATGATCAGTTCAGCTTGTGGAGGAGCACAAGAGTGACTTGGATATGTGTTGGTGCTACATAAGATGCAGCCATGTTATTTATGATTCTAATACTTTTCTTTGCAGTGTTTTTATATATTTGGTAGCATTAGTTGGCTGTCTCTTATTTCTTTGAAATGAGGTTAACTTGACATAAACGCAGCAGTAAGGACTTCCTGCTTCCTCTGGGCTCAAGTCCTGCAGTTGTCGGTTTTTGGTTTGCAGCTGATGTCATTGTATGATTCAGTCAGTTTAATGATGTATTATTGTGTTCAGTCACTGAGTCAGCTTGTCACATCCAAGTTCAGGTGAAGTAATTGAACAAACCTATTAACCTGCCAGTCCCATAACTAGTCTGTGAAGCAAACAGAAGCACATGTGGTGAAGAATCCACTCAGCCAGGCAACTAGAAAATCAGCATCTGGCTCTGTTAGTAGGTCAGCCAGTTGTTCAGCCTGCACTCTCACTTAACAGCGTAGCTGAACTCATATTCTGCTGTGTCGGTGGTGAAGGGGAAGTTTGTCTTGGGCACAGCTTCACCCCTTAACAAGGAGCTGCTTAGTTTTTTTTAGTTTTTTACTTCTCAGCGATAGAAGGGCCTCTGACTTCTTAGAGAACTTATTGTCAGGTCTGCTCTCACGACAGTGTTAGCTCAGGAGAGAGTGGCTTCAGGTGATATGAATTATTGCTCTCATTCTTTACTTTTTAACATTCACAAAATACAGTGCATATGTTTCATATTTCGCTTTTATTTTCAGAGTTGTGAATACACACCTGGCCTGAAAATGCTCATTATGCACATCCCATGGCTATATTTATTTAAATGTCTGTGCTGCTTTTACACACACTCAGCTGCTGCATCTCTTCATGTTGCTCTAATATGCTGGGTCTGTCCACACTTTAAGGTAACTCTGGACCATGAACTTTGCAGAATTAATTCATAAAGTGTAAATTTCAGTGTTAGTCTGTTGCTGTGTGTGATTCCCGCTGTTCTGTTCCTTGTCTTAATCATCAGATGAAAGTTAAAAAGGAGTGCTGACTTTGGACCTTTTTGAGACTATCACTTTCAGTCAAGTGAACTTTGATCAGATGAAAATATAAAGTTGAAGAAATTTGATGATCAAATGATCATCAAAAATGATGCTATTAGTTTGAGTTGGTCTACACCTTATGGCATGGACTTTAAACCTTAAAGATAAGGTCCTAAGTGTTCCCTGCTCCAGTAAAATGAAATCATTTTTCTTCATGGGATGGTGTAACCAACACATTAGCCAATGTTATGTTTTCTTCTTGAAATAATTGGTGGGGTTCAGTTTAACTGTTCCTATGGTTATGCTTTAAAGCACAGCCCAACATTTTTAGGTATATTTGAGGTCCAGACTTTCCAAAAGCTTAACAACTTTATCCCTTTAAAAACAGTTTTAATGCATACTTAAGATCCTGTTGGATCAATAAATTGTGTCCACATTCCAATCTTTTGAACCAAACTATCCCCTTCATGTGAAAATGTTTTAGAACGATTAGGAGCAACCCAGGAGCCACCAAAGCTCAAGCACCACTGTCCACCATGAAGTAAGTTTCACATCGTCGTGGACTGAGAAGGTGCTGACCAAAAATAGAAGGCAGACAAAAAAGACACTTTAAGCTGCCCATATAGACGGGTCAGAACATTGTACCAATTGTAAAGCATGCTGTTGGCTGCATCATGATAAGGATCATTTTTCCGTTCATGAAATAATGAGAGGGAGGATTAACTTCTTTGACATGACCTCAAATCAACAGTGTGACAGTTGAAACCTGGTAAAAATTGGGTGTTCGTAAAGGAAAATGACCCCAAACACACATCGAATCTGGTTTTGGAACAGATAAAGACTAACATGAAACTTCTGGAATTGCCTCAAACCAGTCTATGGACTGTACAACCAACCAGCTTAAACGAACTTTAAGATTCTACCAAGAAGAGTAATCAGCTATTCAGACCAATATGCTGGCAGAAGCTTGCAGTTTCTTTCAAAATCGCATGATCAAGGTAGAATTTGATATGAGACATTTAATCAAACATTTGTAGGGTTTTATGTACTGTATGTATTGCAGCCTGCATGTACAATCTTGACCAGGAGTAGATTAAAACACCTTCACAATAAATTCAAACTAGTACACCTAGTTCTTTTTTACAGTTCAGTAAAGATGTTAGAAGGAAAACCAGTTCAGTGTAAGTTCATGGCTATGATGAGTATATGTGCACACCTGACAGGACCTGTGTTGTAGTTAATATATTGTACAACACTTTCACATCGATGCGTTGTTTCCACTGAGATCAGTCTCAGGAAGTCACCTTTCACTCCAAACAAACATGCAGAAAATTTTATCATGTTTGATGTATTATAACTTTGTGAGCACATGAGGCTGCTTATAGACTGGATGTGAGAATCTCTAGAGTTTATCTGTAAATTGGCGGCGTAGAATGAGCCGTGTTTACACAGCACTGATCCAAGTGCCTTTATTTACATAAGCCCTATTTGTACTTGTAGTATATACATTGCCATTGGTGACGTAAACCTGCCATCGCAAAACAAGAACGGCACCTAAACTGCAGCATTCAGTGACTGAGTGATGAGTGTCTGCAATACCAAGCAATGTGGATGTGTACCAGTTGGCTATGGCCCTGTCTGTACTGTCCTGTGGCCAGCTGGTATCACTGGTGTGTCTGCCAGCTGTCAGCATCATGTCAGAGCATATCGTCCTGTCAGACTGCCTCTGCTCAGCCGCAGGAAATAAATATCAGAGGACACTGATTGCTGCCTCACGTCTCTTGGCTCTAGAACCAAGCAAACAGTTCAACTGTTATTGATACGTTGATATGCTGGGGGTAAACCAAAGCACACAGGCCAAATAAAATGTTTTTTTTGTTTTTTTGGGTGCCATATTTTATTTTCTGCTCTGCAAAGGAGTGGATGCCTTTTTCTATTCACACTGGATAATAGCTTCTGTTTTCTCTGAACATACAACATATTTGCCTTTTTTAAATAGTTGCTTCCAAATGGTCGGCACACCAATGCATTATTTTCTGCCGCAAACAAACAAAACCCCAGGAGATGGAAGTTAACATCGGGTGTGTTTGTGAATTATTGTGCACTGGTGGAGTAGCCTGTTTTGTTGTATAAATTTAGCTTTAAATGGAACCAGAACCGTGGGGTTAATGCATACAGGGAAGATGATTGTAGGCACAGACTCTTGTTCTTAGTCTGCTGGGAGCTGGATTCAGTGCTCTGTTGATGTACGGGAAGATTTTCGGAAAAACGTATTCATACCACTTTAGCTTTTTCATAATTTTGTCAGATTACAACCAGAATCCTAAATGCATTGTATTTGGGTTTTATTGTAAACTGGAAGGAAAAGGATTCATGGTTTTACAAATCCATCCGTTTTTATCTGTACTCAGTAGAAATACATTTTGCTGCACCTACAGCTGCAAGTCATTTAAAGCATGGGGCATTTTTCTTGGCAAAATGGCTCGATCAGTCAGATTGGATGGGCACCATCCATAAGTATCAGTTATCAAGTCTTGCCACAGATTCCCAGTTGGATTTAGGTCTAGACTTTGAGCCTGTTCAACACATGGAAATGCTCTGTTCAAAACCATTGCATTGTGGCTAACACTGAAGGTTTAGTCATTGTCTTAATGAAAGGTGAGCATAAGCCAGAGCCTTAATTCCTTTGCAGCCTCTAACAGGTTTTCTTCTAGGATTGTCCTGTATTTTGCTCCGTCCATCTTCCAATCAAGTGCGGCTGTGGCTCAGTGAGAAGAGTAGCCGTCTTGCAATCGCAAATTCGTGGGTTCAATTCCAGATTCCTTCCCCCTGCCACGTAGGCAAGGCATTTACCCCATGAAGGTACAGTATGTGAGCATTGTGAATGCAGCGAGGTGAATGACTAGAACTGCACAATGTCAGTTCAGTCTATTTACCATAACTTAGAAGCCATGGTAACTGCTTAAGACATGCTTCCCCACAGCATGATGCTGCCACCACCACGTTTCACAGTGATAATGGTGCATTCAGGGTGATGTGCAATGTGTTAGTTTTTCACCACACGTTTTGCATGTTGGCCAAAAAGTCCAGTTTTGGTCTCATCTGAACACAGCACCTTCTTCCACTTGTTTACTGTGTCCCCTACATGGCTTGTAGCAAAGTTCACACAGGGCACTTTGGTTTTCCTACTGCTTCTATTCCATGAGGAATACACCAATGCTTGTTTTCCTGCTAAGAAATTATCCCACCAAGCTGTGGTTCTCAGATTTTTAGGAGTAAAAATCTTTAAAAACCAGATATCTTTTTCTTCCACTTGACAATAATGTGCTAATTTGTTCCGGGTTGTAACGCGATAAAATGTGAAAACGTTCAAGGGGTGTGAGTACTTTTGCAAGGCGTTGCAGTCCCTTTTTTTTGGGGCCGGGGCTTATGGAAAAATAAACATTTTAAATTTGGGCTTTAGACTTAACCCAAACTAAATCCCGGGGATGTGTTGTTTATCTTCTTCCAGCCACGTCCACTTAAAAATTCACTTTTTCCCCCTGCATAAACTATTATCAAACCGTTCTTTTTTCCTGATCGTCTGAAACTTTGGGTTTTTGTGTAAAAATTTAAATTTTTTTTAGTGGTTTATGTGAACCCGATCAATTAAAAACTCATCTCATTGTTTTTTTAGAAATTAACCCCCCTCTGGGCCCCCTGGGAAAGGGAAAAACCCTTTTTGACCTTTTTTTTAAATATTTGTAATTTCCTTAAAAGAAAAAACTAGCATCCAAATAAATGGATACCCGGGGGGTTGGCAAAAAGGCACCTTACCATTCTCGATGTCCAAGTTTTAGCCCAGGACACCTTTCCTTTTATTACCTGAGTCATAAGGGGGCTCACATTTAAACCAAGACTGTCCCGTTTCCATGGAAATGCGAGAAAATCCCTTTTCGGTTTTGTGTGTTATTGGGATTATTTTGGGGTGTGTGGGGCCCCAAAACCCCTTTTTCTTTACATCCTTGAGATACATCTAAGCCCTTGCATAAGTCCATTCTGGCTGTGTTTTTTGTTTTTAGATGTTTGACTCTGGGGGTTTCATGTTTCACCAGTTTTTCAATTTTTTTAATGAAAAAGCCCTCCCGCAAAGGGCATTACCCCCTAGTGGTTTTTTTATTTGGTATTTGCAACCTTCTGGACACCGCTGTAAAATTTACTCAGAACCCCAGGATCCCCAAAATAAAAAATGTTTTTTACTCCCCTTTTCAATGATGCCCAATACAGGTAGCATAGCACGGTTTATCATGTAAAAAATTGTTTTACTAAAAATTTTCCCCAATGCACCTAAAAAGGGTTTTCATCAGCTGGTCATCCTCCTCATGTTTACCCAAAACGAAAAAAAAATTTTTTTCTAAAAAGGGGAAGTGAAGGATTTTTATTTTCCCAGCTGCACGGGTGTAAGCCCAAACCTTCAGTCGGTGGGTTTAGGGGGCCCCCAGAGCAACAGTTTAAAACTTGTTAGGCAACAACCAAAAAAAACACTGTTGTAAAAAAAAATAAAAATTTTTTTTGGGCCAATAACAAGGGGAGGGAGGAGGGAAGTTTTCCTTTTCAAATGACCTTAAATTTGTTTTCCAAATTTAGGAGACTTTTTAAAATGGGAAAATTTAATTGTTGGGTTTTTAAAAAAAAGAAAACTATAAAACCTTTTCATGTTAAAAAAACACCATTTTTTTTTTTCTCCTTTTTAAATCTGCCTTACATAAACACAACTTGGTCAGGAATACACGAGCCTGCATCTGGCATAAGGGCAACATGGCCACGTCCCCGGGGACCAATTGATTTTTGGGGGGGTTTCCCCCTTTTTGGAAAAAATGGCTACTATTTCCCAAATTTTAGGTTTAAAAATTTTTTTTTAAAAAAATTTGTTTTTAATTGGGTAATTTCCTTGGGTAGCTGCCTCCACTAGGTGTCCCTTGTTTTCCTTTTAAAATGTTGTATGGAAACGGGGTTTCCCTTTTTTTTAGGGCTTCCCTTGGGGGGCCCCTTTCCCTTCCCCTTCCCCAAAACCCCGATTTTCCCAAAATTTTGGGTTTTTTGTAAAACAAGGGGAAAAAATGTTCTTTTTTAAGCTGCTGGGGCCAAAACCCTTTTTATTTGGGAAATGTTTTCTTTCAACCCCTCAACATGTGACACAAGATTGTTTGTGAAGGTGATCGAGGATTAGTTTTATTGTATCTATAAGATGTTAGAAAAGTTAAAAGCTAGTACTGCAAGGGAAACAAATATGAGAAGGAGATCTGTGTTTATTAAGAGGCAAAGTTATTGTAGGGCCAGTGGGTGCTGGGTAGAGTAGCTGTCGTGCAAGTTGGGGGTTAAATTCCAGCGTCCTTCCATATGCTGATGTGACCCTGGGCTAGGAGCTTGCCTGCGTGCGTATGTGAGTGCGATTAGGTGTAGCTCATATATATTTATATATTTCACTCCACTTACCATTTTATAGGACGGTGAGCTAGTTTGCAGCAGTGAGATCCTGAAGGTTTTTGGTACCATCACCAAGCCAGAGGATTATACTTAGAGGGGTTGTCAGACTCAGGACTAAAGAAGAAGAAGTTAGAGGAACTTCTAAAAGAAAGAACTATTTAGCTGTCTGCCCACTGAACTTTATTTATTGTGATAGCTATGCTTTGTTGCTCTGTTAGCATATAAAGTGCATATCTGCAGTATGATAAATCAATGTCAATTCATTACAAATGTTCTGTTTCCTCTAAGGGAGGCAAGTTTCCAGTTATTCTTTACCCTTCTTTAACTCCACCTTGAAACATTTCAGTCAGTAAGAAGTACTTCATTTTCACTGGGTTTTAGAGTGCACAGTCATGGTGAAAAGAGAGCCTATGTTAATTCACGTGTTTTAAGGTAAAATGGTTTGGTCTTTACCAGGTTAAAGAGTTAGTTTAATCTCACCTATGGTGTGCAACAGCATAGAGATGCACTGATCAGGCCTTTCCAGGCAGATACCAAGTGAGGTCTGACCTGCTGATGCTGATTTTGACCATTAGTAGTAGGAAGTTTGAAGGCAACACAAAATATAGAGACTGAAAGTTGACATAATTATTCCTGTTTTATGCATCAAAGCTTATATCCCTTTATCTTGTTTGCATTCGAACACAGTGCATGAAAGTACATGCTGTTGTTTGATGTGTTATTGACCGTAGGAAAAGAGAATTGAGATCTTTTTGCAATATTTGACTGGATTATCACCAGTTACTGACGATCAAGGAACATATGATCGATTTCCGATCTCTTGCCAATTGATCGGTGCATTTCTATGAAACCACACACGTTTCACCAGGTTAAAATTAATTAAACAAAGATATGGCCAAATTGGAAATGTTTATGAAAAAGTGTTTTTGAATCTGTCCTTTTGTAGTGGATTTTACCTCATCTGAACTGGTTATCTTGTCTTTAATAAATCAAGTTTCTCAAAAGTACATTTTTGTACCAATCCTTTTGTTTTGTCTTTTAGCACAGTTAATTCTAACCCAGTAAACTCTTGCTCTGACACAGTTCAGAAGAAATGCCTAGTTTCACCTGTAGCATCTTAGTTTTTTTTAAAAACAGAATCTGTTGTTTACATGGTGCCACGGCTCGGTTTTATACACGGCGGAAATATGACATCAGCAAGCAGCAACTATCATTTGTTGTTTTTGCTTTTTTAACTGATACTTCATTTTTACCTCTGACAGACTGACATTTTATCATCGCTTCTTCTGTTGCGGCTCCACTCCAACTATTAAAGCAGAGCTCTATCCTTTCAGCCTCTGCTGTTGAGTTATTGCCTTGTAGTAATCTGGTGTATCATCAGCACTGAGTTTCAGGATTCAGAATCCTGGACTTCAGAATCCTGGACTTGAAGGAAAATAAATGTGGTTATTTTGATTTTGCTAATGACCTGAAAATCTAGATTTAAAAAATCTACCTGAGCTACAAATTATGCAACTGAAGTGTCTCTGTTATGCATTTTAAATAGATAAAACAAGGTGTTAAATTACAGCAGCATAGCACTGTGACAATACCAAAATTTACACAGCTGTTACCATGTAAAATATTTGATTTAATTTCCTGTTGCATACTTCTCTGCAGGAACAGCTTGACCTTTGCTTTTACATGAACACAGGGATGGCATGTTGTGTATTTTGTATATCATTGACAAATTTCTGTATTTGTTTTCCTCCAGATACCTAATTGGCCTTAATATGTTGCATGAACATGCTTGCTGTCTTGTACCCACAAGTGCTCCATGACAGTTCTTTTTGAGATGTTAAGACAAAAAAAATGTTTTAAACTACCAAAACAATTTACGGGCACGTTTGCCTCCCTCTGCTGGACTTTCTGGGAAACTACAACAATTTTAGAGATGGGGGGTATGTTGATGACCCCGGTTTTAGAAATATTATTGTTGGTACCTGACAAAGTCATAGACATGCAACAGTTCTTTAGTAATTTTTTAACTCTACCATAGATGGACACCTCCGCTCTACAGTCAAGTTTCTTTTTAATTTTCTTAAATTTTCTCTATTTCTGTCATAACGTTCCACCACTATTTTTTAGCACTTTTTCCATGCATTACTGGCCTTATGTAGTTTAGCATAAATAAAAAACATGTTTCTTTTTTTCTTACATCTTTTTTAGTTTCAAGAAGAGATTCGTGGATTCTCACTTACTGCCTGACATCCAAACCACAACACATTTCTTGCAGCCTTTCTTGGTTGTTAATGTTTGTCTTTTAGTTTTCAGTCAGCCTCACTCATACCATATTTCAACTACACACAGTTACAAAAGATGAAATGGATGTGTTTTGATTGTGCTTACAACTCCTTCTGGAATTTAACTTATTAAATTGTTGCGGCCCAGTAGTCCAATCCGAGTTCATCAATAATGCCCACTGGAGGGCAGCAAAGTGTTAGTTTTTTTTACTGGCAAAAGTGGATTTTAAAAAGAAAAAAATCTAAAACAGTGAAATGTACAGTGACTCTTAAAAAGTTCTGATACCGATTTTCTCTTTAGGAGCTATAAATAATAAAATACCCTTTTCTCTTTTCCAGACAGACTGAAAATGCAACCTTTTTAACTACAAAATGTTTATATCAAATAGTTTCTTAAAGAAAGCCCAAGTTACAGAGCTATCTCACAGAGGTTCCTTTACACATAAAACCACAAAATCACAACATTTCTTTTACTTCTTTATAAGACAGATTATTTCACCGTGTTTACTAACTTTTTATCTCATCTATTGTTGTGCATCTAAACATGTAATGTGCACCACATCATAAAATATTTACCTTTTTCCTACAGGAGCCATTACAATAAATAACAGTGGTGTCCAACTCAATGTTGTAGAGGAAATAAAACTCAGATTTTTTGATTGATTGTAACCTTAAGAAGCTTTTCTGTTGTGGTCAGTTGTGAATTACTTGTATTAGGCCTAGACCTGTGCCACACCTTAGAGTATATGAGAACTGTTCTTAGTGTTATATATGTATGTTGGTAAATAGTAGAATCAGTCTAGTTAGCATTTATAGAGTAAGTGGATCTTTACCATAGATTTAGACTCTTAAGGATAAAATGGAGTACCTTTGCTGTAATTCATCCTGGTTCCTGTTATCTGCTGTGATCTAACTCCTTGTAGTGAGAGCCTGAATTATATCCCTCCATAGAAAATAGTTGCCTTTCTTAAAACAGCTTGTCTACCTCCTATCTTCATTTTTAAGCTTCGCTATGATACTCAGAATAGCTAAGTGCGTCTTCCTCGAGCAGCGAGGACCTTAACACTAGAGAGGTTGTTGTCAGTAATAGCTGATGAGCTTATGAATAGTTATTTTACTGATCACAAAAAGAACAGATTTTTAGTTTCCTGGTTACTAGTCAGGGTGGGTCAAGTGTTGAAATCCTCTGATCACCACCGCCACATTTGTAATTTTATTACCTGCTCTTCATTACCATTTCTTACACTCTTTTCAACTTGACAGTGAAATTTAATGTGTGCATGATGATTTACAAAGCTAACTCAAGTAACACATTTTTGTAAAAGTCAAGGTTTTGTTGTACAGTCACAGTTAAATCTACCTGTTTTTCAAGAATTAACATGTGTTCATGTATTTTGAAATTCATTGGCTCATGTGGTCTGTTGTTACAGGTGTAAGGTGGTAGTGAACGTGTGGTACACCAGGCCGGTCTTGGGAACATGGCGAAGGCCCCGAAATCAGCTGGGAGGAAGACTTCTCACTGTCTCCGCAGACAGGTACTGGAAGAACAAACACTCACACGTAACTCTTTTCCCAATAAGGTTGTGGATGATAAGATCCAGATCTGTTATTCCAGTCATAAAACTGGCCGAGTGATTTTGCTTCATGGTCACATCTCAGCAAGTGCACTTTGGTGCATTTTCCTGCGACTGCACCTATATCAATTTGCTCTTCCTCTTTTCAGAAGCTCTTTGGCTTCCAAAAATAAATTCTCAGTGGTTTTCTAAACCTGAGAATCTTTTTAATGCTTTCTATTTCAGGTAAGAACTTAACTACTCGAAGGGACCTTAAAAACTTCAACAAACAAAACCGAGGTCTTTTTTTTAATCTCACAAACTGCTTTCATCTGCCTAAACTACATTTAGAATTATTTAGGTAATATATGCTTGGCTTTTGAGTATTAGCTGTCATAAGAGCTGTACAGTGCCTTGAACGTTTACACATTTTGTCACGTTACCACCACAGTTCAGTTTAATTTAAGTGGAAGGAAACTGAGACATTCTTTTCAAAAATATTTTACAAAGACAAACCTGAAAAGTGTGGCATGAATCTGTAGTCAGCCAATAGTTTGGAAAACCTAACTTTCCCTAAAAATACTTTAAATAGGACTTCTTACTGCTTTCCTTCAACAACGACCTTCTTCCTGGCACTTCTCCATAAAGACCAGATTTGTGGTGTCTGTGACCAATAGCTGCCCTGTAAACAAACTCTCCCACCTGAGCTCCTCCCGAGTTACCATTGGCCATTTGGCTGCTGCCCTGATTAATGCTTTCTTTGTCAGTTTAGGTTAATAGCCCTGTCTTGGTAGTTCTGCGGTCGCCAGGTCTGGGACCCGAACCCGGGACAGCCTTATCGAGGACTATGGCCTCTATAGCCTCTTGGTCTATTGCATACAATCCAAATAAACTATGTTAAAGTGTGTGGTTGTAATCTGACAAAATGTGGAAAAGTTGGATAATTTTGCAAAGCACTGTGTGTGTGTTAAGATCCTTTAAAAACAAATGTAATCATAAGTACATTGTCATGGTGATGTTTTTAACAACAAAGTTCAACTAATAGAATAAAGGTCGAATATTACAAATATTTCATGTGGCATTTGTTTTAAATTAAGTTTCATAATAAGGATGTCATTATCTCATGATGTACGCTGTATCATTTCTGAGATCAATAGAAAATGAGTCATGTTTAAAAATCATAACTCACACATTCTAATATGGGTTGATTTATTCTTTGCTCAGCTGTGTTTTAAGTGTGCATTATGTGATTTTAAGTTTTCTTTTATTTTTCAAAATAATGAGTCAGGAATCTAACGGCTTTTTTTTTCTTTAATAGCTTTTATCTGGTTATGTGGCTTAGCTGAGCATATGTGCTCTGCCCTGTCATGCATGCATGAATGGAGTGACCCAGTACCCAAGTGGTACGTCTTGTGGCGATGTACTGTAATGCGCCTAATGTGGACTCATTTATCCATCTCCAAGGGCAGCAGGGACACACGCAGTTAGTCAGACAGACACAGACAGAAAATGAGAATAAATTGATTTGTGGGAAAGAAAAAAAGATTAGCAACTGGAAGAGAAAGAAGGTCTGGTTAACAGACACAACAGCACACATGTAAAACCTAAGAAGCTGAAGTGGTGTCACTTATCTGCTCAAGCGTGGCTGTGTAAGCCAAAGATAATAGTCCCTCACAAATAGTCGGCCAACTTGATGGCCATACACATTCACATCCAGGTGTTCTGAGCCCACACTTTTACCAATAATGTGCATTAATTTACCAATTTAATGTCTTGAAAAGTTTGAAAAGTACAAAAGTTGCTTTTAGCATTCTCCAGGCTGATAATTATAGAAAAAATAAAACAGAATATATAAAAATGTTTTAACACAGTATTTCTTCTTCTGTTGCTGGTGCAGATGGAAACAACAATTTTTTAAATCCTTCCAAACACAACAAAGGTATTACATATCAGGATTTGTCTTGATGTGAAAAATCAAAGCATTTTAAAATTTGCAGTAGGACTGATCTAAATTAGCTCCAATAGCAAAAGAGAGGTAAAGCAGCCAAATTAGAAAACATCACAAAACATGACTTGTGTGAGCATCATCAGGGAAATCTTTTATACTCAAACATCCGGAATGTGATGTGTCAAAATATGCATTTCTGAAACGGAAAATGTTTCGGAAGCCTGTATTCAACAATGAACATTTACATTCTTTGCTAATTTCTTATGAAAAAATGCTAAAATCAATAACTTCTATAGCCAGTAGATGGTACTTTGCTTTTATGGCAGCATACATTAGCTGTTTAATCCTGTCATAGAAGTAGACTGTTTATTATTGCTACATCAAGTAAATAAACCAAACGTACTGTTCGATACCCTTGAAGAAGTATTCATACCCCTTTCTTTGGCTAAACACTCCATCGCCCACTGTGAAACATGGTTGTGGCAGCATAATACTGTAGAGGTGCTTTTGAAAGCTGGAAAACGGTGAAAGCTATTTTACTCAAAAAAATACACCTTTAAGAAATGCAAAGCTGATAAGAGACATACCTACGTATGTTAGCTGCTGTTGCAAGAACTCCTTCACATCCTTGGAATGATAACTTTGATGATGCTGGTTTTAGGAACAATTCCAGTTCAATATTTTGTTGTAAAATTTTGTTTTTTTATTTCTGGGTTTGGCCCTTAGGGTGGTGGTCAGACGGACATGGAGGAACTTAATTTGGACACTCAGCATCCTCCACAGGGGCAGCCCAAGGGAGGAGATCAAATCGTTATCCAAAATACTTCTTCAGATGGAATTCTGTCGGAAAGCTGGGACCACAAGGAAACTCCGTTGGAGGCCGAGGAAAAGAGCGACATTGCTGCCCATCCCCAAGCCAAGTCTCTGTGGAAGCCCATTCCCCCTCTGCTGCCTGAACCCCACAGCAGCACCACCTCAGAGACCAGAGACCAGAGCTGCCAGACCGAGGAGCAGGTTCAGCCCACCACTGCCAACAGTCATGGTCATAACACAGGTGTTTCTTTTGATTCTGGACATCTTGCTGCTTTGATTCATTCACCTTCAGGCTAAGACTGTCTGTCAACTCCCTGTGCTACTTCACTGCCAGAGCACTAAGTATAGCTGCTCAAAATAAAACTGAATGATTTGTTCTCACTGAGAAATTGAGTGCTGTAGAGAGGAGCTGTCTTTGGCTTCCAGTGCCATGACGTGCATTGCAAGTTGGCCCAGGTTATCTAAACATTTAAGGACGTTTTATTTCCAGCGTAATTGTTTTTGCTAGTTTTTTGCATAAATGTAGTGGGCACCCTGTGGTTTTCTTTTGTAGCAATCAAAGCTCCAATTATAATATTTGGAGTTGATTAACTATTCTAATCACATATTTAACCAGAAAGTAGTGTTTTGATATTTCAGATCCTTTGTAATATGTTGTTAATTTCTAAATATGCACTTGTAGCAATCATAGTAAACAGGACTTCTGCTGATCTTTGACTTAGTTGTGGAGGTCAGGGGTTACAGGACTTCAGTGACCTGCACTGCTGGGATTATAGTAGCTTGGATGTAGAGGTGTGGTAGAATGGTAAAGACAATGGTATTTTTTATACATGAGTTTATTTAATCTCCTTTACTTTTTTTTTGACTTCTCCCACAGCTGTCATGCATGTTTCCAACCTTTTTTGTCTATGACTTAGGGGACTTGTCACTGTGTCCACAGTTTTTCCTCCCGGTCTCTCGCATGTAGACAGCTGACTCGCATGTGAAATGGATAGAGTCCTTGCTGGTTTTACACACTGGTCTCATGAATGAACTGCGTCTAACTGATCCAGATGAGGGCCATGTGGGAGGGACCAATTGATGCAGGCTGACAGTTTTAATCTGCGTCACTGCATCATTCTACAAACACATTGTTCACAACGAGCCTCTTCGCTGTTGTAAACATTTGTCATGCGTATTTAAGGGCTGGAACCACACGCTTTTAAATACTATTTTACATTTTGCCCCCGTCTGCTGATGAAGAGTATATGCTCATTATTTTATTCAACGATGATATTTTTCGTCCAATTTCGGATCTCCAGTTTTTGTCAAGGTTTCACCTGCTGATGTTAAGTTTAGTCGGTTCCAGTTTCTCTTTGGGAAGAGAAAACAACAAACAAAATCTTACTTTCTTGTCTTCCTAATCTATTGTTATTATTTATTTTAGGGGCATAGACGACATCATGACCCATATGTGAGCGAACAGTCACCATACAACAGGGTTTTTAATGGTATTTTAAAGCAAGGGCAAAGTAATTACTGTTGACATTTTAAGCTGTCTTTAGTGTCCTATATTAGCCATTAGTGAGGCTTACGTTACACAATAGTCTCGCAGACAGGTTGAGAGCTCAGAAAGATAAACTGAGCTGTGCTCTATTCAACTGTTTTGCTGTCTGCTTTAGGTCTAACTTTAGGTCTAACTCAGAATTAATAACTAACACTGAGTGTTGAACTCAGTAACAACTTTGACATTGTAGAGTGTTGTTGCAACTGTGGCATTTTAAGCTGTGAAAACAAGTTTCCTTTAAGCAGGTAGAAAGCTTCAGTAGGTTGTTGTAGGTCTTGTAGTTCTACTTTTATTTCTATTGAATGTTTAGAAGAACAAAAAAAAAGGAATCTGCTTAAAAAATTGACTATGAAGTAAAATAACTCCACAATAGTTATTTTTTGGTTTTCTCATTGTGATTTCATAATTTTTAGCAGTGCATGTCAGTAAATTAAAAATAATTAGTCTTCATCAGGATAATTTCTTCCTATTCGACCTTTAACTCTGTTGTGATTGAGGTTACAAACCCAAAACCCCTTTTTTTTGTTGTGAATCAGGAAATGTCCTTTGGGACGTGTCTCTGATTTTCACAGATTAAGTGGCTATGAGCTGCTCTGGTGTGTGTTAAACTAAAAGGCCAGAAAATGTCATGAAAATTCCTCTTGCACACTTTTTGTCCTTAGCCCCACTGAGAACCATTACTGTTGTGAATTTACATTTTTTCATGCATCCTATGTTTTTTTCTTTAGATCTTGAGAAGAAGAAAGATATATTTTAAGCTTTCTCCTTGCCTTTATGTGAGTCTGTTTGAGGAGAGCATGTATGGTGTTTTTGTCTCAGTGTTAGTGAAGGTAATGAGGTCAGAATGAATCACTATCCTGTCCAGATCTCATTGTGTACTCTTTCAGCACACAGCAATTTGCCTTGTTTAATAGCAGTTACGCAGTTCTCAAAGACGGCCATACTCTTATGCAATTAGGAGTTGACTGTGATACGGTACTGTGTCTTTCTCTCTTTCAAGGTTTCTGTGTTGAGCCTGGCGATCCTCCTCTGCTCCAACAGCCTCTGCAGACCTCCAAGTCCGGGATTCAGCAGATAATCGAATGCTTCCGATCTGGTATGAGTCTCTGTTTTCTTGTTGTTTCCTACTCCTTTTATTTACCTCTCTCTTCTAACTTGTCATATTTTTATTGTGATTAAAAGCCTCCTTGTGAGGAATTGGATTTACACAATAGGAGGGCTTTATGTTTTTTTAAAATATTATTTTCACCTGAAGTTTTGGATTCATACGTTTTAATCCTTTTTTGTTTATTTAATAAATACATAATTCTAAAAATATATAATTGTATTTAACATCTGTTATTTATTATATTTTCTTCTAGACCTGTTCAGAATGTTTGGCCCGATTTATTATATCTGACTTTTATAAAGTTTTAACCTGTATTACTGTTTTTAGCAGATTCAGATTTTTTTTAATATAAGAACATTTCCTTAAGATATAACAACTGATATTTTATTAGCCCCCCTGCTGAGTCTTATTTTTTTCTATTAATAACAGAGGTGATGTCTTGCTTGTTAAAACAGGGTTTTACTGATATTGTAAACCAAAGATAAGATGATTAGATATGACATTTGAAACTGTCCTGAACATTGTATGTATATACAGGGGTTGGACAATGAAACTGAAACACCTGTCATTTTAGTGTGGGAGGTTTCATGGCTAAACCAGCCTGGTAGCCAGTCTTCATTGATTGCACACTGCCACACAGTAAGAGACAGAGTGGTGAAAGGTTCAATTAGCAGGGTAAGAGCACAGTTTTGCTCAAAATATGGAAATGCACACACAACATATGGTGACATACCAGAGTTCAAAAGAGGGGACAAATTGGTTGGTGCACGTCTTGCTGGCGCATTCTGTGACCAAGACAGCAGTTCTTTGTGATGTATATCAAGCAGCAAGGTGATACAGGCTTTCAGCATACCACCAAGAAGGTGGAAACGAACCACACACAACAGGATTAACTCTGTGGGACGCAAGAGGAAGCTTGTTCTGAAAGGGATGTTCGGGGTGCTCCAACAGGATTGATCAAAAACAAAAAGCACGGCCGTGCCCAAATCACCGGCAGAATTTAAATGTTGCTCCTCAACTCGCCTGTTTCACCACAGAAAACCTGTCCGTCTGAGAGCTGCACGGGTCAATATACACGGGACCGGGCTGCCAAGACAAACCTTTGGTACTATGCGCAATGAACCAAACGTCAGTCTCAATTGCGTGCAAGGGAGCGCAAAATCTTGGGCTGTGGACAATGTGAAACCAATGTACTTTTCTCAGGATGAGTCCACCATTTAACTGTTTCCCCACATACGGGGGGAGATGTTACGGTGTGGAGAAAGCCACAAAGAAGCGTTACCACTAGACTGTCGCATGACCAGAGTGAAGCACATGGGGGGTGGATCAGTGATGGTTGGGCGCCATATCAGGCATTCCCTTGCCCAATACTTGTGCTAGATGAGCGCTTTTCAGGCCAAGATAAACTACCGAACCATTCTTGAGGACATGTGCATCCAATGGTTCAAAGATGTATCACGAAGGCGGCATCGTGGTGTATCAGGATGAAAATGCCACCAAATACACCACAGCAAGATGTGAAAGAGTGTGTTTGGATGAACATGAAAGTGAATCGTTGAACATTTCCCATGGCCTGCACAGGTCCCAGATCTAAATATTATTGACCCTTGGGGGGTACATAACACGTGGGATTTTGGAAGGTGAGCGACGGTCAAGAGGAAACCGTTTTCCCTCCACCAGTATCACGTAGTGACCTGGCCACTATCCTGCAAGAAGAATGGCTTAAAATCCCTCTGACCACTGTTCACGGTGGTCCCCCTCAAACTTTTCCTGTCACAAATTGCATTTAGCCTTAACATTTGTGATCTATAAAAAAGCCCGAGCAGCTTTTCACATGTGTGTGACCACAAATGAGCTCATATCTGTGGCCAAATTTCAGAATCCTGAGTTGGAAAGGATGATGGAAACCATATAGCTAACTTTAGCAGTTAACTGACCATATACAAACAAGTCATAAAGCCAAAGATATTAAAATTAATGTAGATACTAATCGTGTGTCTAAATGTGCAGATCATTGTACTATAAAATAGAATTGCCCATAAGTAACTAAATGACCACATCTGTTTACTTATTGACCCTATTATTAAGTTGTTAGGATGATAACAAGGCTCCTGGTAGGCAGGGTAATAATCTTGTGGTTTCAGTGTGTTTATCCTCTGCTGTTTAAGTATACAAATGCGCTGCTTTATTATCCAAATAAACTGTTAATTCCTGAGCTTTGCATTTGTTTCTGGATGTATAGCGACATAACCTGAGGGAGGTTTTCTGCAGAACATGGATTTTACATCGCTTAATAGTGTGAAATGTGATGTCTAAAATTGCCATGAGTGCTGAAGTTCAGTCTGATTTGATTAAGAATCCCCACTTGAATCAGCAAGCTGATGGCACTTTTTATGCAAATTAAACCCTTTAAGACAAAAGGAACCTGAAACCTGGAAAACAGAAAAGACATTGATTGGATGCATGACGGTTTGATTTCCTCCTTTGTTTCTTTTGAAAATATATCACAGATAGGATTAAAATAGCTGTCATTTACCTCTTGACCATTCGGGTCAATTTGAAACCAGTCAATAGAAGTTTCAATTTTTTTTTTTTTCATTGCGGAGAAGGTGGGCAAAAATAAAATAATACATACAAAATAACAACTGCTATTTTGCTGCACCTAATTTGGCTTTTATTTAAGCTCAAATACTTTGAAGCATAAACTTGATTAAGAGAGCATTTGTTAGTTGGATGGGCAGAACAGCAGTGTGGTAAAGTTCCTGATTCCTTAGAATTGTTTTGGATTTTACATTATTTGTTGTCTCTATACTGACCTTTGCTGTGAGTGGGAGCAATAATAGTTATGTGTCTGAGGGCCCTGTTATGGCCAGTGAAAGTTGAGATCCTGCTTTCCTGCAATTCTTCACAGGAAAAAGTGCAGAAATAAAATGGAAGTTATCAATATCTGGACTGTTTATAAATTGGTTTTACCTTTTTCTTTCAATATGAATTATATAATGAGGACCAGCAAAACCAGTGTTAGTGTAGATCTTTTTGACGTTTCACGCAGGGGTATAATTTCCACCTGAAAGATCCTATTAAAATGAGGTAATGAGGGACAGACATATGCTGTTAGAGTTGATTCATCTGCTCACTTTTCTTTGCAGGCACCAACCAGCTCAAAAGTATGCTTCTGAGGGAGGTAGACACCATCTTTGAGTGTAAACTGTGTCGCAGTCTGTTCAGAGGCCTCCCAAACCTCATCACACACAAGGAGTACTACTGCTTATCACGGCTGCCCAAATCTGATGGTAAGCAATGCAACACGTGCAGTGCTTTGCAAATGTATTAAAACCACCTGAATTTTTGTTTTACATTTTGTCACCTTACAGCCACAAATGATTGAAATTCATTAGAAATATTTGTGACAGACCATCAGTAACAAGTTCTCTGCCCTAGACTCTTTCCTTCTGTAAGAAAAACTTTAATTTGCCAGTGTTTGAGTGTTTTTTTTAAATTTTCTTTTGCTGCAGTGTGTCTCCATGTTTCAATCAGCTTCTCTCTTATACTCTGGAAGAGATGATTATCTCAACAAGGGAAGTCAATAATACCTCTCTTGTAGTAATATTTTTCTCCACCTTATCAATTACGATTATGAACTTTATCCATCCTAATCGTCACATTATTGGACTGGGGTTGTAATGGTGTTTTCCTCTGAACAGTTTGCTTGGTTTCCCTCAATAAACAGTTTATAGCTGTGTATTGTAGCATTAAATGACCTAATTGCAGTCATTTCCACCTGTTGATATGTTGATACTGTGCATTGATTGTTTGTGGTTGCAGTCTGAACAGATGAATCTTTTCCTTTTCACCTTCTTCTTGAAAAAAAATGTTCACACTAATGATGCTTATGGCAAATGATTATATGTGCTGTAGAAAAGCAAAGCTCTATATAAATAACAATATTTGCTAAACTTAATAAGCACCAAGTCATGCTTTGAGTCCCACTAATGTAGGGCCTAACAGTATTAATGTTTTCTTCCTTTTTACCATCTTGTTTACAGGTAGATCTAGAAAAAAAATGAATATTTTGGAAAAAGTTCAAGATTCTTTTGTCACTCATTTCAGAAAATAAAATATTTTATAGGTTCCTTACATATAAACTGAAATATTTCACGCCTTTATTTCTTGTAATTTTGATAATTATGGCTTACAGAAAATGAAACCCCAACATTCCATGTCTCAAAAAAATTTGAATATTGCATGAGATCAATAAAAAATTATATCTTAAGCAGAAATTTCAGCCTTCTGATTAATTTCTAAATTCTGTGCATGAATTACTGCATCAATGCGGCGTGGCATGGAGGCGGTCAGCCTGTGGTTCTGCTGAGGTGTAACAGAAGCCCAGGCTGCTTTGATAGCTGCCTTCAAGTCATCTGCATTGTTGGGTTTGGTGTCTTTCATCGTCCTCTTGAAAACACCCTATAGAATCTCTGTGGGTTTCAGGTCAGACCAGTTTGCTGGTAAATCAAGCACAGTAACACCATGGTCATTGAACCAAGTTTTAGTTCCCACGGCAGTGTGGGCAGGTGCCAAGTCCTGCTGGAAAATGGAATTAGCATCTCCATAAAGCTTGTCAGCAGAAGGGAGCATGGAGCACTCAAAAACTTCCTCGTAGATGGCTGTGTTGACTGTGGACTTCAGAAAACCCAGTAGACCAACAACTGCATATGACACGGCACCCCAAATCATCACTGACTGTGGAAAGTTCCCACTGGATTTCAAGCAACATGGATTCTGAACCTCTCCACTTTCCTCCAGACTCTGGGACCTTGATTTCTGAGTGAAATTCAAACTTTACTTTTATCTAAAAGGAGGACTTTGGACCTCTGAGCAACAGTCCTGTTCTTTTTAACTTAGCCCTAGAAAAACACTTCTGATGTTGTCTCTGGTTCATGAGTGGCTTGACACAAGGAATGCAACCTTTTTTTTGTAGCCCATGTGTGGGACCTGCGTAGTGGCTCTTGATGCTCTGACTCCAGCCTCAGTCCACTCCTTGTGAAGCTCCCCCAAATTCTTGAATTAAATTTGCTTGACAATCCTCTCAAGGCTGCAATTTTTCTACCCAACTTTTTCGTTTCCCCTCAACCTTTAATGAATATTCTAAAATAAAGCTCTCTGTCAACAACCAGCTCCTCTAGCATTGACCTTTTGTGGCTTACCCTTGTTGTGGAGGGCGCCTCCAGGCTCTGGACACTACGCTGACAGACACCGCACACCTTCTTGCCACAGCTCGCATTGATGTGCCATCCTGGATGAGCTGCACTACCTGAGCTACTTGTGTGAGTTGTAGAGTCCGTCTCATGCTACCACGAGTGTTAAAGCACCACCAACATTCAAAAGTGACCAAAACATCAGCCAGAAAGAATAGGTACTTTGAAGTAGTCTGTGGTCCCCACCTGCAGAACCACTCCTTTATTGAGTGTGTCTTGCTAATCACCAAAGATTTCCCCCCGTTGTCTTTTCCATTTGCACAACATCATTTGAAATTAATTGTCAATCAGTGTTGCTTCCTAAGTGGACAGTTTGATTTCACAGAAGTTTGATTTACTTGGAGTTATATTGTGTTGTTTAAGTGTTCCCTTTATTTTTTTTGAGCAGTGTAGTTGTACCCTACTCTTTCCACCCTTCTGCACACTTCTGCACAAGTCTCCCTGACCTGTCTACTGTGTTTCTTGGTCTTCATGATGATGTTTGTTCACTAATGTTCTTCACAGAACGGCAGCTTTATGCTGGTATGAAATTGCACACAGGCATGCTATATTTACTAATTATCTGACCTCTGAACTCATTTCATTACAATTATTTAAGGGCTAAATACAATTGCACACCACACACAAATGAAACAGGGTAATTTTCTTTCACTTCAAAATTTTGAGAACTTTGTGTTGGTCATTCACAGAAAATACAATAAAACAAACTGAAATTTTATCGTTGTATCAGGACAAAATGTGGATAAGTCTAATGTCCTGATACTTGTGCAGGACATTGTACCATTCGGCAAAAATGTGATGTGTAAAAATACTTTATGTTCCTTAAGCCTAATTAATTTTCTCACTGAATAGAAGCATGTGTTGCAGCTGCAGAGACAGATGTTCTATCACAGATTTCCTCATCACTGTCTGCTGTGGATGTGGAGGTCTGATCCCCATTATTGCTTGTTGACCCTTTAAATCATTGCTAATAGAGCAGTTAAAACAGGACTATACACCGCCAACATCTGTTAAACCGTTTTTTATAGTGATTTTTTTTTTTTTACTTGTGTTTTTTTATCTGTCGTAAGATTTCTAGTGAAATTATAACATTACATATTTTTATTTCAGGAGCTTCTCAACACCGTACTTGATCTTTTGCAATCACAGTGGGGTTCTGACCCAAACTTTAAGAATCATACATGAACTGGCCAGAACTTAATGGATGTTTTTCTCCTACAGGCTCGTCTGGTGATGACAAACAGAGTGTAGCCATGAAGGATTTACTGGATGCTATATATCCCAGAGGTGACCGGCCTGACTACGTGGTCCGACTAGAGCCTATTCAGACCACCAACAAGGCGGTGTTCCAGTACCTCACCACAGAGGAGGACCTGGCGAGATATTCATCGCACACAACCAGGCAAGTCTTGTCATAGCAAGCAACAGATGCATATTGCAGTTGTGGTAAAACCACGCACTTTACATTCAACAGAATATATGAACATATTTTATTTATTTAGTCATTCATTTCGTCTTTTTCTTTTTGTGACTATCTGTCATTGGGAATCACAGTGCTAGAGAGAGCCCTGTTGCTTGGGAAAGAGATACTATGGAAGGTGTGGAAAACAATCCAGTCAGTCAGGCAAGTGGAGCTGAGAGCCACAACAGCCCAGCACCAAGGAAACTGGAGGCTGATGATGAGGCTAAAGAGGAGCAGCCAAAGCCTGAAGACGAGGGCTCCAATAGCGGGGTAGGTTGTACATTTGTTGTTTAATGATTCTGTTTGCAAGCGTTCTGGTCTGTCTTGTTTTCGGTAAAAAGTATTTCTTTATTTTTCCTGACCATCCAGGTTGAGGATGTGACCATCTCCTGTTGTCTCTGTGGCCAAGACTTTAACTCCCGTCGGAGTATCAGGCGTCACTGCCGCAAAATGCACCAGACGAAACTCGAGGAGCTCCGAAAGTTCACAGAGACACGCACAGTTCCTACAAGCCTGCTCTCTATGGTGAAAGGTAAGAATTTCTACATGTAATAGAATATGGTGAAAAAGATTGAATCAGCACTATAAACTTTCAATTCTGATCATTTTCTCGAGATGTAAAAAACATATTCCAATAGAGCAAGAACCTGCCAACATTTTTAAATCTAGCATGTTCCCTGATGCACAAAGGTTGACTGCTCAAAAGGATAATAAAGAGCAAGTGTTTCTTTGAAAATTGTTCCTAGGGTGACTAGCTAACGCTTAAATATGGTGCGTTCAATGAGTGGAAATAGATCAGGTTTTTGAGTGCAGGAAAAATCAGGGTTGAAAATAACCCAATTGCGCTCACCAGACGATTTCTAGGTGCATCTCTACTGTCAACCTCTTAAAGCTCAAAAATATATGTATTTGCTCCTTTTGAGTTTTTTCTTTTTAAAGAGGGGTACATTTTATAAATTAGTCCATAATTTTGGTGCTTAAATGTTCAGCTGAAGAGATCCAATTTCTGGACCTGTGTTATTATATCTTTTTATTTTAGAAGAAATGTTTGCAAATTTTTATTTTAAAAAGTAAATGATCAGACTGAAGAGATATTTATCTCTGTGCTGTTAAAGGTCGACCAAGGACTCTCAGTACACCAACTGGAAAGTCCTGCCCAGTGTGCCTGAAAACCTTTGCCACCAAAGCCAACGTACGGCGGCACTTTGACGAGGTGCACCGGGGTCTACGGAGGGACACCATCACACCCAGCATTGCCTCAAGGCCAGGCCAGCCCTTCTCACTCGAAGTCACACCTCCGAGGAAGAACAGCAATTCCTCCCCAACACGTGGCCACAACTCCAAGCCCACTGCTGTGAACTCTAAAACCACCACCTCAAACCAAATCCAAGGGAAACCTCAGAGTCAGCCCCCGGCCTCCTCACAGACAAACTCGGTCTCATGTCGATGCACCCTGTGCAAGAGGAACTACAGCTCACAGGTGGGTTAATTGACTCTTTCATTGTTGAAAGGCTGGTTTTCACTGGTAATCAAATGTACTCTGGTTATGAAAGTATTTACAGTGCTTTCCAATAATCACATCCCTTGAACCTTTTTTGTTACATTACAACCACAGTACATGTATTTTATTGGAATATTGTGTGATATACCAACACAAAGTAGGACATTGAAATGAGTTTAATTAGGTGACAATACTTTCTAGAACTTTCTAGAGCTATCTTTAACTGCAGTCACAGTTTCAAGTATATTGTTTCAAGTCTTAGGTATGTCTCTACCCGCTTTGCAAATCTAGAGACTAAAATTGCTGAATCTTCTTTGCAAAATACCTCAAGCTCATTAAGATTGGATGGAGAGCGTTTTCAAGTCATGCCATAAATTCTTTATTTAATTTTATTATTTTATTTGACTCTGCAATTCTAACACATGAATGTTTTTTTGATCAAAACCATCCCTTTATACCTTTTGCCGAATGTTAGGTGTTGTTCTATTGGAAGATGAACCCCAACTGTGGTCTCAAGTTTTTGTTTGTGGGCACGGTGTTGGTGGTGCAGGGGCCATGTACGGAGGCCTTAGTCCTCGACACAGGCTGCGCAGGATTGACCCACGTCCCATTGACTTTTGCTGCTTACCCCTCTCCCGCTCTTGCAACCCTCTTTCCTGTCAACTTACTTTCGAAAAATTGGAAAAATAAAGGCCTAAAAAAAACTCTAGTTTTTTGTTGCCTCCAACAGATTTGTTTTTCCAGCTTGCCTGTCCCTGTTAAAGAAAAACATCCCCACAGCATGATGCTCCCACTACCACAATCCACAGTTTGTATAGTGTGTTCTGGGTGGCGTGCAGTGTTGATCTTTTTCAACCAATAGTTTTTTGCGTTTTGGGAAAAGCTTCTATTATGTTCGCATCTGACCAAATGCTTACGTTGGACTTTATTTAGATGTATCAGAATGAAAGTGACTAGATACATATGGAAGCCAAATATTTCAGACTTTTAGTTTTTAAAGACTTCTAAAATCATTTCCTTTCTCCTTTACAACTATCTGCTTCTTTGCATTGGTCTGTCACATGGCAATGAAAAATGGCAATCAAATACATCAAGGTTTAGGGTTGTAATGTGACCAAATGTGGAAAAGTTGAAGGGGTATATATATTTAGGCACTGTTAGATGAGATTTTCTGATTGTGGGAACTCTATTTGTATTTTTGTTCTTTTCAGCTTATGTTGAAGAGACACATGCGTATAGTTCACAAGATCTACAGTGTCAAAAGTAACAAGTCTGCTGGCTCACCATCCTCTGCTTCAGCTGTAAACACTCCTAACAGCAGCACCCCTAACGTGAGCCTTAGCAACAATGTAAGAGTGAAGGAGGAAGCAGTGGAACCTTCGGATGAAGATGATGACATTGACAGCAGCCCTGCTCCATCTCCCAATGACAACAGCGGGACCACTAAAACGGCTCCACAAACTGTTCTGAAGGTAAAGGAGGAGGAAACCTCATCCAGCCCAAAGATGCCTCCATCCTTGTCTTCATCCTCGTCCCGTGGGGGCAGCACGTACAGTACAAACACGGCTGCCAAAATCAGCAAACTGTCAGTGGGCTTTGACTTCAAGCAGCTCTTCTGCAAACTGTGCAAACGACAGTTCAGCTCACGGCAGAATTTAACAAAGCACATTGAACTGCACACAGACGGCAATGACATCTTTATCAAGTTCTACCGCTGCCCTCTATGTCGCTATGAGTCACGCCGCAAACGAGACGTCCTGCGTCATGTGACAGTTGTCCACAAGAAGTCGTCGGCATACCTGGCAAAGATCATGCCCAAACTAGAGAGCAGAGCTGTGAAGAGGCTGGCAGAGGTGGTCCTGAACAGTACAAACAAGAGGACAGGCAGCAGTGTCAAAGAGGAAATGAATGGGCGTCATGGTTCATCATCGTCATCCTCCTCCTCTTCTCCCTCACCTCCAATCACCCGCAGACAAGAAGCCTCCACAGCTGCCCCAACTGCCACCTCAGCCTCCTCCTCCGCCCTGCCTCCTGCCCCTGTCACAAGGAAGCAGCAGGAGCTTTCATCTCCGGTCTTATGTCCTTCCCCTCCCGTCACCCGCAAGCAGGAGAGGCAACAGCCCCGCCCCATCAGCCCTCCTCTCACCCGGCGCAGTGAGAAACACTCCCTCTCACGCAATGCCTCCGCCTCGACCCCATCCAGCAACCAAGCCCCACACACCCGGCGACACGACGCCCAATCAGAGAGCAGCTCTGTGACGTCATCCACTGAAGTCAGAGTGACAAAGAATTTCTCCCTTCATGCTTGTGACCAGTGTGGGCGGGCGTTCGCTAAGAAGGTAGGGATTTAATTTCCCAACATTAATGTTCTGTTTTGTAAAGGAAAACATTTTTAGAAAGAGTTAAGAACAGAAAATTTACATTTTAAGATCTTAGTCATTAAACAGTTATGGCAGTGTTGAGCCTGATGGATACAAACGTTACTACTTTAGTTTTATGTTTGCACTTTCCGAGTGATCAGATGAAATGGAGCAGTTTCCTTCCTGCCAATAAATGACATGCTGACATCTGAATATGTTCAGGGTAACATCTTAACAAGGACCGTCCAGCTGATATTCTATCATTCTAAGTTAATTAGGAGAGCAGAAAAGTAACTAAAAAAGGGAGTCATGCCTGGTATTATAGTTTTTTGGATCAAAAATTCTTCACAAGTGGCTGATATTGTCTTTAGTATGATTGCACCCAAATAAAACACTTACTGATCCATTAAGAACTTTAAGGATAAGGTTCAGCTGCTGGGAAGAAAGTTTTGGGGAGCCCAAGAAAGTCCAGCAAGTGCCAGGACTCCCTCCTTTAGAGAACTTGACTAAGGTACTGGGTTGCCACTAGAACGAAGCTTGCTCAGGAATGGCAGGAGCTACATGTGAGTGTTTTTACATGCACAGTGAAATGGTTAGATTTGGCATCAACAAGGGCAGCAAAGAGCCCACTCATCTTCAATAAAAACAATTTGCCCAACAAACCAGAAGCAACATGGCGATGAGCAATGATTTTGTTTTAGCATGATGGAGCATCAACAAACTTTTGTTGATGCTCCATCAACAAAACTGTGACTGTGAAATACCCTTTTGTAAACTTTATTTAATTTGGTATTCCCCTGTTCAAATAAACTGATCTTAAACATACATTCAATTGTCACATGATCACTACTAAAATAAAGACTTGTTTTGCTTCTACACCTTTTCCAACCTTTACATCTAGTTGTACTTGGAGTCACACAAGCGAAGCCATCGAAATGCTACGGTGGGAACAGCCAGCAGGAGGAAAGGAGTTAGCACCCGTTCCAAGTCTCTGGTCTGGTGAAGCGTACAGTGTAAGAACACAGTGCTTACCTTTATGACGCTGACTCTTTATCACTGATCTTTGTGTCCCATCCTCTGGATTCCTGCCTTTGTCTCTCCCTTTCCTGAAATTATGTATGTGCAATCAGAAACCATCAAGTCAGGCAAAAAGGTTGTGAACCTCAGTCTTTTTAAGAGGTTGCTTACCACAAGTTTTATTTATTCATTTATTTTGGCAAAGTAGAGTCTGTTTCTGTCTATGCAGAAGACCACTCACTTTGGTGGCATTAAGAAACCACTCTTCAGCACACTGACCAGCTGTTTCCGTAATTTCTTTCTTACTTACCAGTGTAGATCACACTGCTTCTTTCTGCTCACTAAAAATTGCAGCATATTTCTGTTCAGGTTTTTAATGTTTCTCTTATAGTTGGTGAAATTGTTGTTACATTTTCACATTACAACCTCAAAGTTATATTTGTTTTATTTAGACACAAAGTAGCGCATAAATGTGAAGTGGGAGAAAATAATAAATGGTTTAAAAACAAAATGTGGTAGGCATTTGTATTCACCCCACCTGAATTCTGATACCCTTAAATCAAATCCAGTGCAACCAGTATCCTTCAAAAGTCACTTAATTAGAAGATGGAGTCCACCTGTGTTTGATTTTAATACAGTTTGAATTCTGTTCTGTGAAGGGCCCATAGAACAACACCAAGGAACACAGCAACAATGGATTGGTTTAGATCAATGGATATTCATGTATTAGAATGGCCTAGTCAAAGTCCATACTTAAGTCCAATTAGAATTCTGTTTCAAGAATAGAAAATTGCTGTTCAAATGCTGGTGGACATACCACAAAAGATTTGCAGCTTAAATTGCAGTGAATGGTATTTCTACAAAGTATTGACTCTTTCCACTTTCACAAATGTGTA